>JAJKFI010000109.1:689901-808127 GCA_029204185.1 Lerista edwardsae | reverse complement strand
CTTAGAGCTCTGCCCTCCCTGTAGAGACGCCACTGAGTTCAGCTCTCCCAACAAAGCAGAATCCAACAAAAACTAGGGGCCAACTTGATGACGCTCACACAACTGGAGTTTGAGGAGACCTAGCATTAGCTCTGATACACGGAAAGGAAGCTGATTCACGCTAACACCTTACTGAGATAACACCACCTTCAGCCAGACACGCAAGCAGCCTCCCTGCCAGAGCTCCAGGGGCAGAGTCGTGTGGTGTGGAATGAGCATGGCACTCTAGAGCCAGGCCCTGGTACAACGTGGGCAACCCAAGCCTACCTCTGTGCCAGTGCAGCTGTGCCAACAGGGCACGCGCTGCATCCCACGGGGGAGCTTCAGGCCCCCGAGATCTCCTCCGGGTAAGGCCCCAGGGCAAGCCCTCGCTGCCCCACTGGCTCTACTCGGACCTGCACCCGCTGGTGCCAGCTGCCCTGTGTGGGCGCACTGAGGCTCAGAATGGGGGCAGGATGCCAGTGGCACCGCGGCTCCTGAGACGGGCTGGCCTCCGTCCACCCCTCCCCGCCCTGCTTCTCCCCTGCATGCCCAGGTGACTGCTGGGGTCCAGGTGCCCTTGCCCAGCTGCCAGCGGCACCCACTGCTGCCCGGTCAGGAGGACTGCAGCGGGTGGCGCGTGAGGCTGTGGCGCAAAACGCAGCTCCTCGGATCCGGCCCTCGCAGGGCGGCCTCTCAGCCGGGCCCTCAGACGCGCCTCGGACTGCGCAGAGGACGGGAGGGAGGGAGGGAGGGCCGGGCGGCAGCCCCAGAGCCAGGGAAGGCGGAAGCGGCTCCTCTCCTTCCCGACTGACTCCGCCGAGGCCTCCAGGGGAGGGTGTTGGAGGAGCAGCACATTCCTGCTCTGGAATGCCGGGCCGGCCTCCCGGCAGCTCCGCCCGGCTCCCCACTGGGGACTCCAGGAACCGGCCGCCGCAAAGTGCCGGGACAGCCCCTGACAGCCCGGGTGACTCCGCCGGGCCTGGGGCACAGGATGCCTTTGGTCGGCAGGTGGCCTGCCCGGGTCCCTGCAGGGCGCCGGCCTCGTGACGAGCCCGACGAGGAAGCTGCCAGCCGCCCTCCTGCCAGGCGGGGCCGCCCTCCCGCTCCTCCTCCTCCCTCGTGGGGGAAGCAGAGGTGAGGGGCAACTGGGGAGAGGGGGGGGTCTTCTGCCCAGCTGGGGCGGGGGTTCAGGGAGCCGACTGCAGGGAGCGGGGCAGGTGGGTGGGGCCGGCAGGGCTTGGAGACGTCGCCGTGCCAGCCTCGAGGAGGCACAGGCCAGGCCAGGCGGCAGAGAGGGGCAGCGGCCTTGTGGCTTGCCAGGGGACTGGGTGTCCCTCCTGCCCGCTGCCTTTCAGCAGTCCTGAGCAGGGAGGTGCTGCCCCCACGGTCCCCTGGCTTGCCTGAGGCTGCCTCCCGTGAGCCACCAGCAGGGGGGCTGAAGGCCCAGCTCCTCCCCCTCCCCCTCCTCCAGGCCTGGCCCCAGGAGCAGGTGTTCTGGGGGGGGGGGGCTTCCCCACCGTGCCCTGACAGGACAGCTCGAGGAGGAGCTCCTTCTCCTGCTGCCCCCTCCTGCCGGCTGCCGACTCCCCCCAGGGAGGGGGTCAGCCTGGGAGGGGCCCAAGTGCTGCTCGCTGGTCACGCGGCAGGCGGCCTGGGGGGGGCTCGAGGTGACCTGCCTGCACGGCCGTCTCCTTGCAGAGGACTCCCCCGCCAGCCCCGCCAGCCAGGGCAGCAGTCCCGGGAGAGGCGCCCGCCCGCCCGCCCGCCCCGCTGCTCGCCAGGCCCAGGGGCAGCGTGGGGGCTCCCTCCCAGCCGCCCGCTCCTGCCCGAGCGAAGCGCCGCTCTCACCTGAGCACCAGGGGTTGAAGAGCAGCACGAACTGCCCGATGAAGCGGGAGTAGGCCTGGTTGCCGCAGGTCACCTGCAGGCTCAGCTTGTAGCGCCCGATGGCCGCGGTGGGGGGGGCTGGTGAGCGAGAAGTTGGCGCTGCTGCCGTCGCAGGCGCCCTGGGCGGCACTCCAGGCGCCCCCGGTCAGGCCGCTGCTGGAGATGGCGAAGGTGGCCCTGGTGTGGTTGGACTCCGAGGGGGACTTTCCTGCCGGGGACGAGAGCAGCCGCGTTGGCAGCCTGGACCGCCCCGGGACTCCCGGCCCCACAGCGTCTCCTCCCGCTGGGCCCCACCCTGAGCCCCCCCCGGCCCGGACTCCCCACCGCCCCTCCCCACAACTCCACAGCTGTAGACAGACGTATGAGGGCGGGGGGGCACCTCTGTTACGAGGGGGGCCCCAACCCACAGCCCCAGAGCGAGGCAGCAGGCCGGCCCCGTCCCTGTGCAGCCCCCGAGCACGTGTGTGAGCCGCGCCCAGCAGGGAGGGCACCCCGGGGAAGAGCCCCCCCCTCCAGCGGTCGCACCACGAGGCAACCGGGACCGTCGCAGTGCAGGACTCACACGGCCCCTGTGCGGGGGAGGCGGCCACGGAGGGGAAGGGGCCGGGACCCGCCGTCACCTGTTTCCACCACGAAGGCCAGGCTCTCCTGGTCCTGGGGGCACCGGTTGAAGTACAGTGTGATGCCAAAGCTCTGTCCGCGGCGCACGACCAGCTCGGAGCAGGCGAAGCGGCTGGTGTGATGGGCGTCCGCGTTGGCCGGGATCTGCCAGCTGATCTGGGTCGGCGTCAGAGCTGTGGAGGCAGAAGCCCGAGTGGGCCGGGGGCTGGCTGGGGAGAACCAGCCCCAGCGCCCCTCTAGACCGCCACCCTCCCCTCAGTCCCACCAGCCCGCGGGGGCCTCTCGGCTCTCCCAGGAGGCAGGGCCAAGATCCGCCTGGACCGAGCACGGCGGTGGTTCTGTTGGGCAAGGGGGGGGCGCTGCAGCCCTCCCTGCCTCCGCTGTCTTTCCCCCCCTCTGCCGCACAAGGGCGCTAGAGGGAAAGGTCAGGACTGGTCCTGGGCACAAGCCCTGCTGCGCCCCCTCCCCACGTGCCCCCTCCCTGCACTGAAAGGCAGGCACTTGGCACCTGCCTCACAGGCAGCCACCACTCAGCACCCAGCTCAGCCGGGGCCCCTGTCCTGGGAGCCCTCCCTAGCGGGTAAGTCCCAGCTGCTCTCTGCCCGGCAGGGGTGGGTGCTGCTGCCGGGGATGCCCGCACGCCACCGCCAGGGAGAGCCGCTCCCGCTCTCCTGGGCTTGGCTGACGCTGCGGAGGAGGAGGAGGAGGAGCCTCTGCTGGGCTTGGGCAGCCTGGACACAGGCACGGCCGTCCTGAGCAGGCCGGAGTGGCCCCTGCGTTGGCGCCCGGGGAAGGCCAGGAAGGGATCGAGGCCGCGGAAGGAGGGGGGAGCAGGCAGGGCTGCAATGGCGGGACCTCCGCCCAGCAGGTGCCCCATGTGGGTGCCACTGTGCCCTCGCGGGAGGAGTCGGGTCTGGGGCCCAGGAGAGACCAGCCGGGGCAGCAGCGGGTGAGTGAGGGCCCCCGGACTAGGAAGGCTCTCTGGTGGGGGGAATCTGCAGAGGAGCGGGAAACCAACCAGCCCACCAACAGGAAAACCACTTTCCAAGAAAAAGACCACAGAGCCTTTGGGTCTGACCTGCACTTCCCCCCCCCCACTGCCACCTCCAGCACGGACCTCCCTCCTGATCCACCCCTTGGAGCGTGCAGGCGACCCTCCACCAGGCACCCTGACGGCCCCCCCCTGCAGGGGAGGCTGCTGACAGGGGCACCCAGTGTCTGCTGCCCCAGAAGCCCGGCGCTCCTTCCCTGAAGGGCCGCAGGGCAGTCCCTGGGTCTGGACGGACTCCTCGGGGTGGGCGGTGGGCAAGGCCGCTGAGAGCTGGCATCGGGCCGGGGGCAAGGCGCCCGATTGCCCCGCTTCCTACATTCTCCTGCAATTTGTGTTGCATGGCACAGCTTGTTTTGCCAGGGCCCGGAGCCCCTGGAAGCCCAGGCCTCGGGGACTTTGCCCCCTGGGCCCTCCTCAGGCCCGGAGGTGGGCAGTGGTGTGGCTGGGGCCTTGGGGGTATCCCCAGCCGAACTGGCTTCCTCAGGGGGGCCTCCTCCAGAGACAGGCAGCTGGGCCACGGTGGGCAGCAGCCCCTCCCCAGTGCAGAGCTGGCTGTGCCACAGGCAGGGCAGAGAGGCCCCTGCCCCAGCCAGCACTCACCTTCCATCCTGGTCTCCTCTCCGCAGGGACTCTATTGCATGCTCCTCGCAGCTCTCCTGCCGCCCGCTGAGCCGAGCCGAGCTGGGTGTGATGTGTGTGAGGCAGTCGCCGCGGAGACCTACAAAACTACCCTGGTGCAATTAGCCAGTTCCTATAATCTGTGGCTGCGCAAGGGCAATTTTCCTGCTTGATGGGAGGTGCAGCCGTGGGAGGAGAAGGCATCCTTGTTTACTCAGACGAAGTGCATTCCCTTGCACAGGGATGACATGCATGCAGGACTTCCTCTGTGCAATCCCAGGCAAGGATGAGGAAATGGGTGGGGAGCAGGGAAGAGCTGCAGGAAAAAAGGGCTGCGTGGCCCCCGCCCACCCGGCCTGATGCAGGGACCTGTCCTGCTGGCTGCACCATCCAGCCAAATTGCGCCTGCACCTGGGCCTCGGGCCTGCACCTGGGATCAAGGAGCGCAGGGAGTGGCCCGTTCAAGCCTCCCGCACGTGTCCTGCGAGGCGGGGGAGGCTGAGGGGGGAAGCCCCTTCCCAGCACTGCCGGCCTCGGGCTCAGCCTCCCACAGCATCAGCCCCCGCAGCGCAGTCCTTGTCGGGGCTCCCAGGAATCGCGTGGGGAGGGGGCAGAGCCTCACTGACACGGCTCGGCAGAGCTCCTCCTGTGCAGGCAGCCAGACGCCCACTGCCTCCTGGGGGGCTCCTCCTCCAGTGCGCCCAGCGGCTCTGGTCAGGGCTCGACAGCAAGGCCTCTCAGGCCCAGTCTCCACAAGAGACGCTCCATTCGTTATTTTAGAGGCAGGCTACCGCGGAGTGCCGGATGCAGGGGAGGGGCAAGGAGATGCAACAAGAGCTAGTTGTCTCGTGCGCTCCCTGAGGCACCTGGTGGGCCACCGTGGGAAGCAAGAAGCTGGACTGGCTGGACCAGCACAGGGGCTCTTCTTGTCCTTGCGGCCCAGACTGGGTTGCCAGTTCTTATTCACCTCAGAACTTTACCTCATCTACCTCAGAGTGCCAGGTGCAGGGGAGTGGCCACATTCTCTGGCGGGCATGCCCTGGCTCTGCTGCCGCTTCGCTGGCTTTGCTCCCGCTCGGCCCCCGAAGCCCCGGCCCTCCCTCTCGGCCACCCCACTCCTTGCCAGGCCCAGCGGCCCCCTCTCTTTCCCCGCCACGGCCAGCCTGGCCCCCGTTGGGAGAGCGGCTCTCCAGCCCAGGCCACGCCGGTCCCAGCCCAGGCCGGTCTCCTGGGCAGATGGTATCTGCCTGGGCTGACTTTCCAGTTTGGAGATCCAACGGCTAAGCCGCAGCTCCGCCGTCCCTGTTTCCCTCCCGCGCCCTTCGCCGCCTCCTGCTCGGCAGCCCTTTCATGCTGGATCCTGGAAGTCGGCCTCGGGGCGGGCGTTGAGCAACGCTGTTCCCGGCTCCCCACCCACTTTAATGGTCCTGCTGCTGCTGCTCGCTGCCTGCTCCCGAGGAAGTAGCTGAGTCACCACATGCCTCTGGGGGCTGCTCACGCTGCTGCACTGGCCTGGCGCGCCCCGGTGCCCTCCCTGCACCCTCTCCCCGCCTCACTGTCAGCGGCACCCCCAGCGGCACCCCCGCCAGACCACCATCAACTGGTGGCAACGCTGGTGCGCCACCCTCCTGCTTGGCTGCGGCCCCAGCCGCCCGGGACTGCCGGGAGCTGGCCCCGCGGAGGCTCCTGCGCTCTGGAAAGCGGCGTCTCCCTCGCGGCCCCTGAACAGGCAGAGCAGCCCCTGGGAGGCCACGTCCAGCAGCCCTCCAGCTCAGACCCCTCCCCTCATGCCAGCCCCCGACCAGCAGACCTTTGCACACACTGGGAGGTCCACACAGCGCTCTCTCTCTCCCCCCCCCCGCCCCCACCAGCTGATGGCTCTCAGCCCAGGCTAGAAACTGGTGCTCCCTGCCCTCCCCAAAGGTCCCCAGAGGAAAGAGGCTTCCGGAAGACCAGCCCCCTCTTCTGCTGCTGCCGCGCCAGAATCCCGGGAGTTCCACATCGCCCTGAAGGCCTCTCCAGGAAGAAGCCTTGCCCACGAGGCCTGGGAAGAGGCCCCGCTCCCACCTCGACCAGCACTTCTTGACGGCAAGGGCTGCAGGGCCGGGCAGAGGAGTGGGAGGCGTTGCCCAGGGGAAGGGGCCTCACACAGCTGCAGCCCCCATCACGGTGGGCTGGAGAGAGGGACACAGTTTCAGCACCCAGGAGCTTGGACCACTGGCGGCTGTGAGTGGCTGTGAGAGGGAGGGTCCTGCAGACATTTCTGCCCAAGAGAATTCACACACACCCCATCAAAACAGAAACAGAGACACCAAAACAGTTCTAAAGCCAGAATAACCCGAAACTACGTGGATCAAAAAGCCAAACACACTGAGATTCCCTGGAAGCAGCCAGCAATCTTGGGATGGTGGTGATGGTGGTGGTGGTGGCCAGGTGGCAGGAGGCAGACCGCAGGGGGGGGCAGTTACCTAGACCAGCCCATGGGTTTGGGGTGGGCAGCAAGATCAAAGGTGAGCCACTTGTCCGGGCGGAGACCTGGGATTGCTCTAGAAGGAAGCTCCACCACACAGCCAGGCCCTGGGGGAAGAGGGTGCTGAGGAGGGCCTGGAGTTCCAGTCCCAGTTGGGGGGGGTGTCTCCATCGCTGCCTCCCTCCACTGTGCGTCCTCCCCCCGCCCGTTCCCTGGCCCGTCCCTGGTGCCTCTCTTCCTGCAGGAGGCGTAGTGAGTGGCGGGTGCCTCTGCGCCCAGGGGGGGCCTCTGGCTCACGCGCCCCAGCTGGCCACGGGGTGCTTTGGTCCCTCGGCTGTTTCCCAGATCCGCAGGTGAAGCGGGTGGGAGCACCGCCCCGCCCACACAGAGCGCGTGCTCTCGCTCCCTCTGAAGCTCAGGCTGCCCTGAGGGCTGTCTGCAGATGCTGATGAGGCCCAGGCATCAACATAATGGCGGCTGAGTCAAAGCGGCTCCTTTTGGCCTCTGCCCTGCTGGAAGGTGGGGCGTCTGGCGTGCACGGCGAAGCTTGTTTAGGCAGAGACTAGCCTGCTGGGCCGTCTGCGGCATCCCTTGTAGGCCACCGCCCACCAGCAAGAGCCCAACCAGAGTGAGTGCGTGTGTGTGCGTGCGTGCGTGTGTGCATGCACGTGTGGTGTCTTTGCAGGGCCCAGCCCCCCACGGACAGGAACTGCGTCAGGTGTTCTTAGAGGGGGGCTGGCGGGACACTCACTCCGCTTCTTCCCAGACCTCCTCCCACTGCCGTCTTCCGGTGGGGAGCTGCGCACATCTCCCGTTTCACCCAGAGCCCTTTGCGGTTCAGAAGTGAAAGAGGCGCCTTTTCATGGGTGGCAGAGACTCTTCCTCAGGTCCAGTCCGTTCTGGTTCCCCGCTAAGGTTTAATTCCTGGAAAACCCAGCGGAGACTGAACTATCAGATACAGAATCACTGGGCCTAGGGGGAAATGGGCTGAGTTCCAGGAGATCCTCTTCACCACGCAATTTAAGAGTGATAATGAGATAGAAATGCTTATCGCTGCTCTCTGAACTTCTCATTTTTGAGGAAAAAAAATAAAATGTGAAAAAATAAAACCGAAAAAGCACTCCTCTATCTATGGACTTTTCACAAAGTTTCAGAAACCTGCATCTTACCGTGAGTTCGACGGGACTGGTTGGCAGCGAAGACGTGTCCACATTGCCAACGTCTGATGCTTTTGCCTTCGTGCTGGATACCCGGACATGTCCTGGTGGCGCTGAAGATTCTCCATGCTGGATCTCTCTCCAGGGCTGGAAGCTGCTGGCCCAACAACAATGCCTCGGCGTTCAGCAGGGTGGCGGATATTGAGTTGAGGTGGGTGGCAACGGTGCCCCTCGAGGGTAGCAGATTTGCCTATAAAGAGAGCTGACTGCACAGGCTGCAGTGGGGAGATGAAGCCTCCGAGAACAGTCTTCTTCACCTCTCGGGTAGGGACCCCAATGGGGTTGTAAAGCCTCAGTTATGGGGTCGCTGCAATTTACAGGATTGCTGGACAAAGCACCACCACGTAAAAGGGGAGGCATCCAGTGTACCCCTTCATGTACCAGGAGATGGTATCCCTGTCCTGCTCAGCTTCTTTTTTTTTTTTTTTTTTTTTGTATATTTTTTTTATTTGTGTTTACACATATAAAGACATAGGGATAGGTAATAAGGACGACACGGGACAGGGAGACTTGGGGAAGGAAACAAAAGGTCACAGCAAAATAATATATTAATCAAAAATCTTTTTTTTCCATAATCTGCATATTTTTTCCATTTCTACCTTTTTATCCTTATAATATATAATATATTCGTAGTAAAACATTTTTTTTTTAATATACATCTCCGCTTTATCAAAATCGTCCTTCAATTCCAAAATCGATCCTTCAATTCCAAGAGGGCAAGATCAATTATCTTTTGATATAAGGTCTTATAAGGTTGTTCTTACCTAATATTTTTTGCCTACATATCAATAATTAATAATTTTGATTGTAAAATGGATGTTTGTCCCTGGACATCTTTCCAAATTAATTCTGAGTTCAAAGCTAGTTTAACATACATAACCACACCTTTTTTCTTATTTATTAACCAATACTGTTGAAAATACAATCCCTAATATTTCATTATATATCAGTTTTTTGTTGGTCTTTTATATAGACTTTCTGTAAACATATTATATCTGGATTGACTTTGTTTAATTATTTATATGTTTTTTAGCCTTTTAGTCGAGTTATTTAGTCCATTTATATTAAGTAACAGTATTTTAGTTTACATTTATAAATTATTCATCTCTTTTTCCTTGTTGTCTTCCTCCTTCTTTCCCCCTCCTGTACATCTTGTTGCTTGATTGTATCCTTATCATTCTTTTTCCTTAATGCCACGGCGCCTCTTGATTCTGAATCTTCTTGAGAATCTTCTCCTTTACTTTCTGCGTCTTGACTAATTATTTCCTCCACTTCCTCTGAACTACTTAATTCTGACTTTCCTTTTCTCTCATATCTTCCTTTTCCTTCTCTGTCTATACCTTTTGTATTTATAATTCCTAATTGTTTGCCGAATTTATCTAAAAATTGTTCTTTTTTTTGTACTGAGTTAATATTATAATATTTGGCTTTGTAATAGAAACTAACCCCTTCTGGTAGATTCCATTTGTATTTTATTTGATTTCGTCTTAAAACCGCATTGAAGTCTTTATAAGGAATTCTTCTTTTCCTTACCTGATAGGGAATTTCTTTTAATATCAAGAGTTTATGTTCTTTTATTATTCTTTCTTTTTCTTCTAACCTCGTCAGAATTTCCTCTTTCAGTTTCTTTCTGTTGAACTTTATAATTATTTCTCTTGGTTTATTATATCTTTTGGCAAAATTAGAGTTCTTTCTATATACTATCTCTATTCCCTCTTCTAAGACTTCTTCTGCTATTTCTAATTCTTGTTCTAGCCAATTTTTAATTACTTTCTCTGTTATTTCTTTCTGTTGTTCCGGATAATTCCGAATACGAATTAACATCTTTGCATTTTCCATTTGTTGTCTTAACTGTATAAGTTCTAACTGTTCAAACTCACTCTTTAACTCCGTAATTTCCTCTTGAACTGAATGTATTTCTTTTTTTATTTTTTTCCTATCTTTAGTAGCTATTTTCATTTCCTCAGAGACCTTACTTAATTGCATTTGAAATTCTTCTAACTTATTTTCAAATCTTGTTGTTATTCTAGTTTCTGATTCTCTTATATTTTCTCGTATATCTAGACGCATTTGTTCTATTGCTGCTAAGATTGTATCATTTTGAATCTCCCTTCTTGCTTCCATACTTTTTAAATCTTGCCTCACCAAATTAGACAAACCCGAAGTCAATAATGGAGAGGTCCTAACCCCTACTCTAAGACCTTCTTTCTTAGCTGTCATTCTTTACAATATTATCTTTAACAGTACGACTTAAATGATTAGATCAATCAAAAGCTTCTTATAAATGGCAAGATATAACAACTACAAAAAATTCCCACTTAACCTTTTAGCAATTTGAAATTTCTTCTGTAGTTTTGCGTTTTTTCCCCCTTTTCTCTCTATATATGCATATATTCTTCCTTTTGAACAATAACAGAGCCCTTCAATTAGTGTTTAACAATCATCACTTATAGACACACACCCCCTCTAGCCTTTAATTACAAAGGCAAATTATACTCTAAATTGCATCAGAAGCAGGAGAGGTTAAAGATGGAAAAATAACTAGAAAGGGAAGAGACAAAAATAAAGTATATCTTAACATAAGTGTATTACAAGCAGTTCCTAATTTTGCTAAGCTTTAGTAAAGATGGAGGAAAACAGGAAAAGATGGAGGAAAAAAGGAGGGAAGCAAAAAAGGATGGAGAAAAATCGGAAAAACCACCCACTAACTTAAAGCATATTAATATTAGCTTAATACTGCAAAATTATGTAATATAAAATTCAACACAATTCAGTATTCAGTGTTAAATTCAGCACAATATGGAATCAGTATATATAAATTAAATAGATGCTTCTTCTTCTGCTTTTCTAGTGAATTTTTCTTTCAACGTTCTTTAGGATGTTCTTTTCAATGTTCTTTGTAAAGTTAAAAGAATGGTTCTTCCTTCCAACTGAATCTTCTTCCTTTTTTCCTTTTTTAATTCCTAATGCTTTATTAAAGTTCAATCTATAACTTTAGTCTTGCTTTCAATCAGGTACAAACCACTTCGCCTTTGTTTTGTAATTTACTCAAAGTATTGGAACGTTAAATTGCCTTCGTCTCCTTGTATTCAAAATCCAACAACAACAAGCTGGCTTAGATGCATTCACAAACACTTTCCCATTGCAATTACGAGGTTTTCATTAGGACTTCTTCATTGGGAAGACTTGCAGATTCTCAAATTAACATCTCTTAAGTATTCAAAAGCCAGTAGTCGCCATTTATAGGGAGCATAGCACATAGAGACTTCTTAGTTTTGAAAGTTGCAAGTTCAGGCTTACTAGAACGCAGCGCTTCTGTTTAAACAGTCAGTTCCCATTCAGACAAATAGATTTAACGTTTGTTCCTGTGTCCAATTTAAATCTCTATATTTGTTTGATTTTTTTTAGCTTTATCATTTTTTTAATCCAACTCAATTGCAATGTATTTAACAACAAGCTGACTTAAATGCCTTCACAAACAATTTCCCATTGCAATCGAAAGGTTTTCATTAGGGCTTACATATGTTAATTGAATACCATGTTAGTTGAATACCAGCGGCTTGCACGCCTCTGGCCGCCATTTCACACGTTGCTGTTGCTAGTCGCTTCCTTCTTCGTTAGGTTAGCTTGCCATTCCCCAATTCACCAAATTAACATTTCTTAAGCACCTATTTACTCTGTAGAAATGGAAATTAGAATCAGGTTTTTCAAAGAAAACGCTTACATCTTCGCTAAGCTGTTGAAGTGAGAGTCTTTCTGGCTTGTCCCAGCTCTTCGGCTAGGCGTTCTCTTCCGTGGGATCCAAAAATTGAAAAGGGCTGTCTCCTCTACACCCCACAATTGCCGTTGTAAGGGTTAAAGGAAATTGCACCCACAGGGTTCACTGCCTCACCTGGCAGCTGAACGACCTCATTTTGGTCCAGAGGTCCTCACACGGAGAGTTGAACACCTCGAGGAAACAGAGCTGCCCCGAGTGCGTTCGCCATTGCCAGAAGGCTCCTCCCACCTCCCTGAAGGCTCCTCCCACCTCCACCTCTTAGCAACTGTGCTGAAATCTTTCACTAGTCACTAGTGCCAGGTAACCGGCTCTAACAACAATATTTTGTTACAGTGAAGGGAGGGTATTCCTGGGGCAGGGAGTGGGTGGGTAGGGTCCTGGGGGGTGGGTGGGCAGGATTGAAAGTGGGGTTCCCAGTCTCATAATTAATTATTTGGGTCACAGCATGAAAAAGTTTGAAGACCAGTTTTAGACAGGTACCCTCAAAATACCCCATGGAAGTCTTTTTCAGTCTAGAAAAGAGGTGCCTGAGGGAGGACGTGATTGAGACCTACAAAAATATGCATGAGATGGATAAAGCGGATAGAGGGAGGTTCTTTTCTTTCTCTCACAACACCAGAGGACATCCATTAAAATTGAGTGTTGGGAGAGTTAGAACGGATAAAAGGCAATACCTTTTTACTCAGCAGGTAATTAATCTGTGGAACTCCTTGCCACAGGAGGTGGTGATGGAATTGGCCTGGGTGCCTTTAACAGGGGGTTGGACAGACTTCTGGAGGAAAAGTCCATCGTGGCTACAGGCCATGATGGGCGGTTCAACCTCATGTTAGAAATAGGCTGTCTCTGAACGTCAGGTGCATGGGAGTGGCAAGAGAATGCAGGCATCTTGTGGTGTCATGCGCTCCCTGAGGCACCTGGTAGGCCACTGTGAGAAACTGGAAACTGGACTAGATGGTCCAGGAAACTGGACTAGATGGGCCTCTGGTCTGATCTAGTGGGGTTCTTCTGATGTTCTCAGGATGTGGTGCGGGAGATAGATATTGATAGATATCGATCCATGATTTGGAACACTGAAGGTAAAACATAACGCCTGTAATGTGTGAGAGCACAGGATGGTTGGTGAGGAATCCGCTTGCTTTCTCAGGCCAAGGCCTGGCTAGCCAGCTCACTCGGAAAGGGGAGGGAGAAAGTTACAGGGGAAAGTTACCAGGGAGAGGGGGGCCTACGCTTTCCAGAGCCCAAAAGCTTTCCTTTCTCCTTCAGAGCCAGATAAGAGAAGCAAATTGCTTTAAACGGTCAGCAGGCAGGCTTTAGCCTTGAGAGAGGTTGCATTGAGTCTGCGTAAATAGCTCTCATAAATATTAGGCCATACCCCTAACTAATTAATTCTAGATTTGCATTAACATTCGTTGTATGAAAAAGTATGTACAAAAGCGGGGGGGGGCACATATCAAGGAGTTAGGGGGGGGGGATGTCTAAAATATTCAGTTTAAATACTGTTGATTGGTTGAGCTAGGACCAATGAGTGGGGGGGGGGGGACGACACGCCTCAGGGTATAAAATGTTACACCCAATTGTACAAGCTTGTGTCTTGGGCTGGGATTGTTTATTTTTCCTTTGTCAGCCGTGTTTGCAAATATGTGAATAAACCTTTTTCTTGAACCATAAATTTGAAGTCCAGATCTATACCTAATGGTGGTGGTGGAACCTGGCCTAGATGCCTTTGAAAGGGGATCAGATAGGACGGAGCCTCTGAGAGGCGGCCTGTCTCCGACTGCCAGGTGCGGGCAGTGGCCACCGCATGCAGGTGTGATCCTGCTGCCTGGAGTGCTCCCAGCGCCATCTGGTGGGCCACTGAGGCGCGGGAAGCCGGACCAGCTGTGCCCTGGGTGCCAGTGGCCGCGCCCGCGGAGCCCGTCCTCAGGTGGCCCGGCCGCGCCTCCCGTCCCGCAGAGCAGCCCCCTCCCACAGCAGCCGCAGCGCCCTCGGAACCGGGCGGGCGAAGGCCGCGGACGCCTCCCCCTGCCCCCCGTCGGGGCTGCCCTTCGAGGAAGACCCCGGAGAAGCGACTCCGCCTCGGACTCGCAGCCAAGGGCCGGTCCCGCGTGCGCCCGGGGCGGCTTAGCTGTGCCACACTCACAACCCCGCCCCCGCCCCCGCCGTCGCGGGAAACACGGAGGCGCTTCCCCAGCAAACAGGCGCGGCGTGCCCTGGCCGGGGCTGGGCGCAGAGCGGGCTTCGGATGCCCTCCCGGCTCCCGCTCCCAGGCTGTCGTTGTCCGCGGGGCGGCGTGGCGAAGGCGCGTTCCGGCTGCCCCTTTCCGGCGGCCAGCAGCGCTCCCGCTGCAACGTGGGGCGGGGAGGAGAGGCTGCCTAATGTGGCTCTTTATTCCGCCCTACCCTCAAGGCTCAGGGTGGAGCACGGATTTACGGCCACACCTCCATACGGTACCGCCTTTCTTCCAAGAAGCTCAAGGCGGCGGGCATAGCTCCTTCCCGCCTTTGTCCTCACAACAACCCTGTGAGGTAGGCGGGGCTGAGGGTGCAATCCTGACCAACCTTCCAGGACTGACATCGCTGGGCCAGTGGAGCCTGTTCTGCCTCCTGCAGTGGAATCGGAGTCTCGGAGGCTTCCTCCCTCCCTGGCCCCCCTGCTGCAGAGTCGGTTGGGGGGGGGGCTGAGAGTGAGCACCTGGCTGAAGGTCACCCAGGTTTGAACATGGATCTTCCAGGGCTCGCCCAGCTCCAGAGCGATCCTGGCTCTCATTTGGCTTGAGAAGCAGAACCGCATGGAGACTGGGCAGGCCTCAGCACCAGGGGAGCTGCTCAGAATGCCCCTGCCCCAGATCCATGGGGCTGGATGGGACCGGTTCTGCCACTGGAGCAGAGGAGTGGGGGAGGGAGGCCCTTGGCAGCTCTGTGACTTTGTGCTGGCGGGAGGGCCCCGATTCCACCCCAGACGCCTGCAGCCTCCACTGAGGTTTGCGCCAGTCTTGGGGAGAGGGAGATGCAGCCTCCCCCTCCTGCTGCGCCCACTGTCGGCCGGCTCACATGCTGGTGATTTGTCTGACTGCAGGGCCCGGGCAGGCCAGGCGGTGGCTCCAGGAGCCCATGTGCCCAGCACATCAGCGCCCAGAGCTGCCTGGAAGACCAGCAGGGCCCCAGCCAGGACAGGGGCTTCTGCAGGGAGAGAAGCCACCGGAAGGGCCACTCAGGCCCTGGGAAGCAGCGCAGGCAGGCGTGTGCAGAATGGCAGTGTGCGGGGGGAAGGCAGGCCTCAGCAAGCGGGAGCACACGCGTGTGCACGTGCACAGACTAGAGTGGCCAAGACAGGAGCTGCACAGGCAGCCGGCGTGTTGCCCCCAAGGGGGGCGGAGAAGAAGCCTGCCAGTTTGTTCGCAAGTGGTCTTGGCTCGGGGGATCCGGCGTGAGGATCCCACTGAGCGAAAGGGCAGTGACATGGCCGGGGTTAGTGTGGCCAGCGATGCACCTCAGGGCAGAGAACCCCAACTCCACATAGTCGCCGCTGGGGCCTGAGCGACGGGCAGGAGAGGACTTGGGGCGGCCGTGGAGAGCTCCCTGCAAACATGGCGCCCGTGTCGTGTGTGGTGGCGGAGAAGGCGGCACGTCCCGGGGAGGGATTGCCAGGAACAGGGAGCAGACGCAGGCGCCATCCGAGCAGCGCTCCAGCGCCGGGTCAGGGCAATGCAGCTCCGAGGCGAGGGAGCACACATCCCCTTGCCTTGAGGAGGCCTCCGTGACTGCCCCCCCCCACCTGCAGGATGCAGCTCCTGCCCCATTGGCACGGCTACGTCAGTGCTGGAACGTTGGTTAGGATTTGGCCCTAAGAGCCCAATCCCGACCAACTTTCCAGTGCCAATGCAGCTTTGCCAACAGGGTGTGCATTGCAGTCGGGGGGGGCAGTCCTGGAGGCCTCCTCAAGGCAAGGGGATGTTTGCTCCCTCGCCTCGGGGCTGAGCTCGCATCGGCTCTGAAAAGTTGGTTGGGACTGGGCTGCAGTGTTGTGGTGCCCCTAGATAGACACAAGGACATGACATAGGAGGAGTCCCGCTGGATGAGGCCGAAGTCAGCGTGATTGGCCTGAGCAAGGCTGGGCTTCCTGCCCCTTCATGCGTGTGGCTGCAGGCATTTGCCCGATGACGGCAACAAGAAGACGCAAGAACACCAGACCACACAACTGGGGTACAAGAAGGAACCGTGTATTGAGGCCCGGCCGCCCAAGCAGAACCGTGGACACGCTGCACATGATCCCCGGGGTGGCTCCAGGAGGGCGTCTGGGTCAGTCGGCCACTTTGACCATCTCGAAGGCTTTGATGTCTTGGAATCTGTCGCAGGAGAAGTTGACGAGCAGCTGCTTGGTCCCGCCCTTGCTGGGGCTGATCTGGAACTGGAGCTTGGACGTCTCCTTGGCCTTCAGCGGAGGGGAGCTGTGGAGGAGGAGCAGCAGCAGCAGTGTGAGGCCTGGGGGTGCCGGCCGCAGGGGGCCTTGCGGGGGACTCTCTCCCCACCCCCGTCGCACATGCCCCAGTGGTGTGGCTGCACCGACAGGGGGGGGGGCTAGATAGCACGGGGCTTTTATTCAGCTTCTTCTACTCTGAAATGGTTGTGCTGCTTAAAAGAAATGAGGGGGAAATGCGGGCGTGCCTGATCAGGAGGCGCAGCCGTGGCTTAGCAGTGAGGAAAAGTCAGCCTGCCAGCCTGGCGCTCGGGGAGCGCGCAGGAGGCGTCCGAACCCCGAGTGGACGTGCTGGCAGGTATGGCTGCAGAACAGCGGGTGAGGGTGAGGGGAAGTTGGGCTGCCTCCAGGGAGGGGAGGAAAAACCACGAGGCTCCCTTTGGCTTTGCATGCGCTTGTTGGCACGCACGTCCGCGCGCACACACCCCTCTCTGCACCTGCTGCACCAGCAGCTGGAGACCCCCAGTGGAGTGCAGGCAGACGGGAGGCAGGCAGGCAGGCAGGCTTGCAGTCTTTCTGCTGAACGTAAGCGCCCTGCATGCTGGCAATGTGCTGTGCACCGCCCAGCCTCCAGCGGGCTTTGGCCCCCCGCCCAGGTGCCCCTCCCGCCACTTACTCTATCTTGAGTTTGCCTTCCAGCAGGTCGCTGCCCTCGGCCAGCAGCACACAGTCCTTTAGCTCCTGGCTCAGGGGGTTGGTGAAGGTCACCTCCACGGTGCTCTTCTGGCTCACCTGGGCTGGGCCCAGCACCTGCCCAGGAGAGAGTCCGGCTGAGCGGAGCAGAGCAGTGCTGGCTGCCAGCTTCTGGCTCTGCGCCAAGCACAGGGGTCCCGCCAGGGTGGGCTGTGAGCGGGGCCGGGCTGGCAGAGGCCTCTCAGGAGCCGCCTGGGCTCTCGGCTGGGGACCCCACAGGCAGCCCCCCCTCCCCACGTCCCTCCCCACAGGGCCCGCCCTCTGCCGCTCGACTGCCAAGGCAGGACTGCCCCCCCCGGCCCCTAGATGCTGGGGGGAGGGGCCGCGCTGCCGGGCTGACCTTCATGCTGAGGGAGGGGTTGCTCAGGGCGATGTCCGCCTCCACCACGGCGTCGCTCCCGCCGGCCACCTGGCACAGGGCGGTGGTCCGGATCATGTTGTCTGCCGTCAGCTGCTGCTCGTACGCGGCGTAGGAGATCGTGATGGGAAACCTCTTCTCTGGAACGGGGAAGGGGGGGCAGAGGCCGCACCGTGAGAGACGGGGGGGGGCCAGGAGCCTGCTCAGGCCTGCTTGGGAGTGTCGCCCCGGGGCCAGGCAGGCCAAGGCAGGCCAAGCCAGGCCAGGGGTCTCGGGAGCCCTTTCTGGGCCGGAGGGAGGGGGCTGCACTGAGGCTGTGCCCAGCAGCAAGGAGTCCCCAGGAGCTGTGAAGGGCAGGGGGTGCCGGACGGAGGGAGGCACAGGCTGGACGCCGCCTGGGGGCTGGTTCGGGGGGGGGGAGCCACAGCCTCCTCTGGCCTGGCAGGCGACCTGGGGGCCTCGTCCATCGCCCCATGCGGTGGGGGCTGACAGGACTCCCTCCCCACCCCAGGCCGGGCACTGCAGGCCAGGAGGGGCCTTTTCTCCAGCCTGCCTGTGAGGGTCGCCAGCCCCCCCCCCCTCCCCCCCAGCCCGGCCCTGCAGGAGCGGCTACCTTCTTTGGGGCCCAGGGCCACCTCCAGGTTCTTCTTCCAGACCTCGTGGACGCGCAGCCCCGTGTAGACGATGGACCAGGCGGTCATGCTGGCCGTGACGCTCATCTGCTCGGAGGCCTCGTTGGTCAGCACCAGCTCCAGGCTGACGTCTTCGCCCACCTTGAGCGTGTCGCCCACCTTGAACTGGCCGGAGACGCTGGGCTTGGGGGGCAACCTGGCGATGGCGTTGAAGGCGTTCAGGTTGAGCTTCTGCCGAGCCTTGTTGAAGACGTTCCGCTCCTCGGTGGAGCCTGGAAGAGGCAGCCGGGGTTGGAGGAGGCCAGCGGGATCTTGGCGCCCAGCGCTGGCCAGACCCCCCCCCCCAGTCAGAAGGAGCATGCCCCCGTCGCCACGGCTGTCCCTGCACCTGAGCCCGCAGCATCGCACCACACAGCTGCGAGGACCACCTCTTGGCCCCCCCCCAGCTGCGCAGGTGGCATTCAGGCACAGAAGGGGCCACTGGCATGGGGGCCTGGCAGTGATGGCAGCACCCCTGGCTGCATTGGGGGGCTGGATTCAGACCCTTTGCCCACCTGGGCAGGGCCCCTGGGGCAGAGGCTGGTTTGCTCTTCAGCGCGAATAAGCAGGCTGCTGCTGCAGCAAATGTGTTTGCGGCTGTCTCTGCCCACGGCCCGCCTGCTGGGCTCCCCTCTAGGGCAGTGGCTCCTTCCCTCCACTCACTGGGGCCCCTCCCTGCTGCAGACAGTCTGCGGAGCTGGTGGGGAGACTCCCACGGGAGCCGAGCACCCTCTCCACACGTCTGGGCCACGGTTCAGCAGTGCTGGCCCACGGTCTCCACGCCCTTCTCAAGGGAAAGCTTCACCTTCTGGGTACTTGTAGCTGCTCGTGACATCCTGGCGGGCGTAGCTGCCCACGGCCTTGGTGCTGGTTTGCTGGCCGATGGACTTGGTCTCTGAGTAGAGCCGCTTGGTCTCCCCAGTGGTCGTGTTGTACGTCCAGGTGACGCGGTCGGCGTTGACCTCGGCAAAGACGAAGGGCGCGTCGAAGTCCAGGTCCACGTCTCCCTCCTTGACGGCTGCCAGAGAAGCTGGACCGCACTGGAAGATGCCTGGGGAGGACAGACGGGACGGGGGTCAAGCGGCCTGGCCAGGAGGAGGAAGCTGCGAGCGTGTGTGTGTGTGTGTGTGTGTGAGAGAGAGAGAGAGACAGACAGACAGACAGACAGACAGACACAAAAACTCCAGAAGCTGCCTGTGGACTTCCTGTTGCCAGCCACCAGCTTAGAGGGCTGAGGGCACAATCCTTACCTGTGCTGGAATGGACAGGCCAACAGGCCTATCATGTATCCAGCGCAGGTGAGGGGTGGGCTTGGGCCAACTTGGAGTCAGGGGATTTTATTCTCCTTGCCCGTGTCACATGCCAGCCAGCCCAATAGGGCTATTCGGATCTGTGCCCATGATTTTGCGGGCACAAATCCAAGCAGCCCATGCCAGGCAGATCGGCCCAGATCGGCCTAGGTCGCCCAGGCCCAACCCACCTCCAAGATTGCCCTCCCCCTCCTCCGTGCCACCCTCCTGCTACCCTCTCCCACCCCCAGCCCTGGCCTCCCCAGGCCGGCACAAACGCCACGGCGCCCAGTGTGGCTCCAGCGCTGCTGCATCCGTGTGTGGGCTCAGCTTCCCTCGAGGAGCCGCAAGTGTGCTTTATGGCCCATTCGTGGCACTCGGGAGGCTCAGGGCACAAGGGGCTCAGGCTAGGATTGCGCTGCTGTGTGACTTCCTGGCTGAGAGGGAAGGTGTCTCTGGCCATTCGTCATGGGGGCAAAATGCAACCCTCTAATGAAGCAATTAAGCCCCCCTCACCTTGCCTCTCCCCCAGCATCCGGCGTTCAGAGGCACACTTGCCACTGAAGGCTCCATTCTGCTCCTGTGATGGACAGACTGACCACGCCCCTCCCTCACGACTTGGTCTCAGCCCCCCCCCCCCCGGCAGCTTCCTAAAGCGTCAGCCATCCATCACCACCTCTGGTGGCGGCAAGTGTGGCAGCTGGCCTCTGCACTGTGCGAAGGAGGGCTGGGTGGGCAAGACCTGCAGCACTCCGAGGGGAGGAGAGTAAGAGGAGAGGAGGTCTCTGTCCACCCTGCGCCACATCTCTTGCCCCCAGAGCAAAGGTCCTGCGCTTCTCTAAATGGAAACCCCCCAAACGCTTTAGCCTCTTGCGGTTTTAGTGGCAACAGGCCAACCTAGCAGGGGATTTGCCTTCTTCGCAGCTGCTGCACTCTGGGTCCACGTTTTCACGACCTTTTCAGAGACGTGTCAGCCGAAGAGGTGGCGGCAGCGGCATCACGCCAGGCGCCAGACCGGCCGGGGCCAAGCAGCGCTTGGGCAGGTGGTCCCCAGGAACCCTCGGCAGGAGTCCGAGCCAGCCCCCCGGAGGAGCCTGGCAGTGTCCTGGCAACCAGCTGGGCTCGAGGAAGCTGCGCCCCCTGCCCCAGCCACCCTGCAGCCACCCGCAGCCAGACAGCAGCACTCCGGACTGGCCGCAGAGTGCCCTGCAGCAGCCTCCCCTGGGCGAACCTGTGCATGGATTCCGGGGGCCTGGCCTGCTGCTGCTGGCAGCCAAAACTGGCCTACACTCCTGGCCACAGGGCTCCCTTGGCAGTCACCCGGGCAGGCCACACGGATCGCCCGGGTCATCTCTGTCTATGCGCTGGTCGCACCTGGCCAAGAAAGCCAAACTTCCTTGTGAGGAAGAACCTCTTTTTGCAGAAGTCAGGCTGATGTTGCCCCGCAGCCAGAATCATGTATTCGTCCATGTATCTAACCATTTGGTCTAAAACGACGCTGTCCTTCCCCCTTTCTGGGGCAGCTGCTGGAACAGACCCAGCAGTCAGGGCTTGTACCTGTGCTCCGCTCCTGAGGGGTGGCATCCAAAATCTGCCACCCGTTGTATTTGGCGCCAAGGTCGGGCCGGGCAAACCAGCCTTCATTCCACACATGGAAGTTCCTGCAACCGAGAACAGACAGACCGAGTGAAGGTCTGCAGTGCGGCACAGACAGAAAGCAGCCTCTGCCCCCTCCCCAGCGTCACTCCCCAGCAGCAGCACCGCACAGCACTCTGCGGCTTCGCTCCAGCCGAGCCCGTCAGGCACTGCCGCCGCCACCGCCGTTTTCCTGACGGGGGCCAAGAGGAAACCGCCTTCTGTGGGTCCCAACAGAGGAAGCTGACTCAGCCCTGAGCCTGCCCAGCACCCAGCTGCGCACACAAGAGCACATGAACAGGAGAAGCGCCCCACTGGATCAGGCCAAAGGGGCCCACCCAGTCCAGGTCCTGGATCTCACCGTGGCCCCCCAGGTGCCTCAGGGCACACTCCGGAGAGCCAGAGTCGGGTTGCCACGCCTGTGCATCTGGCATTCATTCACAGGCTGCCTCTGACCCTGGAGGTTGCCGAGAGTCAGCATGCGACGGAACCTTCCCCCAGCTTGCACTGACCAGCAGCAGGCAGGAAAGGCCCCCCCCCACCCTCAGTCCTGCAGGAAGACGCTGCTGCCAGAGCCTGAACCCAGCATCTTCCACAGGCAAAGCAAGAGCTCTGTTAGCAGACGGTGGCTGCACCCCAACTTGGTCCCACCCAGAGAAGAAACAGCGGCTGTGAGGGGCTCAGAGCGCACTGGCCTGGGGGAGCAGCCGGGCAGGGCACGAAGGGACGGGTGAGGAGGATGACCACCAAAGACCACCTGCCTGGCTGCTGGACAACGGGAGACGAGCATGGCCGGGGGCAGGGAGGAATGGGTGCCGAGCGGCTCAGGAGTGCGCAAGGGGACCTGCAGCGACTGGCCCTGTTCGTCTGAGCCACAACGGAAAGAGGGAGTGGGTGGAGGGGAGCTCTTTTCCCTCTCGCACAGCCCCAGAACCAGGGGACACCCACTCCAATTGACGGCGGAGGGCCGGCCGGGGAAGGGGCGGGGCGGGGATGGGAGGCAGCCGGTAGGCCTCTGTCCCTCAGGCTGCATGGCCCCAATTCGGGCCGCGCTGCTTAGCTCTGCACCTGCTACACAGCAGGCGCAGGTCTGAGGGCTCCACAGGGGAGGCTGAAGCCTCCTCTGGGGCATGGGCATGGGCGTGTCCTTCTTGCCCCAGGGAGGCTCCCGGCACTCCAGAGCTGCGCTGGGCTTGCCGCGGGCCCCCCAGCCTCACGGGTCCAGCGCAGCTGGGGATCGCGCTCTCTCGCGGGCAGTGCTGAGCAGCTCTCGGGGGCACAAGCAGGGCCTGGAGGCGTTACCAGACGCTGTCCACGCCGCGGTTCAGAGGGTTCCCGGCGGTGTCGTAGTAGGTGTCCACGGTCAGCGTCCGGTCCGCGTCGTGAGCCGAGTTGAAGTTGGAGATCGTGCGGCTGGGGATTCCCAGGCACCGGAGAACTGTGGGAGAGGAGACAGCAGCAGCGCCGTGAGAGGGGCCCGGGCCCCCGCCCTGCACTGCGCTCACGGGGAACAGACAGCGGGTCGCAGCACCGGCAGCGAGAGGAAGCTCCTCTGGGCACCCGCAGGACTGGGCGAGCCAGCGCACACGTACGGTAGGATCCGGGGCTGCTCAGGGAAGGGGGGCCGGCAGCTGCGGCTCTCGTGGGCTGGTTCTGCCTGGCTGGGCAGCCGACCCTTGCAGTGGTGCTGCAGGGAGGGGCTGTACCATCAGGCTGTGAGAGCAGTGGCTCACCTCCTATCCCCCGCTCACCTCCACCCTCTAGCCCCAGGCGGAGAGAAACAAGGGCACCAGAAGAGCCCCACTGGATCAGGCCAGGTATCTCACAGGTGCCAAAGGGAGAACACAACAAGATGCACCTGCTTCCTGTTGCCACTCCCTTGCACCTGGAGAGGTGGCGGGGGAAAGGTGTGTGGCGTCATTGGCGCAGCCCCTCCCACTTTTGCATCTCTGCCGCCAGCCTACCTGTGCTGCGTCTCTGCTGCAGACCACAATCTGCAGAGCAGCAGCTCCATGGCGGGACTCCCTGGCGTGGAAAGGCCGGCAGGGAGCCGTTAGAGAAGGCTCTGGGCCCCTGGAACGTGTCTGGGAGGGCTCTGGGACCCCTGATTGCTCAGTGTCTCTGGTGTGACTCTGCCCCCCCTCCTCCTGTGGCCTGCAGGGCTTGAGCGAGCACCTGTCTCCAGGGCACCCTGCTGGGCAGCGCAGAGACATACCTGTGGCCAGCACTCCAGCGAAGACCCAGCACTGCCCGTACCGGACCGGTTTGAAGCCGGAGGTCTTCCACTTCCGCAGGATGTCCACACTGCCTGACCAGCTGCTTGGACTCTCCCCGCCACTGTAGTTGCCGCTCCAGTTTCCCAGCAGCACGCCACTGTCGTCATTGCTGTTGATCTGGGAAGAGGAGAAGACCACGTGCGAAGCGCACCTGAGTCCCTGCCCAGCGCGCCCAGGCTCTGCGCGGTCACCGAGCCCTCGTTCCTCACAGGCTGGGCCCGGTCCAGGCGAGGGGCTTCTGGCTGGGGGCTGAGGGGGGTCACACAGAGATTGCGGCCAGGCAAACCTGCCTCAGCCCCCTCCAACCCCACCCACCCCGAGGGATGCTGAGAGCAGCTCACTCGGATTCCGCGGGCCAAGAGCCCACTCCAAGCAGCCTCAAGGGGCTGCCCCGACGTCTTCCTAGCTCTGCCTTAGAGGCCAGGGAAGTACCAGCAAGGAATCGCCCCTGGCTACCACGTCTCCTGCTTCAGGTGCTTCCTAAGCTTGCCAGAAAGACTGGCCGCCTGGCCCCAGGGAAAGGAGACAAAGCCTGCTTCGCTCCAGATCATGCGATTCTTGTGAGGAGCTGGGGGAGGGGCTGTGAGAAGGGGCTCCCTGGGTGGGGCCCACAAGCCACGCACACGTCCTGGGATGCCTCACCCCCCAGGAGCCTTCACAGTGGCTCCCTGCTGTGGAGTAGCCCACGCCACAAAACTGTCAGAGTCTGCAGCAGGGTGGATCCTGCCACTGCCAGGCAAAGAGGGAGGGTCAGGAGCGGTTTTTCTTTGGGAAGTTTTGTTCTTGGTGAACTGACGCGGTCACAGGCTGCTTGCCCCTGACCTGCTCCATCTCACCCCTCCTTGCCACGGTGGGCCCTGGAGAAGTCGCTGTAACAGGGGCCCAGGAAAGACCACCTCTCCCCTCACCACCCCACAGCATCAGCGAGGGCTCTTCAGTTCCTGAGCAGGACTGGAGCCACAGAAGCAGCCAGCCAGAGTGAAGTCGGGGCACTTCCAGAAAGGCTTCTCGGCAGGCTGTGCAGGCAGGCAGACAGGCAGAGCCACACCTGACCTCCTGTACCACCCGGCCTGGAGCTCCCAGGTGCGACCCGAGAGCTTCTCCAGTGGCGTCCAGGAGCCTTTCCGAAACCCACAGATGCTCAACCCCGGAGGCGTTCAATGGGCACTTCTGGTGGGTTTTCTGAAGCCCACAAAGGCCACGCACGGCCTGGACTTCAGAAAGGCTCCGGAGGTGACTGGAACCAGGTCTGGAGGCCCAGTAACCTGGAAGAGGGATGTCACTTCCAGGTCACTCACTGGCACAGAACGTCACTGCGTGTCACTGCTTCGCTTTGTGTCCTTTGTGTCCTCACTAACTTTCCAGCCCCCAAAAGCCGCCTTGGGTCCCCTTCAGTGTGGGAGGACGGCGGGATAGAAATAAATAAGGTGGGGCAGATATTAGTAAACTAAACGGTGCCAGCTGGCCGCACGCTGGTGGGGCAGCCCCGGAGGCCTCCTCGAGGTCAGGGCATGTGTTTTCCTCCGCTTTGGGGCTGGGACATTGGCGAGGCTTGGACTGTGAATCATCCAGGCTGATCTTACCATGGCGCTGAGCACCCGGCCAACGTATTTGGGGTCGTTTCGTCGAGACAGGTCAGCCGCAGAGTCCTTGCGATAGCTTAAGCTCCGGTCCAGCAGGGAAAGGCAGATATCCAGAATGTCGTCCTGAAACTGTTCACAAAAATATTAAACGTGGCTGATTCTGCTAGTGGCACACTGTAGAACCAAACCTTGGGCGGGCGGGAGTGGGGGGCTTCAGAGACATCCTGGTTTAGCCAGGAGTTTAGCCTCCTACAGTCCAGTGCTGTATTCTGCGCTTGGAATGGGCTGGGATCCTCCAAGCCTTTTTGGAATATTCTTGGAAAAACCTGGGCTTTCCCAGACATTTTCTGTGTGCATTTTCCTAAGAATAACCCCACTGAACACTGGGACTTAAGTAAGTGAGTAAACGTGCACAGGCTCCAAATGTAAGTGGAGTATCTACTCCATCCTGGGTATCTACCCCAGCCCACCAGTCCTCTTGCTTTCCAGTATCTCCCGCCCCCAGTCCCCAAAATGCAGCAAATGTAGGGGGTGGGGTGGGAAGAGCAGCTGAGATCTCTCTCTAAGCCTCTTCCAGGGTTCCTTGTTTTCTGAAATGAAGACTTCTGTACCGTGATGTTCCTTGGGGGGGGGGATGCTAAGTATTGCAGGAGCCTGAGCTCCTGTGTAATGTGCCATCTCCCCCTTGCCTCCAGAGCCATTCATGGCTTGGAGAAGTGGCTCAAACAGGCTTTGCTGTCTGAGCTGCAAATGGCTCTGGAGGTGGGGGAGGGGCCACATTACACAGGAGCTCAGGCTCCTGCAACACTTAGTGTTTTGCCCCCCCTGTAGGAATGCCACTGCTTCTGCATATGCTCAAGATGTTAGGAGTGTTGGCACAACTCCATCTGCTGTCTAGGGGGGGGCAGTCTAATGTCCAAAGGGGGCACAATGTGATGTCCTGTGACCCAGACCCTTCTTACCTGTCCTCTCTGTGATTCCTGCGGGGGTGTGGCCTTGACCTTCCTTCCTTCCCTCTGAGCATGCCCCTTTTGTCTTCTGACCACCAATCTGCTAGGATGTGCAGACCAAGGGCTCTGATGCCCCCCCCCCAGCCATCTTAAGCACACCTCCATGCACGGCGATGCAGCTCTAGGGCATTGCCTTCCAAGTGTTAGTTGTACCTCTGATCCTATCAGACACTGTAGATATGCACTCCATGGAGCTGGGAGTAAACCTTCCTTTTGGCATCTTTCCCAGGCCTCTGCCTCATGCGTGCCTTTTGTTAATAGCAGCCAGCCTGGGCGAGGGAGGTGATACCCTAAGGGGGAGGAATCTGCTGCTGACCCTGCTCCCCTTTCCCCCATCACCAACAGGACATTTTCCAGTAAGGAGATCATCCCTTTACTCTGCCGGAGAAGTCGGGCCGCAGACGCGCTGGTGTGGGGGCTGCTGCTGAGCCATCCCCATGCAGGGAAACGTGGCTTCTCCTTGCAGTGGGCCCTGGGGACGCCCCACCCCCCATTTCCAAATAGGCCTCCACTCCAAGGCCGGTCTTAAGCCAAGTGGACCAATTGCTCCATGCTGGGTCCTGTCCCGGTGGTGGTGGTGGGGGCTGCCCTCTAGTCCCGCATGCAGTTTAGTGCTAAAATGTGATACATTTTCTTTATATCGCTAAGATTCTGCAGACGATGGCTGTGAGCCTGGCGCCCCCCTCAAAATGGGTCCGACTGGGCCTGCAGCTCCAAGGCCGGCCCTGCCCCACCCCTCGCGCCAAGTCCTCCCCCCATCACATTTACCTGGCCGAAGTTCCACCCAAAGTTGGAGATGCGGCTTGCGCTGCCTGCGAAGACGACCCCAAACTCGGACAGGACGTACTCCTCCCGCTCAGCATCCTTCGGCATGAACACGTCGTCTCCTGGAAGCCGAGCACCACGAGGGTGAGGGGGGGTGCTTGGACCCGCCCCCCTGCCCGCCCAAGGCCTCTTGCCTGGCCTCTCCCCGGTGGGCAGTCTCCCCGCCCTGCCCCCTCGAGGCTGCAGCTGGCACGGCTCGTACCTGACAGCCACGGGTTGAAGAGCAGCACGAACGTGCCGAGGCTGCTGCTGCCGCCGCCGCTCTTGAGGCTGAGCTGGTAGCGCCCAATCGCGGCAGTCGCTGGGCTCGTGACGGAGAAGGTGGCGGAGCTGGACGTGGCCGAGGCCTGGGAAGCCCCCCAGGAGCCGCTGGGCGGGGTGCCGGAGACCCCAAACGTTTGGCGGGTTTTTGCCTGCAGAGCAGAGGTTGCCCCTGGGGAGGCGGAAGCGGAAGCGGGAGCGGTGGGCAGGGCCTGTGCGGAACAGGCTGGCCAGCCCCACAGCCCAGGTGGCCTCGTGCCCTGGAGAGCTGCCCCACAGCCCCTGCGTGGCTCTGTGGGTGGGCTGCGAACGGAGGTGGGCGTGGGGCACGGCCCGTCAGCCTGGGGAAGGAGGGCACCGACCCAGGGGGAGGAGGGGGCTTACCTCGCTCCACAGTGAACTTGAGGCTGCTGGCGGCTGGCGGAGCGCCACGGAAGGCCACCGTCACCGTGAAGGGCAGCCCACGCCGCACCACCAGCTCTTTCCCCGGGTACTGGGCAGTGTGGTGCTTGCTGCCGTTCTCCTGCCGCTTCCAGTCTGTGCTCGCCACCGCTGCAAGAGAGGGGGCAGAGCTCAGCCAGGTTGCAGGCCTGCCCCCTGGAGCTGCCCTCCTGCGGCCTTCAGTCTCGGTGTGAGGGGCACAGGCACATCCCCAGGGGTGCCCACTGCAGCAGGCAGGCGCCTCTCCACCCACAGCTGCCCTTTCCCAACACGCCTTCCTCTCAACGGGCGCCCTGGCACCTCTGAGTGGCACATTCTGGGCATTCACTAGTCAAAGCTTTGATGCTTCTCTGTGTTGTATCCTTGCTTGATGGGGGGTGGGGGGGTCCCTGGAACCTGAGAAAAGCTCCTTTGGGGCAGTAGCCCAAATTGGAGCGCATGGCTGCTCTAGAGAAGTGGCGCGTGCTGGACCTCTGGCGAGGCAGGTGGCTGCCCCAGGCTCTCAGGCCGATCTCATCCGGCGCGTTGGCACCTGCACCAGCATTCTGGACTCCTCTGCAGGCGATTCGGTGCAAACGCCGCATAATAGATCTGCTGCGGTGGACGAGCGCATGATGTGCGGCACAAGCCAAGCCAACGTGCACAGAATGGCCCAGTCAGCCTTGTGCAGGCCCTGTCGCCTTATCTGTGCGGCACCTCAGAGGTTGTGTTCCGCAGCAATGTGCTCACAGGGACTGAGTGCCACTACCCACGTGGCCTTGCCCCAGCCGAGCACCCTAGGAGGGTAAGGACTGCTTGGCAGTAGAATGCCTGGAAGGAGGGGTGCCCGCTCTCCGGGTTGGAGGGCTTCCAGCAGAGCCCGCCTGCCGGGGATGTTGTCGCTGTGGAGCACCTGCATTGGCAGGGGCTGGACTAGATGGTCTTGCAGGCACTGATCCCTGTGAGGGTCTCTGCAGCTGCATGGCGTCGGGACTCTGGCACGACACCACTTCCAGACATTTGGGGATGGTATCCCCAGGGGCGGACCTAGTCAAAATGGCGCCCGGGGCACCCAATAGAAGTGCACCTCCATGGGAGCCCAGGTCTACCCATTGGGACCAGCCACGGGTAGACCCAGGCTCCCCTCGTGGGAGCCCAGGTCTATCAATTAGAAACGACCGCGGGTCGATCTGGCCGCAGGTAGACCTGGGCTCCGTTCGAGGGAGCCCAGGTCTACTTGTGGCTGGTCCCAATGGGTAGACCTGGGCTCCGGAGCCCAGGTCTACCCGCACAATGTTGCGGGGGCAACTGGCGCCCCCCTAGACAGCCCCAAGACGGCGCCCAGGGCTCTTGCCCCCCTGCCACCCCCTAGATCCACCACTGGGTATCCCCACGCCATCGCCAAACATCTGCGTTGCTGAGCTCCAGGCTGCGCTGAACGTGGCTTAGAGGTGCACAGCCACTTGGGGAGCGGTCCTCACCTGCGCTGGAATGGACTGGCCGGCTCACCTGTGCTGCATCCTAACAATGGGAGGAGGCGGCGGCAGCTCAGCGCGGGGCAAGGGGATATTTTCCCCTTGCCCTGGGGTAAGCCCCAGCCAGCCCTCTGGGGCTACTCAGATCTGCACCCACAAAAGAGCAGGCGCAAGTCCACGTGGCCAGGAGCGGCCTGAATTGGGGCCGCCCAGCCTGGGGACAGGGCTGGATATGGCCCAATGGCCGTCCCCGGTCTCCGCCCCCTCTCCACCCTCCTCACCGCCCGTCACCCTCCCGCCCGCTGCTGCTTGTGCTGGCCCAGCAACGGAATCTGCAGCACAGACTCACAGCGCAGTTCCAAGCAGGGCCTGCGCCAAACAGGCCTGCCAAGCAGCAGGTGCAGATCCGAGGAGACCGCGCAGCCCAAACCGGGGCCATGCGGCTGGGGAACAGGCCTAGAACAGGCCTTGCGGCCGAATCCTGGGCCTACCCCCCTCCCGGCTGGGATTGCGCCCTCAGTCACGCTGTGCAAGGGTGTCAGACTCCTCTGACGTAATGGACCAGATGGGAGTCGTTGCGGCTGCTCAGGGCCGGAAGGGACATGGTCAAGCAGGAGGTGATGCCCTTTAGCAGGCGATGGCCAGAAACGTTCTCACGTAGAAGCTCATTAGCTGCAAATGATAGTACAGATCTTGACCATCCTCTGAAGACGTGAGAGAGCCCAGTTACCGCGCGGAGCACCCTTTCAGCAGCGCCGTTTCTGCCAAAGGGGCACTTCTCAGCTCAGCAGGTGGTCCGCAGCCCTGGCTGTGGAAAGGGTGGTCTGCGTGATAATTGGGCTCTCCCAGCCCCTGGGCAGCAGCTCCACCTCTCAGCACTCTTGGTCAGCACCTCCCACCCACCCACCCCCGTCGCTTTCCTGGCCTTCTGCGGCCTCCGTCCATCTCCCCCTCCCAGAGCCTCAGCAGGAGCAGCGCCCCTGAGAGGGTGGCGCAGGGGGAGCCCAGCTATCCTGCGGGTGAGGTCAAGAGCTGCTGGGAGCCACATCCAGCCTGCAGGCCTTACGCTTGATGCCCCTCCTTGGAGGGGAGAGAGCGCTGTTGCATTTAGGAGTGGAGAGGCACTTGGGAGGCCACCTTCCCCTCTCCCTGCATGTCCTCCAACCCCTGTGAAAGCAACACTGGGCCTGCTGGTATGATGATGCTTCACAAGCTAGAACCGGCTCCCTTCACACGACTCAGCCACCCAGAATCACCACATCCCCCACTTTGCCACCTTGATTGGGGGCGTCAGGACAGGGCGCCTGGGGTGAGCATGGGTGTTGGGGGAGGAAGCGCTCCCTTTGCCAGGGGGGGGCACTGACGGCAGTGCTGCGAGACAAACTCTGCTCGTGGCTGCTGCCCAGCAGGCTGTTCTCCGCCCCACCCCTGCCCCCGGCTGGCTCCTCCGAGCTGTTCCGCTGCTGCTGCTCGGGATGGCAGGCTGGGGCACGCCAGAGGAGCGATCGCCCAGAGCAGGAACTCCAGGGCCCAATTACAGCTCTGTGCAGAGATGGGCCCAGCGAGGCCGTGAGCTCAGACGTGGGCTGGCCGCACTTGAGCAACGCCGGCAGCCGCTGACGGAAACGGCGGCAGCAGCACTCCCAGCACCGGGACGGATTTATTGCTCCTTCGGTCACGAACGCAGAGGCAGCCGGCAGGCAGGGCTTCCTCCACGCCTCGCGACTGGGACCCCGCCGCGCCATGGGTCCTGCCAAGCCTGGCTCCCTGAGACTGGGCTGCCCACGTGGCCCCTGCGCCCCCAGAGAGCCCTGCCTGGCTGCACCCCAACAGAGGCTTGGCCAGAGACACCGAGCCCCCCTGGGACCGGCTGGGGCCGGCTTGCTGGCCAGCTGCCGCTGCTGCTCCGCTGTGGGGCCGCCCACGGACACTCCTCTCTCTCCCCGCTCCCCACTGACACCAGTTTCCTCCGCGCGGCAGAAGCGGCTGCCCCAGGCCCCAGTGCAGGAGGCGGCAGAGCAGGAGCATCGCCTGCGGGGAGCTGCGGCTTGGCGGTGAGTAATGAACGGCAACCGTCAGCCCAGCCCCGACGAGCCCCAGCCCAGGCAGCCTGTGTGGCGGCAGCTGCGGGGCTCTCCTCGAGGCAAGGGAAAGCCTCTTCCCTTCCCCTGGGGAAAGCCTCCACTGCCCCGCGCATCTCCCTGGACGGGCACAGCCGCTTGGCTGGCACAGAGCGGAAGAGCCAGGCGAGGGAGTGGGGGAGGGGACAGGGAGAGGGTCCTGCTGCACCTGGTGCCGGGTCCCAGCCCCTCTTCCCCCCTGCTCCTCCCACACTCTCCCCTGCCGCCGACCTACCAGCACTGCCAGGGGGAGGCTCCTCTGCCGCTGCGCACTCACGGCCACCAGCCACATGCTCTGGCAGCCGCAGGGCGCACACTGGCACGCATCCCGTACTCTGCCGGGCCGGCACTTCTGCCTTGTTGGGATTGGGCCCTGGGATCTCTCAGGGCTCGGCTTGGGCCGCCTGATCCACCCCTGCAAGGGGCCACCAGCGCTGCCCGTGGAATGGAGAGGACGGGGCTGCCTCCGTGGGGCACAGGGGGGGGGTCTGGGCAAGTCTGGCTGGACACGCAGGTTGTGTCAGTCTTGACCCCACCGGGCAGAGCGTGACCCACCCAGCCTTGCACCAGGCCGTAGCCGTTGGTGGACACCAAGGCGCCGGTTTCTGTGCACTCTGTGAGTGTGTGTGTGTGTGTGTGTGTGTGTGTGTGTGTCTGAAGGGCGAGGCCAGCCCACTCCAGGGGTGCCCACCGTCCGTCTCTGCTGCCAGCCACGCTGGGGAGCCCTGGTGCTCCTCCGGCCCCTCCGGGGCTCCCCGGGCTCGGCCAGCACCGCGGTCAGTGGCACTCACCAGCCATGGTCTCCCGCCCTGCTCTCGCCTGCGCTCTGGAGCTCCTCTGGGCAGCAGCACCGTGCCGGGGCAGGATGCAGCTGGGAGGGCTGGGGAGGCGTCTTATATAGAGCCCAGAGGGGGCCGGCCAGCCGGCCAGGTGGGCGAGGCTCCCCAGTCACCCTGATGATGGAGCTGCAGCCTCTGCTGACAGGCAGCTGCCGTCCCGCCGACCGGGCCCTGATGCAAGAGGAAGCCGGCCCGGGAGGTGCTGCAAGAGCCGCTCCGTCCGCAGCCAGCGGCATTCCTGGAGCTGCTGCCAGGGAGGGAGGCAGGGAGGGGGGCAGGGAGCCGCCCGGCATCCTTCCCCCGCCCCCTGTTCCTTGCAGGCAGGAGTGCTGTCCGAGCCCTTCCTTCGCTCTGCCCTCTGGGGCCGGGGGCAGCTTGGAAGCCTGCTGCTGCCATCCAGGCAGTCAGGCAGGCAGCAGTTCCCAGCTCCCCACTGCCTGCCGCTCCTCCCGCTCACACCTGCCGGCTCCGCTCCGCTCCCCGCTGCCTCCTCGCTGTGCTGGGCTCCGCTCCAGGCGCACGTGTGGCAGCGACGCCGGGGGCCACTTTTGCCTGAGAAAGTGGGGGGGGGGAGTTGTCATTTCCGAGAAGCCCCTGACAGCAGCCCCAGCCCCACCTCGCAGGGCAGACAAGGGGGGAGGGGCGCCGGAGGAAGGCGCTGGCTTGGGAGGGGTCTTTCTCTGCCCAGTTGTCGGGCGGGTCCCTCGGGCACCACTGAGCCCCGAGCCGCAGCCCCCCGCCCCACTGTGCGCTCACGGCGCTGCCTGTGCTGGGGCCTGCTGGGGCCTCCAGGGCTCGCTCCCGTGCCGGGCGCAGGCGCTTGGGGGGCCAGCGGAGGGACGTGGGGCTCGGGGGCCGGCTCGTCACCTTGTGAGGCAGGAAGTGGGCTTCTGCAGCAGCGACGGGGGGGCAGTCACCCAGCACGGCTTTCCGCCTGCCGTGGGTCCAAGGGGGGCATCTGAGGGGCAGCAGGAGGGTCTGCTCTTGGCATTGCCCCTGCAGGGAGCAGCCCCCGAGCCATGCTGTCGGCCACGGGAAGCCCACGCTGCACCCGGCCACTGGCACAGGGCTCGGCCCAGGGTTTGTGTGGCCTGGCCGTTGCTGCCCCTCAGCGGCCCCCCGTCGCCCCGCAGCCCCCGGCCCCCAGCAGTGCTGCCGCCTTCCTGCCCAGCCTGGCTGCATCTTTCTGTGCCAGGCCGGTGGAGCTCTCCGGATTCACCCGTTTGCGTGGGCTGCCACGGAGGTGACTAAGGAAACACTTCCTCGTGCCACGCCCAGAGTGAAACCCCTTGACCGTGTGCGTGTGTGTGTGTCTACTCATGAGTCAGGCACAGCCGTGCTGAGCCACAGGGCAACCCTCGCGTGTCATCCGTGGGTCGAGGGGTCTGGCCCTCTTCCGTGGCCGCCCCCGGCTGGCTCGAGCCTCCCTGCTGCCCCACGGCCCCCTGGCCTGCCTCTGCCTGCTCCGCCCCACCCAAAGGCAGAGGCGAGGCACCCTGGCACCCCCCCTCCCCCAAGCACCCTGGCTGCCTCTCACCTGTGCTTTGGGTGCCCCCGTCACACACACGTGCCCAGGCCTGGACTCTGCCGGGCCAATCGAGCCCCACTCAAGGCTGCAGCGAAACGACCCCCCCCCAGCCGGGCCACGCGCTCTGCACCGCCTCTGCCGAGGACCCGCCAGGCCTGCCAGCCAAAGCCAGCTGCCGCTTGAGTAGCTGGGGGGCGGGGGCAGGGGCGCACCCCTTCAGCTAGGCATTGCAGGAGCTCTGAGCGTGTATTTTCCAGGCCAGAATGGAGCTGCGCAAGGACGCACTCCTGGTCCCCCCCGCCCCGTGACTTCCTTGACTAGCAGGCGCCTGAGTGGCTGCCGCGGCTCAGCCTGGGCACCGGGCATCGTCCCTGAGCAAAGCAGGCCCCCCGGGGAGCTCCCCCTCCCCCTCCCCTCCCCCCAACACTGACGCCCTCAGAAGGGCTTCCCAGCTGGAGGGGGGGCTCAGAGGGCCTTCCTGGGCACCAGGACACACGGCAGGGGGTGCTCTCCTACAGCCCCTGCCGTGGCGTCGCAGAGCCCTGGCTGGGGAGGTGAAGCTGGCCCCTCCACTTTGCCATGTGCCAAAGGAACCCCCCCCCCCGCACACACACTTCTGTCAGGGCACAAACGCTGCCGAAGCCTCTGACGTACGGGGCTGGCGAACAAGACGTTGCCCGAGGGGTGCACAGCCGTTGCCACCGCAGAGGAAGTTCGGCGTGTTCCTTGTCTCAACCCCTGGGAAAACCGAGCCGATCCCGGCTGTTGCAATGCCGTTGCGCCGTCCAAGGTGCACATCTGACCCAGTCCGCCTCAAGAGGGCCCCCCATGGCTTGCAGCCCCCCCAGGAAGTGGGAGGAGCCTGAGCGGATCCAGAGCCTTCTGAGGGCCCGCATCTAAGGGCCCTTCGTGCATGTTCAGAACCAGCTGTGCCAGCTGGCTGCGGCCACTGCCTGCCCTAGGCCTTGCCCAGATTCCAAACTGGAGGGCATCGCCGTGGGGCACCCAAAGCCTTCCACACACCCCCGCCACTGAAATGCTGCATCTTTGGGAAGGGATAATCCTGAAAGATGATCCCGTCAATTGGGCTGGATGCTCCCCCGGCTGGGCGGGGGGGGGGGAAATCCAGGACTACCTCCTCTGATTCCTGTTGCCAGTGTCCTGACTCCCCCCCCCTTGGAACGGGTGGCTGAAGTGGCGCACTGGTGCCCGTGGCTCCCGCAGGCTGCTCTAGGGAACGTCCAGCCCTGCCTTCCAGACAGGCGAGCTGAGGCTGAACCACGACCCGACGGGGCTCTCGGGTTGAAGCTGCCACGTCCACGCTCGGGCCGGTTCCCTTGAACTGGGATGTGAAGCCACAGCTCTCCCTGCTGCTCGCCTTTTCCAGAGAGGGTCAGCCCTAGATCAGAACTGGCTGGTAGCTGCCACCCCATCCGTGTGGCAGGGCCCCCAAGCTGACATATCCCCCCCCAAAAAAAACCCGGCAACTGCCTGCCTCATCCGATTCCGGCACATCACACTCCGTGGGGACTCCTGCTGTGCCTCTGCATCTGCCAGGGTTGCTGGCTGGCCGGCCACTGGGGCCTCCTGGCCCTTTCCCAGCCCCCGCCCCAGCCGCAGTGGGAGGCGGCAAACCTGGCTTTTGCTGTTACCCCCTTGGGGGTCTCCCCCTTGGCATCTTGGCCTCCTAGGCCCTAATCAGGGCTTCCAAATGTGCAGTGAGTGCCCACACATGTGCTCAGGCTCAGACCATGGCGGGGGGGGGGAGCCCAGAAGTCCTTCAGGGTTTTACCTCCCCCGCCCCAGCCTTCTGCTTGCCGGGGCACCACACGAATCCCACAACTCCCACAATGGTGAAGGGGGGTCCCCAAGTGCCTCCGCCCGAAGCCAACGATAGTCAGTGCCTGCCAACTGGGCCTGCGGCCGCCCACTCTGAACTCCCCGGCAGCCAGAGCTCCTCTCCCTCCTGCCTGGCACACGAAACCCCTAACCCCCCTCTTCTCCCCCTCCTTTTTTAATTTGCTCAGCTCATGGGCTCTGCTGTCACTCCAAAGTCCCCCTAAAGCACCTCCGCTGCTGCTCCAGCCACATCCCCCTTCTGCCGCCAAGGCTCCGCCCTCCGCACGGCTCTCCCCGCCATGGTGGAGCCCAGACTGAGCCAGAACTCACCCAAGGGGGTGGGATGGCCTTGGCCGCTCCACCTCTTCCGCACAACCCCCAAACCGCCAAAGCCTTGGTCTTTCCGCCACCAGGGGTGGGGCAAACCTGCTTCCCCCTGTTGTTTTGGGGAGGGCCACGAGCAGTGATGTCATTCAGGGGGAACAGACCAGAACGGGCGTTCCGGATCCTAACGGGCTCCATGGCTGCTTCCGGGTTTTTTTTTTTTTCCCCAGCATTTGAATTTGAACTCAAAAGTGAGTTCCTGTTCCTAAGTCATTTGAATGACACCACTGGCCACGAGCTGGAACAAGCCAACTAGGGCCACTTCATGATGTCCTGCACGGAGATCCCTCTCCACATTAGAAATGGGCTGCATTGTGCAACATGAAACAGGACGTTTCGTTGATGAAGCATTTTTTCACAACAGTCAATCTATGGATCAAGCAGCTGATCCATAAATCTCCTACTTGCAGTTCATGATTAATATGTGAGGCAAGACCTCTTTTGAAACAGGCTGTGGACCCAATCGCATCCAACTTCCCAGGGCCAGTCAGCCGCAATGCAACCCCCAGGAAGGGGAACCCCACACTGGAGGAGGCCTCCGTGAGTGCGCCTCCACCGCAGGATGCAGCACACGGCCTGTGGGTAGGATTTGGCCCTGGACAGGCATGCCCTGGTACTCACTGGGGTTCCGTTCCAGCCCCCACCATGGAAGTCTGAAATCGTGGATGCAGGGGGTGCCTTTTTAAAGATAGGGGAACATCAGTGGTTTTGCTGGAACAAAGTAAAAAAAAAAAGAGATTTGGAACACAATCCTAACCTGGAGTTAGGCCAGCACAAGGGCCACTGTGAAATATGTTTGGACCACTCTCCGAGTCAGAGAGGCCAGACGTCTGCCATCCTCCCTGAGTCAGAGAGTGGTCCTCCAAACACTGTTTGCAGTGGCCCTTGTGCCAGCCAAACTTTGCTGGCCTAACTGTGCTGGCCTCACTCCAGGTTAGGATTGCACTCGTGTCTAACGTTACCCTATATTTTTAATAGGTGTCCCCAGTGTCCATAGTATCCATGGATAACTGAAATGGTGGATACCAAATCAGATACTGGGGCCCACCTGTAAATGATCTAGAAATGTGCCCCCCCCCCCCGGCTGCAAAAACTGCCTTCGACTGAAGCCCTTTAACCGTTCTGGGATATTCTCTCTCTACTCTCTCTCTCTCTCTCTCTCTCTCTCTCTCTGTTGCTCCATGGTCTCACGTCCAGGTCACGGACATGACGCAACTTCTCAACACCTGGCTGATTCACCCGCGTTTCCTTTGAGTAGCTCCGCTGTCTCAACTCTGAGTGCGTTGAAAGGCCAACAGTCACTGGACACACCCAGACCTGACGGTTTTCCTGACTAGGAAATCTTGCTACATCCAGTTTTGGGTGTTTGCAAGTGACGACGTTTGGAAAAGAAAAAAAAAGGAAGTGTCTGGGAAATTGGGGCCCTCCAGATTCGGCTTGGGATCTAACTGGCCGTTTGGGAAGAGGGGCGGCAGATTGCCTGGTGAGCAGCTGAGGTCTCCCCACTTCCTGCCACAGCGGAGTTGGTAGGCAAGCTGGTGGTCTCCGGCCCTGCCAATTCCCGTCCCTCCTTCCGTGGTGCTTGTCCTCAGCAGCAAGACCCTCCTGCACCTGCTGGGCTTGTGCCACTGCGCCCGTTGGCTTGGCAGGCCGGATGTGGCGCACAGGAAGGCCGGATTCCCCGTCTGGAAGGGCTCAGGGCTTTGCTTCCCAACCCCCCCTCCCAGCCCCCGTGGCTTTGCCCAGACGGCGCTCACACTGCCCACCAGCAGGGCTCTGAGGGGAGGTGGCTGCAGCCCCTGCCCTCCTCCTCCTCCTCCGTGGGGCGCCCCACCTCGAGTGACAGCCGCGCGACAGGAACCCCTGGGCCGCCTGCCTGTCCGGCGGGAAGCAGCCCCTCGCCGCGTGTGCTGCAGAGAGGCCGCCGTGGCTCCCAACTCCGGGGAGGACAGGACCCCTCCGCCTCCCGCTGAGCAGGGGCAGGATGTGGCCCGTCACTCTGCTTCTCGGCAACGCTCCACAGCGCAAGGAATTGGGAAAGGGGGAGGAAAGCGCTGGGGACACGCGCAAGGAGCTGAGCAAGAGGAAGGAGGAAGCTTGAGCAACGCGGAGGGATTGGCCAACTGGGCAGCCGCAACGGTCGGTCAGTTGGGCCCTGGGGGAGCCTGCCTGGCTGCTGCCTGTCCCGGGAAGCCTCGCCACAGGCAGCGGAGGGGCAGCGCGAGATTGGCCTCCGGAGATTTGCAGCGTGGCGCAATGCTCATGGTTAACCACCTCCTGCATTCAGTTTCGGTTGTGAGGCAACTTGCGGAAGGCCGTGGGGCTCCCGGGAGCAGGCCCTCCCCACGCTGGCAGCCAGGCAGCTCCGCGCAAGGTCAAGGACTCCCCGTCGCAGGGCATGCGCTGGCCAGGAGCCTGGCCGACCCCTGCTCGTGGGGGTTGTTCGGCCATCCGAGCCCCCATGTTCAGAGGCGCAGCCAAGGGGCTTCCTTCCCACCCCGCTGGGGGCTTCCAGGGGAACATGCGCCTGAGCCTGCAGGGCCCTCCGGACACACTGGCAGGCCTGGCTGGCTCCCAGGCTGAGTGTGTGTCTGCACAGACAAGTGCCACAACGCAGGTCTGCACTGGAGTGTCCACTACGCACCTGTGGCTAAAATGCCCGTGGACGTTCCCATCCAGGAGGCCTCACACTCGGTTTCATGCTCGCAAGCTAACTGTCAGTCAAGGGTGTGTGTGGATCCTCACCAATTTCCTCACACAGGAATGATGTGGAATGACTATACAGTGGAAAACCCCCCCCCCCGGAGTTATAGTGGGGAATTCCCCACTATACAGTGTGTTACCCCCCCCCAGTATGGGTGTCGCCCCCCCCCATGGCATGACACTCCCACCCACTCACGGTGCTAAACAGTGGGCACTGCTGGTGCCTGGTGCATAGGCGTGAAGTGCCCACCCAAAAGTAGTTTGGCAGTGACATGATGATGATGATGATGATGATGATGTCAGCACATCATTGCACCACCACCAATTGCTTCTGGGGGATGGCTGATTTGCGGCCAATCAGATGCAAAGGGGGTGGGGGTGGGAGGGCCATTCCACTACCAATGTGGCACAGAGCTCTGCTGGGTGGAGACTCAGGCAATGTGCACATCCAATCCTGCCCAGAACATGGCATCTCGGGGGGGGGGACTGCCCCAGCCGTGTCCCCCCCAGGACACCACTCTGCATGGTGGCTGCAGCTGAGCATGCAGACTCCCCAGAGTCTTGCTTGCTTTGAATCAGGCTCACTGCTGCTCTCATGCCTGGCCTGTGCTGCACGTTACGCTTTGCTCATGAGAAGCAAGTCCGCACTTCTGGGAATGGGCAGAGCGGCTTGGAGTTGGGAAAAGAGGCGGCATCCAAATGCACAGGAATGGCGCAAGTTGTAAAGTGCCCCCCCCCGCCCCCGGGATGAGCCCGGCTGCAAAGGGCAGCCTGCAGAGTTCTCAGCCACTGAGCAGTCAGCTGTTTTGCCCCTTCTCCAGGCTGCTCACCCGTCTCCCAGAAACAAACAGAATGGTGTAAAGCCCCGCCTGGGGGGTGGTGGCCCACACAGGCAAATCTGGACCCATGCCAGCTCAATCCCTGGTACAAGTTGATGTCGACCCAGGTCGGTGGATCGGGCCAAGGAAGGGGGAGAGGATGCAGTGGGTGCTGGCAATGCCAATCTCGCCCCCCCCGGCCTGATCAGCCCACCCCACCCCCATACCTACCCTTCCCGCCTGGTTCCACCCCTCCCTGCCCTCCCCTGCCCAGCAGAAACATACCACATCCAGTGCACGCTGCTCCTCCTGCCAGTGTTTGGGGGCCAGCGCACCGAACTGCTCTGCCATTGCAGAAGGTGCTTCAGGGCCTGCTTGCGATGGCTGGCACCAGCACTGCCACCCTCTGCCAGTGCAGAGCCCACCTCCGATTAGGCCCCGAGTCCTCCTGCTTCTGACAGCCACTCTGCAGGCGGGACTCTCGCCCTGCTCTGAAGGGGGCTGCTGCACTCCCCCTGGAAGAGCAGGTCAGTGTTGCCAAGGGGCTTGCCCTGGGCAGCAAGAGACTCACCTCCCGCGTGACTGGCTAGAAACACCCATGGCAGGGACAAGAGGAGAGAGGGAACGGGGTCTGGAAGCCACATCGGCCACTCCACGCAGCTGCTCGCAAACCGACAGCCAGGGCAGCCGACAGGCAAAGAGCTCCTCACAGAGCCTCCACCACCCTGCAGCACCGCAGACACACACACCTGGCGGGGAGGCCGGAGCACGTACACAGCCGGAGGGTGCCTGGCCTGACCCACGGCACGGGGCCCCTCCTGCAGTGGGCATGAGTGCTGGCACCCGCCACAGTCTGGGGGGGGCTGCCCAGGGGTACCCACAACTGCCTGCCTTATGCCCCATGGCGGCAGAGCACAGGCAGGCCGTGGCCAGCAAGGGGCTCCCCCCTCCCCCCCCGCCACTGCAGTCCACGTGTCCTGGAGTGAGGAAGCTGCAGACCCGGAGGGCGGGGGGCCCCTCCTTCCTCCCTTGCAGAGTCTGGCCCTGCGGCAGCGGAGATAAGAAGCACCAGGTGGGGGTGGGGGTGGGAGATGCCTATCGGATGGCAAAGCAACAAGTCCAGCCAGATGGAAGTTTTGATTGCAGGGCTTCAAACAAGAGAGCCACACAAGAGGGGCTGCCAACTTCCTCGTCCCAGCAGGGCTCCTGACCCTTTGCAGACCACTCAATAGCCAGCCAAGTAGTAGGTGCCAGTGCGGCCTGGCTGTACCGGTTGGTTCAGTGCCTGTCATGGAGTCTGCAAAGCCACAGGGCGCAACTGGAACAAGGAGGTCAGCAGCCCCACAGAGGAACTCTGGTCACTGCTGCCAGGCATGCCGCGGGCCCCCACCTGGAGGGGCCTCTTCCTCTGTTGGACAGCTGCCTGCGAGGAGCAAAGAGGGACACAGAGCCTGCAGCAGGGCATAGGCAGCAGCAGCAGCCACACGTGGGTCCCTGGATCAGAATAGCTGGTGCCACCTGCATTCATGCAGCCAGGTGTGTTCTGGGTGTGTGTGTGTGAGCATCACCTTTCCTTCCTGGGATGGGGAGGGAGGAACACACTCCAAGTACAATTTTTTGGTGAGGAACTGGGGGGAGCCTGCAGCAAACACCTTCCGTGGCGCCAAACCCACCCAGGCACCGCCATCTCTCTGCTTCTGGGCTGGAGCCGCCCCCTGGGCCAGACTGCCTGGGCTGCAGCGAGGCCCAACCCGGCCGCGGCTCCTCAAACCGCCAGCACACGCCGGCAAGGGGGCTGGCGGCCAGCAGTCTGCGTGCCGGAGTGGGTGGCTGCTCCCGGCCCTCCTGCAAAGTGGCGATTGCAGCACCAGGCTGGCTGGCCGGCTGCAAGGGGAACTCGGAGCTCCAAACCGGCCGGGCGGAATCTGGTCACGCAGCTGCCGCGTGAGGCCCCCGGGCAGTCCTCCTTCCGCCTGGGAGCTGGGCAGGCATCAGAGGCATGCTGGGGGCTCGTCTTCCCCCCTGGATCTGGCAGGCATGGCGGTGTGTGTGCAGGGCCTGCTGGAGGGGTGGTGGGCATTTCCGCACTGCCGTGGAGTCGGTGTCTCAGGCCAGCAGGATCCTGGGGAAAGCGGGGCAGGGGCTGGGCAGCACCAGGGACGGAGCGGCTCCTGCGAACCAATGAGTGACACAGGAGGGCCCCCTCGGTCCCCAGCTGAAGGGGTGGTGGCTCAGGGGTATAGTAAGCCTTCCCTGTAGGGGCACCACAAATACGGAACTCCCTTCCAGAAGAACTGGGGACGACACACTCCCTCGTGGCCTTGCGGAGAGGGCTCAAGTCACACCTATCTCGGCTGACGACCGGGGGGCTGCCTGCCCTCGGCCCCCCTGGAAGAGTGCCGTAGCGTGGCTGCTCCCCTGGATGATTCCCCCCCCGCATAACTCATCAAGGTGTAGCCCTGTCTTTCAGTGTTCTCGGCGTTCATGCTAAACGTTAAATGCTTTTGCTTTTGATGTTGCATATCGTGTTACATTGTGCTTTTAGGCTCTCTGTAGCGGCCCTGAGCGCTTCTTTCGGCACAGGAAAGGCGGGGTACGCGCTCCAAGCAAGCACCAGCACTAACAGGACGCGCCCCGCTGGCTGGGCTGCTGAGGGGCCGGGCACCGCTTGGGCCTGTGGAGGGGGACCTGGCCGTGCCTCGGGGCGACCGACCGCGGCTCCTCCGGCCAAGGGAAATGCCGTTTCTCCAGAATTACCAGCAGGCCAGGCTGCCGTCACCTCTGCTCAGTCACCAGCATTGCGGCTGGTAGGAATTTCCTCTCTTCCTGGAGATCGTCTGCCCCGGGAACCGACCGGACCAGTCTGGCTGAGGCATTCCAGCATCTCACCACCGGCTGGCAGAGGGGGGCAGGGGGGGCGCTCGGTGCCTCATTTCAGACTCAGAAACAAAGCAACGCTGAAATTCAGCAGGGCCCCCTCCGCACGTTTGCTGCGTTCCCTGGCAGCCCAGACCACTGGGTGTTATGGGGTGCTGGGGTGCAACCCACTGCCAGGCACAGCTTCTTGGGGGTCGCTAAAACACCTTTTCTCCCAATATTACACTGCCATTGTACAAATCGATGGTAAGGCCGCACCTGGAGTATTGTGTACGGTTCTGGTCGCCACATCTTTAAAAAGATATAGGGAAACTAGAGAGGGTGCAGAAGAGAAGCAACCAAAATGATTATGGGGCTGGGACATCTCCCATATGAGGCAAGGCTACAGCATTTGGGGCTCTTCAGCCTAGAAAAAAGGCACCTGAGGGGGGACATGATTGAGACATACAAAATTATGCAGTGGATGGAGAGAGTGGATAGGGGAATGTTCTTTTCCCATGTTCACAACGCCAGAACTAGGGGATGGCCTCCAAAATTGAGTGGTGGGATCGAGTTAGAACTGACGAAAGGAAATACAGGTGGGCCCACAATGTCCACAGATTCAGGACCCTCAGATTTCAGAATCCGTAGTCTCAAACCCGTGGCGCTGCCCTGCCAGACCCTCAGAAGGCGAGCAGAGTTGTGCAGGCTTCCCCAGGCCTCAGAATGTCTACGTCACTTCCGGTTTTCCTGGGGAAACTGGGGGAAAGTTGTGCCTTTTTGACCCCCAGGCCTCACAAAACCTTCATGACTGGACTGAAGCTCAGCTCTGGTTGGGTTTGGAGGGTGGGGGGTTTCAATACCCGCAGAATTCTGTGTCTGTGGGTGTTCCAGGAACGGCTCTGGGCTAAGCTACTCTTTCCCCCGAACGGACCTGGCAAGATGCCGAGCAGACCACTGGGTTTGTCAGGGCATCCACTCTCAGCTGTGTACAACCAGGACGACTCAGGCGAACACTTCAGGAGCAAGTGCTCTTTGCAAGCATGATCATTGTGCCAACTCTGGCATCTGCCACCTCCTGGTCTTCACTGCCTTGAGGCCCCAGCTGGAGTCGGCAGCCGGGGTCAAAATATCGTAAGTACACACAAGTGCTCCTAGTGCCTCTGGGGGCAGATACAGTCACCCCTCGTCTTACATCAGGTTACGTTCCAATATTCATTGCCTTGACAGTCCCTTACATCCAGAAAATAAGTACGAGGGTGCCCCAGTACCCATGGTTTCAGTTATCCACGGTTACCATGGATACTGGGATGCCTATTAAAAAGATAAAAGGTAAAGGTTTCCCCACAACCGAATGGTCTAGTCGTGACTGGCTGTAGGGGGCGGTGCTCGTCTCCGTTTCTAAGCCTGTAGAGCCAGCGTTTTGTCCTGGGACAAGCTTCCGTGGTCATGTGGCTGGCATGACTATACGCCAAGTCCCACCGAAATGGTACCTATTTATCTCCTCAGATTTTTAGGTGCTTTTGAACTAATAGGTTGGTAGGACAAGCAACAGGGCTCACTCCATCGCGTGGTCTTGAACTGCCAACTTTCCGGTCAACATACTCAGCTCAGCGATTTAACCCACAGCGCCACCACATTCCACAAAAGACAGGAGAACATTAAGCGAATCTTTTTTTTTACTTTGTTGCAGCAAAACCACTGATGTGATGTCCCCCTCTCTTTAAAAAGGCATCCCCCGGAAGTTTCAGGTATCCACGGGGGCGGGTGGTCCAGAACGGAACCCCTGTGGATACCAGGGCGTGCCTGTACTGTCTCTTTAAATGTTACAAGAGACGGATAGAAATTGAGACCAATTCCTGGATGAAGAGCCCTCCTCCCTGCCTGGAATACTGAAGCTGGCATGTGCTGAGCAACTGGGCAGCCACACCTGCCTGTCCAGGGAAAGGGGTGGGAGGCTGAGGCCGGTCCCCAAGAAGACCCCTCCTCCAAGAAGGCACTGCAGCTTTTTCTGCCCGTCTGCACAGAAGTCCCTGCCGAGGCACTGTCCAGTGACTGCAGGGGTGAATGTGAGTTGTTGCCATGAGGACAGAAATCGCAGCCAGCTGTGACAAGGAGTTCCTTTGGCTGCTTTTGCTCATTTCTTCCAAGCCAGAACTTTTGGGCTCTGTTCCTGAGCAGCACCTCTGCTCCGCCTGCTGGGTGCAATCGGTTACTGCACCCACACCATCAAACCCTGCCTTGTGCCCATCTAGTGAAGTCAGGCATTTTCCACCAGCCAACCTGGACTTTTTCTACCCCCACCTCAATCCCTTCCCTTTTGGACTTTAACAAGCTACATTTTGACACCTTGCCTGCCAGTTTGTGTCCCCAGGCGCAATCCTAACCCACTTTCCAGCTCTGGGTCAGGGCAATGCAGCTCCGAGGCGAGGCAGCAAACTTCCCCTTGCCTTGAGGAGGCCTCTGTGACTCCACTGCAGGATGCAGCCCAGGGCCCACCGGCACAGCTGCATCAGTGCTGCAAGTGGGCTAGGACTGCACCCTCAGTGGGTTGTCACCAACCCCCCGCCCTCCCATAGACTTCTGTTATCGATTTCTGAAGCCGGGGGGCGGGATTAGCCGCCATCTTGCCATGTGCAAAACATTGCTCATTCCAATGATTTTCAATGGGATTTCGCATGATGTTTAGGACTTATTTATTTACTCCAGAAGTAAAAACTTACCAAAATAACAACGTGGGATCGTAGAGGAACATCAGTGGTAACCATATTATGAGTTGATATGCGATTCCAAGGTTTAATTTCGCGTAATTATATTACTGAACATACCGAACGAATTTCCCATTGCTGCCTATGGAAACACGGATTGCACAGCTTTTTTATACCGTAGTCTTATTGACTACAATGCACGTAACATTTGGTGTAAAATTCAAACCAAACTAAACGTTTTGTATCCGAAAAATAACGGCTGAAGGTTGTGTGTGGATTAAGTTCCTTTTCCCCCCTCATATTTTTATATTTTTTCCTCAAATCTACTTCAGTTTGTGAAGGGCTGCATACTTTATGAAGTAATAATATTTCATATCTACTTCACAATATAATTATTATTTGTGAAGTAATATTTTTTTCTGCAGCTACGAATCACAATGATTTTACGGATCTGTGGAAAGTGATCCCATTTTTCGTCCAGCGATTTGTGCACCCATATGCAGAACACGAAGGCATGATTAAAATGGCTTTCACCTCGGAGGCTTTCACACCTCGGAGTTTCACACACGCGCCGCGCGCACTTTCTCCTCCGAGTTCTCTTGACTTCCGGTGGCCATATTGGACCGTCCGGAAGCTTCAAGAAACTTCTCATTAGGGCGACTCCATTTTTTTCTTTCCTCCAAGGTTGTCACCTCTCTTGCAGCCCCTACCGTGGTTCTGATTTTTAACAAGAACCTCTGGGCTCAGTGCTCCCATGAGAGGGTTCCCCACCACCACCGATGCCCCCCCCTCTGCCTGTAGCATGGGGTGGTGGCAGGTGATAGAAACGACCCATTTCCGTCCCTGGTGCAGTAAAGGGAAGCTCCAGTCCGCCTGCTGAGCCCCCTTGCTCTTTTGGTCCTGCATGGACTAGTGCACTCCCTGCCACCCTCTCGGCTGTTTCAAGCACCTGAATAAGCCAGGAAGCACAGCGTGCCCCTCCACCTCCTCCTTGCTGGGCGGGCAAGACGGAGGTAGTGCACACAGTGGCGTTTCTATAGGGAGGGCAAAGCACTATGTTTTGCAAGGAGCCTTATCCTGTCATGTAAATCCCGCCTCTCCCTTGCTGCTGTAGCCGATAAGCAACGCCAAGATGTTGCTGTTCCCTGTGAGGATTGGCTAAAACGGGGCAGGAGAGGAGTGATTTCCACTGCAAGGGAAGGCTTCTTGCAAAACTTAAGAGATTTGCCCTCCCTGTAGAAACGCCTGTGGGTGCACACACTCCTGTTTGGACTGCTCATGAAAGTGAAGCAGTCCAAACAGGACCCCTGTGGTGCAGGAGCGCTGTGGCACCAGCACCAGCACCGGGGCTGCCTGGAGGGCAGGGAGGGAAAGGGACGGCCCTGGGGCTGCAAAAGGGGGTGGCGGCCACTTGTGCACAGCTGGCAGGGAAGGGAGGTGGGATCCACCCTGCTGTGACTCCTGCAGGAGCTCCAGTGGTGGAGCAGCTGCAGAGCACTGCCGCGAGTGCCTGGACTCAGGGCTCAACTCCGCTCATCCCACTCACACCCAACCCCCAACCCAAGGAAAGGTGTTTGAGCAGGGCAGAGAAGGGGTCGAAAGAGAGAGCCCTTGGCAGATGGCCGATCTTTGCAAGACACGTCTCTCCACCACAAGGCGGAGGGCCTGGGACCAGAGCAGCCTTGAAGGAGAGTTTGGCGCATTAGGGTGGACACGTTGAGTGACCTTTAGGTTCTTCAAATAAAGATGCGGAGACTTGTTCTAAACAGAACTTTGTATTTAGAACATATTTACAGATAACAGCTTTCAGAAATCATATCAAGCTCTCTCTCTCTCTCTACACATCTCACTTCAAAGACAGCTCCACACACACTAACACAGACTCACTGACATGCAGTCCAGTTAAAGCCCGTACATAATCGCAACATTTACCTGAACACATCACATGATCAGGTTCCCGCCTAAAAGCTCAGTTGCTAACCCATTTCAACTTGCAAATTTAACCTAGTGTTCCAAATCATATCCCAACAAGCCTAGACAGCACTCCGGCAGAACAGGGCGCTTGTGGCTCGTGGTGTGTAGACACAGGCTGGGAGGCTGGCAAGATAGGGCCAAGGCTAGCCCAGGGACTTGCCCGACCAGCAGGGCACTCACCTCTTGAGATCCAGGCCCCTGTGCCCCCCCCCCGAGGCCACGTCCAGATGCCTAAAAACGTCACTTCTGGTTTTTGCCAGAAACTGTAAGACCTGTAAACATCCTTCTATATGGACAAGGGGGGAAAAAACCAGCTGCAGGGGGTTGCAGTGGTGCCCCAGGGCATTTGCCCCCTTGACCTCCCTGGCCCTTACCTTTTGCATTCCTAGCCGAAGCACCTGTGGCTGGGATGAAAGCAGAGGGAGAGGCAGGTCCAGACCCCACATGGCCACTCCCCAAAGCTGCTCCCCAACCAGCCAGCAGGCGAAGAGCACCCATCCTGCACTTCACACTTTGCATCAGGCCAACAGGCACCCCTGGCAGGGAGGCTGCAGCAACTGGACCTCTCAGAGGGCCAGTCCTTGGGTGGGCACGTGACCAGCCAGCTGTGCAACCAGCCACACACACACACACACACACACACACACACACACCACATCCTTTGCTGCATCACTGTCAGGCGGCTGGCAGTGTGCCGCCCCTCCAGTCCCGCTGCTGGTGCTCAGCATCCAACACGGCAGTGGAGAACAGGGGCTCAGGATCACCAAGGACCATTCCTCCACCCCACGCTGAGTGAGGATGCTACAGACCCTGGGAGCACAGGGGCCCCTCCCCTCCTGTGCAGAATCCCACCCTGAGGCCAGCAAGAGACAACCAGGGTGGGGAGCAGAGGAGTCCGTCTGCTAACAAAGGGACAACAAGTGCCACCACTTGATCCACTGCCTGCCTTGGAGTCTGCAGAGCCACAGGGGCCTGCCTGGAAGGAGCAGGTCAGCAGCCTTGCAGAGCAGCAGCTGGGCTCACACTGGTCACTCCAGGCAGTCGGCTTCCCTTGGGATCTGCTTGGTGCCTTTGCCTGTGGGACAGCTGCCTGTGGAGAGCAAAGAGAAACTCAGAACAACAAGGAACAGGCAACATCAGCCAGGCCTGTTCCCTGGCTTGGCTTGTAGGAAAGACACATGTGACAATCCTGAAGGGTCAGAAAGGGGGAGAAGGTCTGCCCCTTGGGTGAGGCACCTGGCGCAGCTGCCCTGGGCCCCACACCTTTCTTGGGACAGCCTGGGGGTGGGTAGAGGCATGACAGCCGCAATAAACTGCCATATGGGTTTCCCCCCTCCTGCCCAACTCGCTTACCTGTGTGGGCTGCCTTGTCCTTCCCCTATTGGGTTGGTCAGGTGGAGATTCCAGTGCATATCTGCAGGTCTCCAAGGGTCCAATCCTACCCAACTTTCCGGTGCTGAGGCATCCATGCCAATGGGGCATGCGCTGCATTCTGCAGTGGAGGGACGGGCCTCTCAAGGGGACATTTGTTCCCTTATCTCAGGGCTGCATTGGATAGGATTGGGCCCCAAGTCCCTGCAACAAGAATTCTGGGAAGGCGGGAGTAACACCCTGTCATGCCGTACCCATTATGTGAGGCTGTTTGTGCAAAATGCTCTCACTCACCACAGTTTCCCTCACCAAAGTGGGAGACCAGAGTGGGAGAACTCCAGCCACACGGCTGTCTGTGCTGCAGCTTCCCTGGCAGGGGCGTCACTACTGGGGAGGCGCGTTGTGACTGGCTGTACCTTATGCTCCGTCATAGGAAAGAGGGTGGAGCAGTTTTTGTTTTTTTGCAATTTCCTGCCGTCTTTCCTTCCCTCCCCATTGCTCCTGCCAACTATACCAGCTCCAGTACTGGCATTGCATTGGTCCAATACCAATCAGGGCCTGTCCATTGTCTGGCACACGGCAATTTTTCATCCCTCCCACATTACAACCAAATCTCATCCCCACTTTGGCCTCTGGCAGAGTTGGACCAGCATCTGAGTGGCATCTAGAAATTTTCCCTCTTGCACAATAGCAGAACAAGGGGACATCCATTAAAATGGAGTGGCAGGATCAAGTTAGAACAGACAAAAGGAAATACTTTTTTTACCCAGTGGGTAATTAAGCTATGGAACTCCTTGCCACAGGAGGTGGTGATGGCATCTGGCCTGGATACCTTGGAAATGGGATTGGGCAGATTTCTGGAGGAAAAGTCCATCACAGGTTGCAAGCCATGATGGATGTGCAACCGCCCCGTTCTAGAAGTCGGCGGTGTCTGGATGCCAGATACAAGGGAGTGGAAGGGGATGCAGGCATCTTGTTGTCTTGCGTGCTCCCTGAGGCGCCTGGGGGGCCACTGTGAGATACAAGGCGCTGGCCTAGGCGGGCCCCCTTCGGCCTGATCCAGCAGCCAGGCTCTGCTGATTTCGTGCGCAGCGCACACAATGCAGGCATGGCAGCGCCACAGCCTGGCGGGCGGCATCCGACCAGGCGAGCGCAACCAGCTGGGTGGCGGCGGGGTCGAGGCAGGCGCGAGCGCAGCTTCTGGCCCGTTACGTCCGGACCTGCTTGGTGGGAGGGGCTGCGGTCGAGAGCGCGGCCGTGGCGAGGACGGCGCTCCCAGCAGAGGTCCCTGCCCCGAGGGGATCGCGCCTGCAAGACCACGCGTGGCGGGCGAGGCGGGCAGCGAGAACGCCCGGTGCGCGGCCAGGCGAGCCCCCAGGACCAGCCCGCCCGCCTCAGGCCCCCGCCCGGGGATTCAGCGGCCCCTCCCCCGCCTCAGTGCCGCCGCGACTCTTCGGAGGTTCTTCCGCTGGTATCCGCAGGGGGCTAGTGAGAGATTCCCGCAGGACTACATTTCCCAGATACGCTCGGCACAAAGCAGGCATGCGCACCCGACTCCACAGAGGCACGCGGCCCAGATCAGGCGGGAATCCGCGTCTTCCCCAGAGCACGTGAGCGGGACGGGGCGAGCGCATGCGCAGTGTCGTCGACAGCCGCGTGCAGGCGAGGCGCGACGGGGTGGCTGCAATCTCGGCCCTTTCTCGCCGCAGGGGCGTCTCTCGCGCGGGAGGAGCCGGAGCCGCCCTCAGGGGCTTCCTTGGCCCGCCCGCCCGCCATGGCGTCGTCCTCCTCGTCGAGGCCAAGCAGCCGCTCGCCGCCCTCGCCCAGGTCGGCCTCCTCCGGCCCCGTCCCCGCCCCGGGCGCGCGGCCTGCCCGACCCAGCCCCCCCCCCCCATCTGACCCAGGCGTCTCTTCCGCCGCAGGGACGCCGGGAGCAGCTCGGAGCAGGACGCGGCCTCCGACTCCGGCAACGACTTCGAGCAGAGCCTCTTCGGCAAGCGCCGCGCGCCGCGGGCCCCCGCAGTCGGCGGCCGGAGCCGGGCGGGGCGCGGAGCCTCCCAGGTGCCCTCTGTGCTCGGGGGGGAGGGTCCCTGCGGGAGCCCCTGCGGGGGAGCAGCGGCTCACCCCCCGCCCGCCCGCTCTTCTCCCCGCCCAGCAGGTGGCCCAGCAGCCGCGCAGAGCCGCCCGGAGCCAGGCCGCCGCCCGGAGGCGCCCGGAGCCCAGCAGCCTCTTCGAGGCGGTGAAGCTGGGCAGGAGCGCCGTGGAGGTGAGCAGCGCGTGCGGCCGCCCTTCGCGTGTGCAGCGCCTGCGGCCGCCGCAAGACCAGGAGCGCTGCCGCCTCCCTCCGGCTCCAGCGCTGCCTGTGGCCCGGCCCATTAATACAGCAGCGAGGCGGGTTGGAACTGGCTGGTTCAAATCACCCCGCCTCAGTGTCGCTTTGCATCCCACCTGCGCGCTGGTGTTAGCAAAAAACAAGCATCTGGCTTGTAGAATTGCCCCGCAAGATGCCTAAAGTCAGAAATAGATTTTCCTTCTGCAGGTGGTGGGGCAGCTCTGAGGACTGCAGCAAGGCAAGGAGTGCTTAAGATGTTACCTGTACCGTTTTCCCGTCTGGAATCTCTCAAAGCTGCAGTTTGCTCCCCCCCCCCCCACAAGATGGGAGGAATTTTTCACTAATAAAGTCACAGATTTCCCAAACCTATGAGGTCTTATAGCCAGTCCCCCACCTAGAGGGAAATTCTCTGGAGCAGTAGGAACATTCCCTAGAGCAGCAGCCCAAAACTGTGAGCCTGTGGCCTACTAGTGGATCATGACCCAATTTTTGGTGGGTTGTAAAACTGACAAGGCAGATTAGGCTATGTGCAAATTTGGGTTTAAGCAACCTGCTACAGGGTGCAATCCTAAACTGAGTTAGGCTGGCATAAACTAAGCCAGGAAAGTTTGGCCAGCACAAGGGACACCGCAAAGTATGTTTGGATCACTCTCAGAGTCTGAGAGGCCAGCACCCAGACGTGAACCATCCTCCCTGACTGAGAGTAGTCCAAAAATGCTTTATGGTGGCCCTTGTGCTGCCCAACTTTGCTGGCTCAGTTTATGTCAGCCTAATCCCAGTTCAGGATTGCGTTTACCGTTACATAAGAACAGCCCTGCTGGATCAGGCCACAGGCCCATGTAGTCCAGCTTCCTGTAACTCACAGTGGCCCACCAGGTGCTTCAGTGAGCACACAAGATAAGAGACCTGCATCCAGTTGCCACTCACTTGCACCTGGCATTTTGAAATAGCCTACTACCACCATAAGGAGGCTGCACAAGCCATCATGGCCTATAGCTTACATTCGCCTTTTCCTCAAAAAATCTGTCTAATCGCCTTTTAAAGGCACCTAGGCTAGATGCCATCACTACCTCCTGTAGCAAAGATTTCCACAGCTTAATTATCCGCTGGGTAAAAAAGTATTTTTTACCATTCTAAGAGAGAGAGAGAGTTCTAAGTCTATCACTCTCCATTCTAACTCTCAGCACTCAATTTTAGGGGATGTCCCCTGGTTCTTACGTTGAGAGGGAAAAGACTGTCCCTCTATCCATCCCATGCATAATTTTGTAGGTCTCAATCAAGTCCTCCCTCAGGTGCCTCTTTTCTAGGCTGAAGAGCTCCAAACACTGCAGCCTTCCTTCATAAGGGAGCTGCCCCAGCCCAGTAATCATTTTAGTCGCTCTCTTCTGCACCTTCTCTAGTTCAGTTATGTCCTTTCTGAGATGTAGTGACCAGAACTGTACACAATACTCCAGGTGTGACCTTACCATTGACTTGTACAATGGCGTAATCATATTGGCCGTTTTGTTCATGTTCCCTTTTCTAATGTATCCTGAGCATGGAATTTGCTTTCTTTACTGCTGCTGCGCACTGGGTCAGCAGTTCCATCCAGCTGTTCACCTGGAATCTCCACTCCAAGATCTCCTGATCTATCATAGACAGCTCAGAGCCCTTAGGCCTATATGTGAAGTTTTGATTTTTTGCCTCAGTTTGCATCACTTTACACTTGTCTACGTTGAAACGCATCTGCCATTTTTCAGCCAATCCCTTCTGGTCTTCATCACCCGGAAAAGTTCAGTATCATCCGCAAACTTGGCCACCTTGCTGCTTATGCCTATCTCCACGTCATTTATGAACAAGTTGAAAAGCACCGGTCCAAGGCACACGGCTTTCCACCTGTTCAGTTAGTTGGATTTTTGTGCAGGTGTACATATTACTGACATTCAATGCTATCCCTTATCTATCTTGTCCCTCTCTTTAAAAACAAAAAGACCCACAAATGATATTCTTCCATTCTTGCATTTCAGACACGAGAGACATTTCTCACCAGGCTTTGGGTATACCTATCAAGTTGATGTTGTGTACTAGAAATTCAAGCTCATTCTGTTCATTTTCCAAACTTTGTGTATTAGTATATACGTCAGTGTAATCTCTGGAAATTATGATCTAATGCCCCTTTTGCTGTTTTAGTGAGGAGATTGCAGGTCACCCCCACACACAGTTTGGGGTTACAACTATGCCCATGGAATTAAATTCCTATGGAATTTAGCTATGGAATTAAATTTTGGCCTTGCATCTCCAACCTTCGTAGCCTTCAGTTTACAACCACCCTGATCAGCCTTGTCATGTTTCTGCCAAAAACATTCTTCCCAGTCCTTGTGAGATGCAGCCTCCGAACAGAACAGATGAGAATACTCCCTGGGCCCCAAGATCTGGCTCCTTCTACCCAAAGCCTCATAGTCAAATGACTTGTGCTTGGCTGCGTCTGGCAGTGTCGTTTGTGGCCACGTGGCAGAGTAGGATAGGCCTCGTGGTCAGTAGGCTTGACCAGTTGTGACAGTTGCTTGGTCGCATCCCAGATCCTTGTGTTGTGATGGCTGTACGTTTTGTGAGCAAGCCCTTCGGATTGGCATGCAGCAGCTTCCACACCTCAACAGGGAGTGCCCAACCACCACCACCTTTCTCCAACCCTTAGTGGGTGGAGAGTCCTCCCTGTTGAATCCATGATCATCTGGATCTTCAGAGGAGCTAGTCTCTGAAAGACGCTGGGGGCACCATCCTAGCCAACTTTCCAGCACGGTAAGGGCAATGCAGCTTCAAGGTAAGGGAAGAAACATTCCCTGACCCTGAGGAGGACTGTGTGACTGTCCCCCAACTGTAGGGTGCAGCACATGTCCAATTGGCACAGCTGTGTCAGTGATGGAAAGTTGATTAGGATGGTGCTCTGGAAGTGGTGTAGGTTCAGATTGTCTGAGGGTTTTTTTGCTTCCAACTGTCACTTGCTTCCATGTAGAATCGCCCCCACCTCTGCACAGGCTTCCTTAGAGGCCTCCTCCCATTGTAACCCCTGGGAAAGTTCTACCTATGTGGTGCCTGGACACTTGATGCAGTGAAGGCTGGAGACTTGCTTCTCCCATCCTCTGATCTTCTCTCCCTGTGGGGCAGTGTTTGTCAAAACTGTGGGTCGGGATTCAGTAAGTGGGTCATGAGCGAATTTCAGATGGGTCCCATTCATTTCAGTATGTATTTATTTTTAATAGACTTGATTCTACCAAGGTACGTGACTGCATTTGGGGAAATGATTCACATCTGTACTGTTAACAGGCTACTCTGTATATGCTTTGAACAGTAGCAGTTGATGGGGCTACTCGGTAACTGTGGACAGGATTGCAGCCTTTGGGATGTTTGGGGAATTTTTTAACAGATGCGCAACTCTTTAGCATGGTTAGGAGGGTTCTTTAAATTAATCATTAAACTTTACAGTAAGTATAACTTTTAATTTACATACTTTTTAAATTTGATTTTGCCATATAGGGGTGTTAAAAATTTTCCCGCCTGCTTGATGATGTCACTTCTGGCCATGTCATCATTTTGGGTGGGTCCTGACAAATTTTCATTCCAAAAAGTGGGTCCCAGTGCTAAAAAGTTTGAGAACCACTGCCATAGAGTTTGCACTTACTACAAGTGCGGTCCTCGATACCTGCAGGCAAGAAAATAGAATAGCACACACATTGCACGTCACTGCTGCAGAAGAGGGAGGGCACAAAGGAGAATGGGTGAAATGGCTTAAGAGTACATGGAAATTTGGGGCTAGTTAAACAAGTAAAGGCCACAAGAGGGTTTGGAAAGAGGGCAGAGTACAGGAAGGGACTTAGCAAAACAAAAATTCCAAAGCTTGTTGGTGCTCTTGGGTGAGTGTTGCTTTTTGGCTTCCATGTGCACTCTCCCCCCTTCATTTGTTGCAGCCTCTGGTTGATGATTGGCTGGACACTTACAGAAAAGACAAAGAGTCTGGTTTCCTTGAGCTGTTCAACTTCCTTGTCCAGTCTTCCGGCTGCAGAGGTAAGTCCATGCAGCACGTGTCTGGCCGTTTCCAGGCAGGGTGTCTAGTCCGCTTGTTGCATTCAGCTCACTCATGTTTGGGGCCTGGAGGGCGGGTTGCACTGTGTCTTCCTCTGTCGTCCACCTGTATGTTCCTCATGCTTCAGTCATCCTATTTATTGTTGTAGAAACAATGTTGTAGAAACACATGGATGGTTCTTGGTGGCTCCTGTTCTCTTTTGAGAGGCACATGCCCAGATACTGGAGGCCGTAATCAAAATGGGAGGGTTCGCAGGGGGAGCCAGCCTACCATCTCAACAGATTGTGCAGCTGCTGCTGCAGTGTGGAACAAATGTTGCTGCTCCGCACATGACTGCAAGTGGAAAAGCAGCGACTGGCCGATGCTACAAGGAGCACATCTGGAGGACCTCTTGGAGGTGCTTGTGTCTGCGCTCCATCATTGTGGCATGTCTTGTCCAGCCTCGTTCCAGTTGCGGCCCTGACCCGAGTTCTGGGGCAGCTGCTGTACCTTTCCTTTATGAAGAAGCATCTCATAGCGGGGAGCAGAGGGCAGGCAGTTCTGGGTGTGTGTGTGTGAACGCAGAATAGACTGGAGCAACAGGTAGTGGCTGGGCCCCTGTTTTGGGTGTGGTGGTGGGGCGAACCTCTTGGTGGGAGGGTTCTCTTGTGTTGTAGTACATTGCTGGTGTCTTCCCGGCACCAGGACTCAACTAACCCTGTCTCTTGGTTCTGTCTGAGTTGTTGCTCAAGACTGGGCCTGCTCCTGGCTCTCTCTTTCCGACAGGGGTGGTCACCTTGGAGAACCTCAGAAGTCTCCAGAACTCGGAGATCATCCAGCGTCTGACAGAATCCTTTGACGAGGTGAAAGCAGATTTCTGTGCTTTTGCCAGGTGGCTTTGCTGGAGACGGGCGGTGGGTGGGTGAGGTTTGAAGAGGCACCCTGTGGACTCATCCAACTCCCGTCTCGTCCTGCTAGGACTCGACAGATTACCCCCTGTCCCTGAACACCTTGGCCTGGCGAAGGTTCCGTGTGGGGTTCTGTGAGCTGATGGCAGTGCTTGTGCGCCGCGTTCAGTATGGTGTTGTCTACGATGAGTACTTGCTGGATAATCTCGTTGCCCTGCTGACTGGCATGTCTGACTCTCAAGTGCGCGCCTTCCGCCACACTGGCACGCTGGCAGGTAGGAGAGCAGTTGGGACACACGAGGGGGCCGTGACCTTCCCTGCGAGGGCCCCGAAGGCCATGCTGTGCCCCTGTCTTCCACTCCAGCCATGAAGCTGATGACAGGCCTGGTGTGCGTGGCCCAGAGCGTCATCCGGCAGAAGGACAACAGTCAGCGGCAGTACGAGGCTGAGCGGACCAAGGGGCCCAGCCGCCGAGCCCCTGCAAAGCTGGAAGGGCTGATGGAGCAGCGCCGGGAGGTGAGTGAAGGGCGGGCTGCGGCAAAAGGCTATGGAGGAGGAGCAGAGTGGCTGGCTCAGGCCGAGGCCCCCAGTCTCCAGGGGCGCCTCCAGGAAGCGGATCCGTGGAGCAGGACAGGGAGAGTCGTCCTCTGCTGCGCAGGCTCCTTCATGCGGTCCCCCAGCAGTACGGAAGTCCTGTTCGCGCAGCTCCACACCACTGGGTGCGAGTGTATATCCCTTTCTCCTGGCATGGTGGGAAAAACGTGCAAGGGAGGTGTCTGGCTATGCTGTGGACTAGTAGCATGGGGAAGTGGGCTGCATCCAGCGTTGTCATTCAGCCGGAACGCTGGGCGGGAGGAACGTGGGAAGACAGGGGCGGGGAAGACGGTGAAACGGACCAGAACGCAATGGGCGGGCTGCCACTCACCCGTTCCTCCCGCCCAGCGTTCCGGCTGAATGACGACGCTGGCTGCATCCCTTGAAGGAGGGTCTGCTTCTGTTACAAAAGATCTTTTATTGAAGGCTCTTCTTCTTCAGTGCTGCTGAGAGTGTGGCGAGAGGGCAAAGCTTTCTGGAAACGTAGAGTCGGACACGTTCCAGTTGTCTCCACGAGGGCTGGCCCTCGCATCAGCGTGCAGGCCCCTTCTCGCTTACTGAGCAGTTCTGTGCTCTGCGCTCCCTGTTTTGTAGGCTTTGTGGCCAAGTGGCCAGTATTCAGCTGCTACACCTTCATTACCAGAGTGCCCAAAACAGTTTACAAAATTCAGAAAATTGACTTTGCTGCACAAGTATTAAAAAAAAACCATGAACAACCTCTCCCCCCAGCAATTACAAAATGTATTACCCATCTCTTATAAAACCAACAATTAAGAATTGTTTAACATCTCTCACCACAGCCAGTGGCTGGCTGAAATGTTGGCAATTTTTCTTTTCCTGTCAACGTTGTAGGCCTCTCATTTGCACAGCAAGACAGGCAGCCTCTCCTTCCTTCACCCTCACAGGTGTACAAGAAAGACACAAGCCTGGCGGATGGCACAATCCAGTGATGATAGTTTGCTCAGAGTAGGAAAATGCAAACCACTCTTTGGCCTGTTGACCCCAAACGCCTCCCATTCCCCCACATGGTCACCCAACAGTGAAAGGAGTGAGGGAAAAAACCCACCTTCATACACATCCCCTTAGGAGTTGTCTGTCACAGTTTATTGTTCTCTGTAACATGTACCATGCCTCTCTCCGAATGAATTTAGGAGACAGCTTCTCAGTGTTAGTAAAGTACCATGGTGGAATGGAGAGCCTTTCAGAATACAGACCAACTGTGCTAATGTGGGATTGCATTTAACTGTTAAGATTTTAAATGTATTGAGATGCAATACAGCGAGATGCAAGTATCTTGTTGTCTTGTGTGCTCCTTGAGAGATCTGGTGGGCCGCTGTGAGATGCAGGAGGTTGGACTAGGTGGGCCCTTAGCCTGATCATGTTCGTATTGCTCCTTTTCTCCTGCAAACTCAGGGTGAGGTGGGCCCACTCGTTGAGACCCTCATCATATTGGTGGATTCAAGCTCAGCTGGCAGTTTTTGGAATTAAGATTCAGAAGTAGTTGAAAACACTGAGGCTTGCCAGAAACCAGCAGATTTCCTAGATGAGGAACTGTTGGTGGAGCCCTGCCCAGCATAGCCTCTCTCTTGCTCCATTTGACTTTGCAAGCAGACATTGCTCCAAATCGGTTAAGTCAGTTTTGTGAGGCTTATAAGTGCCCTCCTCTGAACTGTTTAAACAGCTCCTTGTGAAATCAGCTTCAAACCTAGTTTACAAATAAAAGCCACTACGGGTTCCACCTATTAGTAGACCCGTATTTTAAACACAGACCAGTCCTGCTGGATGAGGCCAAGGACTCATGTAGTGCAGCTTCCTGTATCTCACAGTGGCCCACTAGATGCCTCAGGGAGTAAAGACAAAAACATTCTTGTATCCTTTTGCAAATCCCATGCATTTGGCAACACCACTAACAATCTTTAGGTTGCAGTCCTATGTACAGTTCCGGGGAATGGGTTTTATTGAACACAAGTAGACGTGCAGAGGACTGCACTGTTAGGGTAAACATTCAATCTGTAACATTCAAACATTCATAAACATGAGTGAGGAGACACTTGATCCCTGATCAAAGAAGCATTTTTTCAAGTGCCACTCCTCTTACATTTGCAGGGGGAGAGAAGCAGAGCATCTTTTTCAGGGGCTGCTTTCTGGTATATCCTTCGTATCTTTTAAGATTGTGAGTGCTTTTTTTGGAACAGATTTAGAGCCCAGTTGTATGTCTCAGAAATAAATCCCATTATAGTCAGTGGGGTTTATTCCCAGGTAAGGGTGGATAGATTGCAATCTTATTTACCTTTTTTTGTTAAGGGAACTGCTGAATGCTTTAGTTGGAAAAGTGGTACAATAATAATAAAAATAAATAAATGGCAGCAGGAGTGCAGCTATTGGCTTAGGCTGCAGTCTGACAAACTGTTGGGATGATGTTTGTATGTGTTGCCTAAACTCCATTAGGAACTGTGCAGAGAAAATGGGAGGGTTGCAGCCTAACCCAAAAAGTTTTATGCGGATCCTGCTACATGATAAGTGCTCCACCTGCTGCAAAACAACCAAGAAGAAATCTGCCTATTATTCCTGGTTGCTTGTGTCAGTCAGGCAAATACTTAAGTGCCAGTGTGAATTAAAACTAATACTCTCACTCATCTCTTATCTCACTCTTGCTGGTGTGGCTGAATATCCAGACAGTCACTCAGACCTAATCAAGCTTGTCCTGCACTGGAATCTCCGGCAAAGAGTGACATCCCCTTTCTCTGAGTGGGTGCTTACGTTGGCATCAGCAGATGTGTCTTCTGTTGTGTGTCTTTGGGAAACTGTTAGGATGGAGCCTCTTCAAGGGAAAGGGCAGCAAGGTGTTCCCTTTGTGCTTTTGTATGCAAACCGTGGAACACAGTTAAGTGGAGCTTGCTGTTTCAAGTCAGTGTACGTAGGAGGCATTCTCAACCAGACTTGCAGCTGCCAAGGAATTATCACAGGGCTGTTCTGCATTCTTAAGAGCATCGGAGTCTCAAGCTCCGGGTTTTGGGGACAAGAGAGAGAGAGGTTAGAATATTTTTGCATCTTACTGAAAACGCCGCCTTTAGCCTCTGAAAGCAGAAAAATCCTCTCTCCCATCTCCCTCCTGCAGGGCAGCAATAATTCTTAGGTTATTGAAGCCTATGAAAGGCTGAGCCAAAGTAAGAAAAGGGAATGGTTTGTATGCAGAGGCAGATCTAAGGGAGGGCAAAGCTCTAAGTTTTGCAAGAAGTTTTAAAGCTCTAAAAGGAAAGCTCTAAGTTTTCCACTTACCTTGCAGTGGAAATCACTCATCTCCTGCACCGTTTTAGCCAACCCTCACAGGGAAAAGCAACATCTTGGTGTTGCTTACTGGCTCCAGCAGCAAGGGAGTGGAGGGATTTACATGACAGGGTAAGGCTCCTTGCAACACTTAGAGCTTTGCCCTCCCTGTAGATCTGTCTCTTTATGTATGTATACATTTTTGCTTAATGCCTAGTGAGGACTCTTGGAGTAGGTCCTACTGAAAATCCTGTCCTGTTTCTGGTTTGTGGATTTTTGAAGAGATGGCATGCATATGATGTACGGGCTGCTAGACACCAAGAGCCAGTTTCTTCAGGTGCCGGCACCCAGCTGGAGACAACCCTACTGCTGAGTCTGTGTAGCAGAGTCTGCCAGTTTCTTGGGGGTAGCCGCCCTCTGCAGGTATGATATGGCACAGGATGAGAGGAGGCCTGCTTCAGGCAGAGGAGCTGGAGCTCACCTGCAGTGTGACAAGCAGAGTTCACTTGGGGCTGGGAAAACAAAAAACAAACATTTGGGGCTCCAGCAGATGTGGGCATCTGGCCTTGTTTTGTATCTTAACGTGGTCTGCATTTCACATTTCTTTGTGATTTCTTACTGAAACTCAACTTTGTGTTTTGGCTTACATATCTATTGTCTTAGAACCTCATCCTTCTGGACAGAAAGTCCTTGATTGGGGACTTACTCAACTAGCATTCTGTTTTGTGTTCTCTCAGTTCCAGGAGAAGCAGGATGAGCTTGAGAATTTGATGAATGCCATCTTCAAGGGCGTCTTTGTTCACCGCTATCGGTGAGTCCAGGGGGGATTGGAGGTGGTCAGGGCGAGTGCAGACAGGGCAGGGATCAGAGCGTTGAGCTGTCGGTTGTAATTTCTCCCCATTGCCTTGCTTATTAAGGGACCTGGTGCCTGACATCCGTGCTATTTGCATTGAGGAAATGGGTCAGTGGATCCAGCATTACAGCACATCTTTCCTGGCGGATGGCTACCTCAAGTACATTGGCTGGACGTTGCACGATAAGGTGAGCAGGTGTGTTTGTATCCAGGACCTCAGGGAAGCGGATGGCATTCTGAGGAGGTCAGCTATCCAGGTCCTGGCCAGATCAAGACTTGCTCTGCATGGCCTTTTGACTGGGTGAGCAAAAGCAAAGGATTCTGGGAGATGCAGCACAACAGGCGTGACTTAGATAGCTCCTTGTTGGGGAAGGTAGCTGGAGAAGGCTGTAGGCCGAGGGGAGTACGCCTTGTGGTCGGCCACTTGCATCCCTTCCTGCTCTTCCTCTCCCTTTGTACTAGTCAGCAGCTGAGTGGGGTGGGGAATTGGTAGTTCTGCCATTGCCGCTGGAACTGAATGAAGGGAGGCCCTCTGGGAAAGCCGTGCATCCCAGGAAGGGCACAGAACCCCAGGGGCTCTAATTTAAAATTGAATCAAAGTTGTGCCTGTAAATAATCAGGCATGGCTACTCACTGAATTACCCATGAGCATAGATCAAGCTGACAAAGAGTCAAAATATATCCGGTTATTAAAAACCTAAAAAAAGGGAAGTAGAGAAAAATACAATAGGCACACTGATGGAAAATACCTGAACTTGCCTGTACGAAGTCAATCAAACTGGATGTGATAACTAGTAATGCCCAGCAGAGGGACTAAGGGACTGGACCCAGCAGAATAGAGAGGCTGGAGTTCAGCCAGCTGCTGGTGGGTATCTTTGCGTCAAGGAACTTTGACAAGGTTCTTTGTCAAGTTTTGGTGCAAGAAAGCTGGTTGTGAAGGCTACTCTGCTTCCAGCAATAGCCGTTCTTGCAAGGATGTTGTGAAAGATCAGAGGGATACTAGTGGAGCTCTTCCTGACAGTGTGTTTTTGGCCTTGCAGACCTGGTCAGACGGTTGTAGGCATCCTTGTGAACTCTGCTGCCAGCAGTGGATGTACTCAAAAAAGGCCACTTGTGCTCTCAGTCACAACCTGGCTTAAGCTCGCTGCTTGGAGGCTGACAGGAACATTTTGAGCAAATGAGGCTATGACTGTAGGGTCTGGACACCGTAGTGGCTTCCAACTGAGGCTCCCCGTAATGCATTTTCCAGGCCACTAGGAAGTTTTTGACATTGTGATTCAGGAACAGAGGCGACTGTGAGTGGAAGAGGAAGGTGGGTCTTGCAGCATCATAGCGTGGGCTGGACTAGAGTCTGCGCCAGAACCTCCTGGACTGGTAGGCAGCAGCAGGCTCTGCCTGCGCTGAGTAGGACACAGGTCAACCGACAGAGCTCTTGATTGAAGGACAGCCGGAGGAACGTGGCCCCTGCGTCCCAATGTCTTCTTTTCAGCTACAGGCTATTCAGTCAAGGACATCCAGAACCAGGGTCTTTCGTAGAGCAGGCGGGCTGTTTTCATTGTTGGAGACTGCAGGCTTGTGCACAGCAATTGGCGGTCATAACCTGTGCTTCCATTTTCCCCATTGCTAATAAGCAAGGAGTATTGGCTCGGTGAGCTGTGCCTCCTCACGTCCAGGGTGGATTCTGGTGCTGTGCTTTTTGTGTGGGGCTTCCCTTACAGACAGCCTGGATGCTGCCATTGGTGCAAAGCGCTGCTGCTGCTGAATTTCTGGTGTGAATGACGTGCTCTGCCCATGTTACCACCCCCACGTTGGTCAGTGGTGTTGGTTGCCAGGTCTCCTTAAAGTGCTGCTTATGACTGCTGGAGGCCCTGACTGGCCTGGGCCTGAATTACGTTGTGGAGGGGGCTGCATTCTCCCTAGGAAGAGAGGGGAAGCTAGGGACAGGGCTGCTTTGGTAGCAGCAGCATCTCCTCAGAACCCTCCCTCGGACAAGGGGTGACAAGGTCTCTGTCTTCCCATTTGTAAGGGGTGACTAAAGACATTAATTTTTCTGTAAAGCTTTTGGGGTTTTGAAAAGCTGGTCGTCGTGAAGTTATTTTATTGCTAGCATTTTGTGTTGCATTTGCATGTGTGACCACTTTTGTAGTCCCCTGAGCACCTTTTCCTCGCTCTCAAAATTCGATCTCCCTGTTCCTGCCTGAGGATTTTCTGGGAGTGGAGGAATTGACCGGCTGGGCGTGAGTCTCTCTCACCTGTCCTCTCCCTCTTGCAGCAAAGGGAGGTCCGTCTCAAGTGCCTGTGCACCCTGCAAGGGCTGTACCGCAGCCGGGAGGTGGCTGCCCAGATGGAACTCTTCACCAGCCGCTTCAAGGTAAAGGCCTGTCCTTGATTCTGCTTCTCAGGGAGCCTTGATTTTCGTTGCCATTTTATGTTTGGAGGGGAGCGAAACCATCTTCCTCTTCATCAGGAGTTATTTAGTTGAATGGTTTACATCCTGCCATTCCCGTGCCGAAGCAAATGCCCAAGGTGGCTTATAGAGCTGCATAATAAACGTACAATGTAACACCACAGGGCAAAACCCTGTTGTGTTATCAGGCCATTTTTTTGGGGGGGGGGGAGAGGGAAAGACAAATTGTCCAGGGAAGCAGTCAAGCTACAGCACTCTTCCGGAGGCACCGAGGGCAGACATCCACTCATCATCCAATGCCAGACAGAACAGGCATGTTTTGAGCCCTCTTCTAAAAGCCATGACGGAGGAGTAGTTCTTAATTCCTCTGGAAGGGAATTCTATATTTGTGGTGCCACCACAGAGCAGTCTTGCCCCCGAGTCACCATCCCTCTAACCTGGGATAGAAGTGGCACCTGAAGGAGAGCCCGTCGAGATGAGCTAAGAGGCAGGCTGGAATGTATGGCAGAAGGCAGTCCTTTGGGTAGCTTGGTCCCAAGTCATGATGGGCCTTAAAGGTCAATACCGTCATCTTGAATTGAGACCTTCACAAATACTTGTCTTAATTAGCTTTGGTAACGAAAATAATTTATTTTCTGTTATAACTGCAAAGTTAATCAGCATTTTTCAGCACAATTTTTGTTGTTCACACAATTACATATTTGTGTGAACAGCATATTTATACTGTCCCAGCAACAAAAACTGCCATTTTAATTGAATACACCTGTAATTAAGGTCAGTGCAGTGCTCCTTATCTGTGGGCTTTGTATCCGTGGATTTGAGCATCTGCAGATGCTGGGCCCATGCTGCAGAGGGCCTCCCGCATAAGAGTGGAAGCCGCCTCCAGTTGTGTCTGGGAGGTATTCTGACGCATGGGGAAATCTCCGGGGGGCCAGGTGTGGATGGCTCCAGATGAGTCATTGAGCCCCTCCTGTGGATCTCTTGGAACAGCTCCCCTGCAGACACCGAGAGCCCACTGTAATACTCATGCACAGTGAGTGCGTTTAATACACGTTATTTAGTTTTTGATTTCCCTGAAGTGGCAACGCACGTTAGTGTAATCTAAGCACCCAGCAGCCTCCTGGTCTCAGCAGGGCTGCAACACACTAGAAATTTGGTCAGGACCCCCAGTTTGGGAAACGTGGCACTGGTTCCTGCCAAATGATAAGACAAATTAAAAGCACTTTTTAAAGTAGCTAACAGGTGCATGAAACTTACCTCTATGTCATAATAAGAGCCCTGCTGGGTCAGGCCACAGGCCCATCTAGTCCGGCTTCCTGTATCTCACAGCGGCCCACCAGATCCCTCGGAGAGTACAGAAGACAACATGATGCCTCCATCCTGTTGCCACTCCCTTGCAAAGGCTCTGCAGGCCTTGTTCTCTGTTATGGGCATTTGCGCAGCTGGCTGCTCCGAGAACCACGGGTACAGATGAGCAACCTTTCTCTCCTGCAGGAGCGGATGGTGTCCATGGTGCTGGACAAGGAGCCCCAGGTGGCAGTGGAAGCTGTCAAGCTCCTCACACTCATCCTCCAGTGAGTACGGGGAGGGGAGGGGAGGGGTGCCGCCAGAGCTGTGGTCAGGCTGGTCCTCCTCCCCTGGTGGCTGGCGCACTGAGTGAAGCCTGGTTGTTCCTGCAGAAATGCAGAGGACGTGCTCACGGACCCGGACTGCGAGCGCGTCTTGCCACTGGTGTATGCTTCCAGCCGTCCTCTCGCGGCAGCTGCTGGCGACTTCCTGTACCAGAAGTGAGTGATCCCTTGCCAGCTTGCGCCCCATGGCGCCCAGGGCGGGAATTTACACCCTGCCCTGGCGTCCACGCCTGCTTTGCTGCCTGCTCCTGCCTCGCAGCTTGGCTTCTGTTGCCCCTTCCTAATGCTGGTGCTTTGCCCTGCAGGCTGTTTGTGCTGGAAGCCCGTGCCAGTGAAGAGGAGGATCGCTCCGAGGGGACCCGGGTCTTCCTTCAGCTGCTGCTCGCCTTCTTCATTGAGAGCCAGGTGAGGCGGGGCGGGGAGCAGGCTGGTTCGCCGACCGGCAGCAGCCAGGGCGGCTGCCTGCCCGAGTGTCACTGCCCTGCTCTCCGCCCGCAGTTCCATGACCATGCGGCCTATTTAGTGGACAGCCTGTGGGACTCGGCCGCCGCCCTGCTGAAGGACTGGCCGGTGCTGACGGGGCTCCTGCTGGAGGAGCCTCCTGCGGAGGGTGAGTGACGGGCAGTGGCTGGCTCAGGGCTCGTGGTGAGAAGGCTGGAGGCTGGTGCTGGTGCTCGGTGGCCCCAGTGGACACGTTTTGCTAATAAAGCATATGGGGGGGATGGGTCTGTAGTGGTCTTAGCCCTGCCCCAGCGATCAGGGTGCAGTTGCAAGGTGTCTGGCCTGGCCTGGCCCGGCCCTTGCTGCAGAGCCTTCGGAGTTGCTGTCCGAGTCCTTGTCTGGCCTTTCCTGGGCCACGTCTGCTCCACTGCTGGGTGGGGGGCCGCCTGTGGTCCCCCTTCTGCTTCGTGCTGCTGCGTGGAGCCGTTCCATGACGCGGTGTCTCCAGGGGTGTCTCCAGGCGTGCGTGGTGGGGATGTCAGTGCCAACATCTGGGTTGCCGAGCTGTGTGGAGCTCAGTTTTGAATCGCACAACGTAAAGGGGGCACTGGCGCTCACCTGGGGGCCTCGTGGGAGATGCTCCCAGTTCCCAAAGGAAGATGGGCTGGTGCTGTCGGAAGGAGACAGCTGAGTCTTGCTGGAGCGCTGCTTGCTGGTCATTGAAGGGGTTCCAGCTTGGCTATGAGATGACAGCAACACGGAGGAGCCTCAGTGGGCTTCCGTCAGACATGGGATCGGCCCCCCTCTCAAACAAGGTAGACGTACAAGAGCTGGTCATGGACTCCAGAGACCAGAGAAAGTGGAGAAGCAACACCCAGACTCCCCACTAGGCCCCTTAGGAAGGGTAGCAGAGGAGGGGGGTGGCCACAGAGCAGCTCCCAGCAGTGTTCCCTACCTGGGGGAAGGGAGTCTGTGGCAAGATCCTGAACGAGCACCAGTCACAAAACGGACTGCATGACACGTGGGTGGTGGGGGGAGAGGAGACCCTGCCTCAGCCCTTCCCTTGCTTCCCAGGCTTGAATGACCAGCAGGAAAGCAGCCTCATCATGATCCTGGTGGCCAGCATGCGGCAGGCCACCGAAGGCCAGCCCCCAGTCGGCAGGTGCACCGGAAAGAAGGTGATGGGCGGCCGAGGGTGGTCTCCCGGGATGTTTCCCGCTGCTGCTTCCCTCTTTCCCTTGAGCCGCGTAGCCTGCAGCCGTCCTGCTCTGCCAACCCCTCTGTCTCTGCTTGGGCAGCCGCTGTCTGCACGGGAGCGCAAGGCGCAAGCCGAGGACCGCCTGAGGCTTACGCGGCATCTCATCCCGCTGCTGCCCCAGCTGCTGGCTAAGGTGAGCCGCCTTTTGGGTAATGGCAGTGGGAGAGACCCTTTTTGCGGGAAAGGGGGTGGGGATGGGGGAGCTCAAGATCCTGCTTCTGAAGCCGCCTCTCCCCAGGATACATGGCTGGCTCCTGGGTCCCACTTACGCCCTGCGCTGGCTATGCAGAAGCCTCGAGGGAGATCTCCCTTCTCTTTTGGCAGTTCTCAGCCGATGCCGAAAAAGTGGTGCTTCTCCTGGAGACTCCCCGCTATTTTGACCTGTCTCTTTATAGCACTGGCCGTCTGGAGAAGGTAGGGGGGCCGCACATCCCTTCCCACCCATAATGCCCTCCTCCTGTGTCCAGCGGCTGAGTGAGCTGGCTCAGATCCGTCACTCCAGGCGCTGCTCTTGACCCTGCTGTGTCTTCCTCCCCCCCCCCTCCAAGTACCTGGAGCTGTTGCTGGCCCAGCTGCGGGAGGTGGTGGAGAAGCACACGGACCGCGAGGTGCTGGAAGCGGCTTCCCGGACTCTCCATGTGCTCTGCAGCCCGGAACTTGCTTTCCACAGCCGTGTGGATTTTGCCCGCAGCCGCCTGGTGGACCACCTGGCAGACAAGTTCCAGCACGAGGCAGCAGAGCTGCTCCAGGTACCAGGGCTGAAGAGGGCAGCTTGGAGGACGTGCTCCATGGAGCCGGAATTGGCCAGTCTGGAGATGGGCTTTCTGCCCAGGGGATTAGGGGTGGGGGAGAGGCAGGAAATGCCCGGGAGTGGGAGGTGGGGATCAACCTACAGGGACAGTGTGCGTGTACAGCAAGGTCTTCCTCTCTCTTCCTGTTCCTCCTGGCCAGTCCTCGTTTTTGGAGAAGGAGGAGGATGCGTACAGTGTGGCTGCCACTCTCAAGTGCATCACCATCTTGCACAAGTGAGTGCGGGGCTGGGAGGGGCCTCCTGGCACCAGTGCCCGACTCCTGTGCTTGGCAGGAAGTCCAGCGCTCTCGCCCTTGCCTCTGTTCCGAGTGGGCCCTGTGCAATGGGCTGGGTACCCCGGGAACCCAGCCTGCCTCGCCTCACATCGGCTGTTGGTAGGTGAGCAGCAGGCACCTCCTCTGACTGTCCTCTCTCTCTTCGCACACAGCGCTCATGACCTGACCCCGTGGCACTTCTTCAAGCCATGCCTGCGCCTTCTGAGTCACGCGGTGGACACAGGCGAGGTTCCCAAGCAGGTACTGACCAGGGCATGGGGGGCATGGCAGTGTGGCTGATTCTGGCCACACTGGGGAAGGGAGGGAGGCAGAAGGCTGCAGGGCAGGTGCCCCTCTGCCTTTGTCTTCGGGGCCACAGGAAGGATAGGATCCTGACTTCGGCATAGGGAGGGAGACAAGATGCTTTGCCTCGCTTGCAGGTGGTTATCTCTGCTGTGACCTGCGCACACATCTCACTGCTCTGGGAACTGGCGCATCTCTCCAATGCGACCACCTCTGGATCCAAACCCAGCCAGGCAAGCAGTATGGGGTGGATTTTAGGTGGCTCCCTCTGACCCCTAACCTGTATTACTTCACTTGTGCACTCTCTCTCTCCCCCCCACCCCCCAAGGATCAGCTGCAGAGCCTCAAGGAGAAAGTGTCGTCTTTCTGCTCCCTTTGCCAGAGCTGCCTTGTTGACATGGATGCCGGCATCCAGGAGCAGGTGAGGGATGGTGGGCCGGAGCCCTGGCTGGGACGCGTGGCCTGTGCCGTCCTTGTGGAGAAGCCACTTTGTGGCTTCCTCTTGCCTGGGAATCTCTCTGCCTCCTGAGCTTCTTTCTGTGCTGGCCGGTGGAAGAAAGGCCTCTTGGCTCCTGCCTGCCTTCTTCAGCAGAAACCACACAGCCTTACAGGCTGTACAAGTGTGTTGTGGGGCCAGAAGCTTTTGGGGGCTGGTGGGGTGGGCGGGGAGAGGTGGGCTTTGTGAGACAAGGAGCTCCAGGAATCGGGATGCAGAGAGTCAGCTCCTGCCAAAGAGGTCCGGCCTGGGTTTCTCTGCTGGCGATGAGCAGGCTCGTGAGGGGGGTCCTCTCGAGAGGAAGCACTTCCTGTGCTGGGCTCGGGGCCGTCCCTCCTGTGATCGCGCTGCGTTTGCCAGTGACCTCCAGCTGCCCGTAATGGACTTGTCGCAGCAAGTCCAGTGGTTCATTTCCTTCCCAGGGAACCGGGTTGTCGTGCTTGGGACTGCTTAGTAGTGGTGCCCACCCGAGCGGTTGCAGTGTCACCTGGGTGGCCCCGATTCGTGGCCTGTTCACCACCCGCTTTTGGCCTAAAACGGCACAAGCCTTTCTTGCAGTTGCCCTGCTGTCGACGCTTGTTCAGAGTGCGATGACTGCAGTCCAGAGAGCCTGACCATGGCCAAGGTGTCCCCCATCCGCTGCTTGTGCAGGTTGCCTTTTAAAAAATGGAAATGCAGAGCTTGGCATTTATGTTGAGTTCCACTTTGTGCATTTCCACTCAGGTTTCTGTTCTGCCAGTATTTCTTGTTTTTGGCCTGGTCCCCTGTGTCATTGAAAGCCTGTGTTGTGCTTAACTGATGTGCCGTCAGGATGCGACCAGTGTGGCACTACCTGGTACCGTACTTACTTGTGACTTGGCATGCATGGGATGACAGCACGATAGAACAAAGGGACCCAGCAAAAAGCATGTTGATTGACCCATCACCCTAAAGCTGAACATTGTACATGACTCCACAACATAAATCAAGACACTCCCCCAAGGAACCTGAGCAAGGGTGGAGTCTAACGCTGAGAGCCTCGTCTAAGAGCTGTTACGGCAGGGCTCCCTGCTCAGGGCTGCCGCTTTGACTCCTTTCCAGGCCTTTGTGCTGCTGAGCGACCTGCTCGTCATCTTTGGCCCCCAGCTGACCCGAGGGGGCCTGGAAGGACTGCAGGAGTTGGTGTACCAGGCGGAGGCCTCCCTGCAGTCCCAGCTCGCAGGCTTCCTCATGGACCGAGTCTTCAACCACGTCCAGGCTGAAGGTGGTGGTGGTGGTGCTGGGGGTGGGTGGGTGGGAGGGAAAGCCTCTTGGGGGGCTGTGGGGACAGCCTCACTCTCCCCGTTTCTGCCCTCTGGCCTCAGGCGCTGAGGATGAGCAACGCCAGATTGAAGAGCTGCACCGGCGCCGGAATCTGCTGGCCGGGTTCTGCAAGCTCGTTGTGTACGGCGTCCTGGAGCTGAGCGCTGCCTCCGATGTCTTCAAGCACTACGCCAAGGTGTGGGGGGCCCCGGATCACCCCCATCCTGCCTCTGCCTGCAGCACCAGGCCCTGGCCAGCGAGGGAGTTGTGCAGCCCTGTGGGGGCCTGCCTGCCCCTCCCTCTTCCTTGTCCTTGAGGTGGTGGGGTGGTGGTCCAGGCAGGCAGCCGCCACACGGAGGCTGCGAGCTCTGTGGCTGGGAAGGGGCTGCCTGGGCCTGGGTCAGCCCCGGAGTGGCGGCGTCTGAGTGGTGCCTGCTGTCTTCCCTGGGTGAGGGTCTTGCAGCAGCTCTTGGGGTCTGGCTCACTCGGCCCCCCGCTCACCTCCCCCAGTTCTACGATGACTACGGGGACATCATCAAGGAGGTGCTGAGCCGGGCCCGCCAGATCGACCGGCTGGAGTGGGCTCAGACGCTGCTCCTCAGCCTGCAACAGGTATGAGGGAGGAAAGGCGGGGGGGGGGGGGGGGGGGGGGGGTGTCCTGCCGGGACTGACGACTCCCTTCCTCCTAGCTGCTGACGCAGCTGCTGCTGGAGCAGGGCCCGGCCTGCGTGGACTCGGCCGCCTTCCTGGAGATCCGGGACTTGGCCCGAAGATTCTCACTCCTCTTTGGCCTGCACCAGCTGCAGAACCGGCAGGCTCTGGTTGCCCTGCACAAGTGAGGGTGACAGCGCCCCTTCCCTGTTGGGGGTCCAGGTGTGGGGCAGGGCAGAAGGGACTGGTGAACCGTTGCCCATCTCTTCTTCCGAGGCAGGAACGGGATCAAGTTTGCCTTCCAGGAACCAGCTTCTCCCGGCAGTGAGTTGGGGCTCATCCACCTGCCCTTCCTGGAGCTGCTGAGCGAATTCTCTCCACGGCTGCTGCAGCCTGACAAGGCTCTGCTGTGAGTGGCCTGAGGGGCAGGGAGCCGGGGAGGTCACTGTGCCCCCCCCCCTGTTGACGCAAGGTCTCAGGGAAGCCTCCTCCTCCCCTCCCCCAGCCTTTCCTATCTAAAGAAGACCTGCCAGGAACTCCCGGCTTCCAGGCACAGAGAGGAGCCCTGCTGGGCGTCGGTCACAGCGTACCAGTGCTCCTTGAGTCTCCCGGAGGACCTGCCCCCTCAGCCCCCCCGTTCTGCTGCCAAAAGGAGACACCTGGACAGTAAGACGTGGGGGTGGGTGGGAGGGATGGGGGCTGCAGGGCATAACTGCAGAAGAGAGTGGCTGGGAGGCCAGGTGGAGATGCCGGTAGGGCTGGCTGGGGCCTGGCGGGGGAAGTGCCTGTGGTGGGATCCTGCTGGCCCCAGGAAGGAGCTGGTTTTGCAGCAAGGTCAAGGGTGGACACCAGCCTTTTCGGCCTGTCGCCTTTGCTAGAGTCCTCTGAGCAGGGCAGCTCGGTGCACACCAGCAGCAGCCTCCCGCAGACCCCCTTGATGACTTCGACCGCCCTGAAGAGGAAGCACCCGCTGCCTGTGCTGGTGGGACAGGAGGATTCAGGCTCCGAGTCGGAATTTGCGCCCAGGTGAGTGCAGGCCCCGGGGCCTGTTGCAGTTTGGGACCCCAGCAGTAAGGAAGCCTGGGCCGGCCCTTGGGGCGTGGCCAGGACATCCGGGTCCCTGCAGGCACCAGAAGCACGGGGCTGGTGCCCAGGTGCCACGTGTGCTAAACAGTGTGAATTTCTCAGCCTCTAGCTGGCAGAGCCAGTTTGCATCCCTCTACTTCTGCCAGTTGTCATGGATAAGCACGTCAGAAGAGCCCCGCTGGGTCAGGCCAAGGGCCCATCCAGTCCAGCCTCCTGTCTCTCACAGTGGCCCACCAGATGCCTCAGGGAGCACCCAGTGTATCTCACTGCCGCTCCCCTGCATCTGGCATTCTAAGATAGCCTATCATCCTTGCACCACCCCCAAGGAAGACACCAGACCGAGGATGGGGTTTAACTTTATTAAGTGTCAGGCTGGGTCTACAGGACTGCCCTTTAATCTCACACCTATTCCTGGGCAGTTTTATGTTGCCGTATGCTGACAAGTAGTGTTTTTGCAGCCGTAGATGGGCAAGTTCCAGAAATATGGAAGCCGCAGGAGGAGGAAAAGTATGTTTTCCCTAGGCGTTTCTGAGCTGGGGGACATAAGCTTAGATCTAGTTAAAAGTCTGAAATTAGAAGCTTTAAGAACGTGAATGTCATGGCCACGTAGAGGAAACCTCCCCCAGAAGCAGCAGCAGCAGCAAAGGGTCCGCAGAAGAACCAAAGGCCACCCCTGCTGCCTGGGGAGGGTTTTGCTGCACCGCGTGAGACTGACGGGGTCAGTGCCGGAACACCCTCCTCAGCCTGTGACTCCCCAGCTGGGGGGGGAGGAGCTGCACTGCTTCCCTCGGGTGCTCCTGTTGTCTTGGTGAGGGTGGACTGAGACTGGCACTGCCTTCCTGGCACAGCTGGTCAGCCCTCCAACAGCCTGAAGCGGGCACTGCCTCTTGCTGGACTGGGCGGGGGCGAGTTATTCAAGACTGGCAACGCGTGAGTCGTGCTGTCCAGAAGAGAGTGGAGCTGCAGCAGCCTCACCAAGCCTCGAGGTGACCAGGGGCCGATGGCTACTTGCCGGCAGATCCTTTGTGTGGCGATTGCCAGGCCAGCAGCCTTGCTCCTGGGTTCCCAGCTGGGGCCAAGGGCGCCTTTTTGCCCAGCTTCTGTGGCTGTCCTGGACAAAATCCGTTTTGCCCTTGGTCGCCTCTTGTGTCAGAACGTCAGCTGGTCCAACGTGCCGTGCAAGGCTGCTGACAAGCATGAGTTTCTACAGCATTGTGGTCGAACAGCAACGCCACAACATTGTAGAGACTCAGCAGCCCGCTCGCCTCTTGTCTAGGAGTTACTGCATTTGAACACCACGCATGGTTAGGCTCATGCCCCAGTTCCTTTGGGCACACGACGTACTTGCAGAGGTTGCTGGCAGAGGGGGACTGGCCGCTGTTGACCTTTCTGGGAAGGGTGCTGGGTAGGGCTGTAGCCCCTGCACCTGTGTCCCCCTGCAAGCCGCCCCCATGACGCTTTCTCCCTGCAAGTCTAGACTAAGGCAGAAGCAGCCTTGTGTATTGGGGGGAGGCTGCTCTGGAGGCCTTGCTGGGACGTCCAGCGAAAGGCAGATTTCAACAGCGAAGAGCCGCTGAAAAAAGGGCTGCTGGCTTCTTGTGCCAGTTCATAAGACCGGAGGTGAGGAAAAACTGCCCCCCTTTCCTACAACAAGAGGGAAGAGCTCACCTCCCTCCCTCTCTCTGCTCAGACTCGGCAGGCTGCATGTGATGGCGGCTGGAGAGGTGGTGACGGAGGAGCCGGAGATGAGTGCGGTGGAGGAGGAGGAGGCGGAGGAGGAACTGCTCTTTGGCTCTGCACAAGGTAATGGCAATGGCGTAACGAGCCGACTGGGACAGGGAGGGAGCTGCACTCCACGGTGGCTGTGCCGCCGCCTGTCCTCTCACGATGCTGCATCAGGGCCTCCACCTTCTGCCTAGGCAGTGAGCCGAGCAGCGCAGGGCCCTGATGCAGCAGCCCTTCCCCTACTCCAGTCCCTCCGGCCCTGCCTTGATCAGGCCCAGCCACTTTCTCTTCCTGTGAGGAGTAGCTGCAGCACTCCGGGCGCTTAATGGGAAGCCCTGAAGGCAATGGCTGTGCCGGTTGAGCTTGGCGCGCTCTGTCCACGGAGGCTCCGTTCAGCTAGCATAACAGAGCTGTCAAGCCGCTCCCTTGGAGGATACTTCGGCAAGGATTCCCTGCGGGAGCAGCCTCCAAGCTGCCGCCCGCTGTGTGCCAAGAAGCTGCCCGGGTGCTGTGCAGCACTTTCCACTTTGGGCCAGGGCCTCCTGTCTTTTCAGCCGCTCTCAGATGGGCAGTGGGCGGCTGCTTCCACTGGGCATTGCCCCTGCAGGCTCTGCCTCAGCTTCCAGGTGGAAGGGGCTGCCCGGTGCGGGTTTCTGAGATTTGCTGGAAAGACAAAGAGGCTGTGGCAGAGGACGGAAAGAGTCCCACTTGGCTGGCTTTCTCAGCCCACCAGATCTTCCCTTAGCCACGGGTTGGTGTGGTTTGGTGTGGTGTGTGCAGCGAGAAGAAAGCTGTTCTGCCTCTTGTCCCCTCAGTGCTCCCCCCCTTGCTCTCTCTGCAGGTTTCCTGGCGTAGGGAGAGAATGTCTCGAACGGGTCCTCAGCCTCCTCCCTGCGCATCCGAGGGGCTGCTGCCTCCCCGGAGTGGGGCCTGCTTGCTTGCTTGCTTTTCCTGCCTGGGGCCTCGGCTCGCCCCCCTTCCCAGCACTGTGCCTGACGGCAGGAGTTCTCGGGGCCGCCCGTTGGTGTTCTTCCTCTTTGGCCCACGTTGGTTAAGCAATAAAGCGTGTTCCGTGGAGACTGGCCGGCCTCTACCCTGCGTTCAGGCGGATGACGTAGGAGTCGCTGTGGGTGACGTAGCGCACCCAGCGGTGTGGGAGGCTCGGCTGGGGCCCCGCGAAGCGCAGGAAGCGGATCTGCAGCCCCGAGCAGGTGTGGGCCGGCACCTCGAAGGCCAGGTTGACGGGGCCCAGCTCCAGCAGGCCGGCCCGGCTCAGCCCCGGCACCTCCAGCTGGGAGAGGCAAGAGAGCGTCAGGCGGGCGGGCTGCCTGCCTGTGGGGGCCCCACCCCCCAGCACCTGCGCCCCCCCCCTTACCTTGAAGAGGGCCGACAGCTGGGAGCCCCCCTGGACTCTGGGCACCACCCACTCCACGGACTTGGTGCTGGGCTGCCAGGCGGCCGTCTGTTCGGGGCTGCTCAGCTCCTGAGAGAGGCTGGAGAGGAGAGGGGAGGAGAGAGGGGAGCAGCTGGCAGGCTGGGTGGGGCATGGCAGGCAGGAGCAGGGGGGGGGCGGGCGGGGAGGGGCTCACCTCACTGCAGCCTTCGGGACGGGGAGGTGCACACGGACATTGACGGCATGGCTGTGAGAGAGAGGGGGGGGTGGTGAGGGCCAGGCCGCACGGTCTGCTCCCCCACCCGGTCACGCCACCAGAGTGCGTCTCACCTCTTGGGCATCAGGTCACAGCGGAGCTTGAGGTACACCTGCAGCCTGCAGGGAGGGAGGGAGGGAGGGAGATACGTGCCATGCGGAGCAGGACGAGGCGGCACCCGCCCCCCCCGCCCCCGACAGCACCCACTCACCTGCCGGCGGGGTCGTGGGTGACGGTGGGGAAGAGGTGGAAGGGCAGGGGGGTGGGGATGTCGTCCGCCAGCTGGTACTGCATCAGGCTCAGCTGGGGGGAGGGGAGAGGCAGTCAGGCCCGGGGCTCCCCCGCTGCCACTGCCTCCCACTGCCCCCCCTCCCTCCCTGCGCCCCGTACCTCGCCTTGGCTGGGGCTCACGCGCAGGACGCGGCTGCGCTCAAATTCGTCCAGCTTGACGGCGCTGTGGAAGGAGCACTCGTCCACGCGGACCGCCGTGCCGTAGCCTGGGGGGGACGGGAAGAGGAGCTGGCGAGGAGGATTGGGGGGGAGGGGAGGCGGTGGGAGGGGGCTGTGCACTCACCCCTGAGCTCTGTCTTGCCCACGCAGAACTCCTCCGTGAGGCCGACCCGCATCTCTGCAAGGGAAGGCACAGCCCTGGCTCAGCGGGAGTCTTCGGCCGGGGGGGGGGGGGTATGTGAGCACCTCTGCCTGGCTCTCCCCCTTCCCCATCGCCATGACCTGCCTCAGCACCCAGGCACCCCTGCAGAGCTCTGGAAGTTTCCCACTCAGATTTAACAAAACACTTCTGAGCATAAAGTAATTTATCGCTATTTTTTAAAAATGAAACCCCAACCTGCATTTTGGAAGTTATGTTGGGCGTCCCAATAGTGTGGTGTGGTGAAAGGGGCAGGGGCAGAGTTTCACAATGCAGAATTCTGCCTACTCCCCCAGCTCAGGCTGGCTTCCTCGAGAGTCCGTGCGTGGCTCCAACCTGCCTGCACACACCCACACGTGGCCCTTCTAGGCCATGCCTGACCTGAAACCCCCAAGAACACAAAAGGAGGCCCTGCAGCCCGAGACGCCCCCGGCAACTCCCTGGCCAAAGACCACCGCTGGCCTCCCGCGTGACCCTCTGCAAAGCACAACACGGAGACCCACTTAAGATCCAGAATGAACGGTCATGGACCAAGAAGTCCCAAAAGCTGCCCTGAATCTGGGAGAAGGGGGGGTATAAAGTCTTCAACCCAATTCACCTGGAGCGTTTTCCCTGCCTGGGGCACACGGTCAGCCCGCATCGCACACAAGGGATGTGTTCCAAAGTCGGCACACAAAGCCCAAGTACTGCACAGTCAGAACAACTTTAGACCCAACCAATACCATCTCTTCAAGAACTAAAAGATCCTGCCGTGACCCACAGCGATGAGAAGACTGAAGGAACAGCAGCTTTGTTGTTTCCGACTTGGTTGGGGGCAGGAACGGTAAGTGGGACGGCAGCTGTCGGCACTATTTACACTGTTGTATTGGGGGCGGGGATGGGACATGGACCGAGTCCACACAGTTGAACTTGTAGGCCAGCCACGTGCAAGATGCAGGCTGACGGCACTGTCTTTTCACGCTGCATCTAGGACCCCCCACCTTCCAGGAAGAGAGAAATGGAAGTTCCTAGTGGGTAAACTCCTGTCCACCTGTTGGGGGAAGTTGGGCATCTGGTGGACATGCTCAGGCACCCCTTCTGGCCATGCGTTTTCCTTTTCTATGGGTCAGCTTCTGAAATGTGGGGAGGGAGATGGTACTTATACCTGCTGCCACTATCCCCGACCACAGAGACCAGGCCTGGGGAGGGGGGGAAGCCAGCCATGCCCAGGAGAGCACAGAACCCCAGGGGGTCTTATTTAAAGTCAAACCGCAATACTGAGTGCTCAGGCGTGACACTGCACTGAATGACCCCCCTGAATGTGTCCAGCTAGAAACTCAGTCCCCACTGCTAGCTGTTCGCATTGTGCCGGGGTCCTGGCTCCATGGAGCACACGTGGGCCTTCCACAAACAACCCTGTGCTCCGAGGCTTGAGCTCAGCAGCCCAGGTTTGATGATGCTGTTGGAGTTACAGGACTGGCGCTGAGGGGCCCCTCTGGCCACCCCTCCTTTTAAGGCAGGGGAACTGCGCCACCGTGGGCATTCACCAGGCACAGTGGGAGGCTTGGCCGCAATCTTCCTCAGGAATGGCGTTTGCCAGCCAAGACGGCTGCAGTGGGAGGTCCCAGCAGCTTTTAGCCTGCAGCACCAGCAGAGAAGCAGCTGCAGAGTCAGAGGATGTCCAAAAATACAGGAAGGTGGAAAGAGGGCCTCCATCACCACACGCCCTCAAGCGAGACTCCGGTGGGTTTAAGGCTGTTCTGCTTATGCACTATTTTATTTGTATTTTTGCATTGTTGCCTCAATAATTCCAGATTCTTGTCTTAGTATTTATCCTGGGAAGCCAAGGATCCACAGCTTGTTTATCCAGGGCCAGTGACCCTGACTGCAGAATCTTACCAATCTGATTGGTCTTTACTCACCAGAGCAACCAGGAAAGAAGCTCTTGAGGCGGATTTCCCCCTGGATGTCTGTTTTCATGGGGGTGCCCTGGTTTGGGGGGGGGGGCAGGAAGAGACAGAGGTTCAGGTCCACTGCCCTTGTCCAGATCTGAAGATTCAAGGAACTGCTGGGCAAGGGTTAGCTTCCCCCCCCCAACAAAAACTCACATTAGCGGCAATGATAACTGTGAGACGCTCCATCACGTCCAGGAAAACCTCGGCACGGGCGCCCTGAAAAAGACCACGTGGCAAGAGAAGGCAGGCCAAGGGGTGTCACGCCTTTCCCTGGGGCCCATAAGTGCGCTGGGCAGTGCCTGTCCACAGGAGACAACATGCTCCACTCCAGCTGGCCCCTGTGGAACCTCTTCTGCGTATAGGGCAGCAGCCTCTCCCACCCACCCTCCCTGAACTGGAGGAGAGCCATGGGGTGTAGGGCCCCTGGCCAGGCCTCTCTTACCTGCTCCCCCCGCAGGGGCAGGACGGGGCGGGCAGCTGCACAGCTGGGGGCCACTCTGCTCTGCTGCGTGTCTGCGCCAAACTGACACACATGAAAACAGTTGTGGGACTAGTGGGACCACCAAAGGAACCCCCCCCCTTCCCAAAGATTTTGCTTGTGGCTAGTGTAAGGGTAGGGCTGGCAGAGGGAAGGGAGAAACCCCAGCTTGAAACATCACTAGAAGGCATGCGGTCCGAGGACAGGGCTCAGCGGGGCATTCTTGGTTACAAAAGGACCGTCCCTGGGTCCCCACTGGGCTGCACGAAGGACTCCAATCTACTGCACTGAGTTGCTGTGACCAAAGCAGGCTATGCGGCTTCTGGTCCACTTGAGTTTGGGCAGAAGATTTAGCCGAGAGGGTTAATGCCTCCGTTTGCCCGAAGATAACAACTAAAGATCTCAAGGTCGTGAGCTCGAGACTCCCGGAAGTCTGTGTGAGCGGCAGACCTTGCAAAACTGCGGCTGATTAAAAGCTGAGTTTCAGCTGCCCGTGGGAGGAGTGTGCTGAACGCAGCTGCGTCTCTGGTGAGAGCAGGGAAGCCGTTTATCAGCCAGCAGACGACAGACGGGTGGCTAAAGAAAGAAGGCTAAATCCAGAAAGAAAGATCTGTAGGAGTGTTGTTCTTGGAAGATAGAACATTCTGTAAATTGTAAAAACCTTCGGGTTTGTGAAAAAGTCTGCCTATGTAAACCGCCTTGAGTTGTAATCATTAGAGAAATCTAGTGACTTTAAGAAAGGCGGTATATAAATACATGTATTATTATTATTATTATTAAACCGGATTGCATTGATAAAATGTCCCCTGCAGCAAGACTCTTGGCAGCCTGCTTTCTAACAAGCCAAGGCCCACTTTCACACACACACACGCTCTCTGCAGACCTGCCCTCTGCCCATACAGCCACAAGCACCCTCACCCAGGCTGCTCAGAACAGACAGAAGGAGTCTTGCAGACTCCCCTGCCCCCACTCACCAAGCCCACCGTGCTGAGATCTAGGAGGCTGAAGTGCTGGCTGACCACAGGTTCCATCTGGATGAAGTTCTTCAGCACGTCAGGGGTGGTTGTCTGGATGTAGCCATAGTCCTAAGGGCGGAGACAGAGAACCGGAAGGTTACAGCTAGAGACCCTGAGGCCACCTGCTTCAGTGCCTGGCGCAGTGCAGGCAACTGATACGCAGCCAAGGTGCTGATTTTGACCATAAATGCTCTGGCGCCAAGTAAAGTTCTAGAGTGACTGTCTTCTGTATAATCCAGGTCATCCCCCCTGATAATCAGAGGAAGTCCTCTTATAGGTGCCATCGTCTATGGAGGAGAGGTGTGACGGTGGCAAGGAACAGGGCCTTCTCAGTAGTGGCATCAACTTTATGGAACTCCCTCTCAGCTTAACCTGTTAATCAGCCTTTATCCAGGTCCTTCCAGGCAACCCTCCAGGGTCACAACAACCACCACCCTGGTACAGAGTGGAGAGACAGAGCTGGATGTCACCAGCGTACTTATAGTACCCCATCCAAATGCCCAGATGGCTTCTCCCAGCTATCTCATGTTAAATAGCACAGGAGACGACACTGCGGCCTGCAGGAACCTGCACCTCAGGATGTCAAAAAGGCGTCACCACCTGGAACCTATGCCAAGAAAGAATGGAACGATCGCAAAATGGCATCCTCAGTCCCCAACTTGGCCTAGAAGGACACCTTGATCAATGGGTGTTGAAAACTGCTGAGAAATGCTGCAGGACCAAGAGACAGGTCACCCACCAAGGTGTCCAAAGCCTGGCTTGAAACCATATTCGATCTAGTTAATTCATCTCATCCCAGACTTTCTGGAGCTGAGACACCACCTTGCATATAAATGGGAGATTTGAGACTGGCCAATAATTACCCAACGTCATGGAGCCCAGGAAGGGCTTTTTCAGAAGAGGGTGAACCACCACCAACTTCAAAGTTAGCAACACACAGGAATGCCCCACGCTCCCTCTCCACTTGATCAGCCCCTCCAGGGAGATCTAAAAAGCCATGCTGAGCAAAGACCAAGCAGGCAGTTGATGATGGCCTTGCACTCCAAAGGAGCCTGTCCACATCATCAGATTGTACAGACTGAAAAGAATCCCACAAGATTGGTCTGATGCCAAGAAACTAGCCATTATCACTGTGGAATCCAAGTGGTGATAAATCCCACCATTTGATCTGCAAAGTGCTTCCTTCCCCTACAAACACACACAATCACCTACCAGCAGCTCATCCAGCACTTCGTAGATGAGAGCAAAATTCAGGCTGACAGTCTTCTCGTTGAGAGCGCCACAGTAGTCTCGCAGCAAAGTCACCAGCCTGCAAGATGTAGGAGAGGAGGATGGTGATCAGAAGGACACCTGCTGCCTTGGCCCCAACACTGGCTGGCCAAGCCTCACCTGTTCAGGAACTCCACTGCCGTGAACGGAGAGGTGCTTGGCAGGGCGGTGGCCACGAAGTAGAGGCCGGCGTGCCGCACGTGGACAAAGTGCAGCCCTTCATGGGCCTGCATTGGAGATGGGGAGGAAGGACGTTAGCCGGACGCTGCCCCCCGCCCCCGCGCCCACCCCGGCAGAGCGAGCCGCATGCCCTGCTTGCAAGCACCCGCCCCCGCCCGCACCGCGAAGATGGGGGGCTGGTCCCCAGGCAGGGCTGTGATCTTCCGGAAGAAGCTCTCCACGAAGTCGGAGCCTCCATCGCCGCGGACTGAGGAGGGCAAGTCAAGGAGGAACGAGGAGGGGATGATACGGGGGCGCTGGCGCGATCCCCTGACCCTCCCCCACCCGCAGGAGCAGCAGCGCCGCCGCCGCCCAAGGCCCGCCTGGCTCGGACAGCCCAGCCCGGGACGGGACAGCCCAGCCCAGCCACGCGGAGACGGGCAAAGGATGCAGTCCTTGTAGATCAGCCGGTCGCCCTTGGAGGAAAGCACGAAGACCTGCGACAGCATGGCCAGGGGGAGGAGGCGTGACGGGAACTCTGCACACGCCCCGGAGCGCTCTCGCTGTCACCCAGCAGCAGGGAGCAGCCGAGCGTCGCGCGCTTCCTCCTTCCGCATCCGGGGACTTTGCGTCGGGGGGCGGGGCTTCTGCGCGGCTGCCGGTTGGGCGGAGAGAAGCGGGGGGGGGCGCCTCGTCCCGCGGCGGGATTGGCTCTGCCGCCGGGGCGGGGTCACGTGGGGCGCGTCGGGGGCGGGGCCTGCGGGAGCGCGGGAGTCCGGTTCGCGCCACTTTCTCTGCCGGGCGGTCTCGGAGGCCAAAGCGGGAAGAGGATGGCGGCAGCAGGCGCGGCGAGGCGGGCGGGGGACCACGACCTGGAGTGCGGTGAGGACGGACGGAGGGAGGTGGCGGCCGGGCTGGCTTGGGCGCTCCCTACCCTCCGGCTGACCCGCGCCTCTCCTCTCCTCTTCCCCCGCAGCGAAGGCGAAGGCGGTCCTGGAGGGCTCCCACCGCCGCTCCCCGCGCAAGAAGGACCCGCGGCAGACGCAGACCAGGCAGGAGGAGGACGACGGCTTCCCTTACCGGCAGAGCCTGGTCAGCAGCGCCCGCCTGCCGGGGGTCCCCGTCCTGGCCGCGCCTGGCCCGGCCTTCCCTGCCCACCGCCCCTGGGAGCCGAGCTCTCCTTCCCCCCGCGCGCCTTTGCTGCTCGCGGCGCTGTTGGCGCGCCCTGGGGCAGCGGCAGCAGCAGCGGGGCCTCTGGGCATGTGCAGAGCCGCCCCTCCCCTGCGTTAGCGGCTCTCTTGCGAGCGAACCCCCCTCCCCGAGCCCCGTCTGCCCAGCCAGGCTGCTGGACCAGGCTGCACGCAGGCACGCGGAGGGGCAGCCCCTCTCCTTCCCACGCTGCGCCCCGTTTCCTGGCCTGAAGCCAACATCCTCGGGTGGGTGGGTGGCTGCTTCTCCTGCCCCACCGCTCAGAGCTGACAGCTGGCTGCTTCCTCTCCCCCCCCCCCCAGGAGGCCTTGGCTCATCGGGAACAGGTGGCCTTGTACGTGGACCTGGACGACGTGGCCGAGGAGGACCCCGAGCTGGTGGACGCCGTCTGTGAGAACACCAAGCGCTACGAGCGCATCTTTGCCGATGCCGTCTGGCAGCTGCTGCCCCAGTACCGGCAGAGGGAGGTGAGACGGGGCGGGTGAGACAGGGCTGCGGTGGCGGCGGCAGGAAGGAAGTGGCCTCTGCATTTGTCTCCCTCCTCCTCCATCTTACAGGTGGTCCACAAGGATGCCCTGGACGTCTACATCGAGCACCGTCTCCTGCTGGAGGGGCGTAGCCGGGAGCCTGGCCAGCCTCACGACCCCCAGAACCAGTTCCCACCAGAGCTCATGCGCCGATTGTGAGTGGCACAAGTGAATAATCCAGATGGGGACGATGCAGTGCTTTTTGGGGGGTCTTGATAAGTCGGCATAAGAAAGTGAGCCCTGCTGGATCAGGCCAAGGGCTCACCTAGTCCAATTTTCTGCAACTCACAGTGGCTCACCAGATGCCTCAGGGAGCAGTCAAGGCAACAAGATACCCGTATCCTGTGGCCACACCTTGACCTGTGGCATTCAGAGAGAAGTTCCTTCTAAAGCTCAGACCGCCATGACTTGCTTCCTGTGATGGATGTTTCCTCCATAAAACTGTGTTCTCCAAAAGCATCTAGGCTAGTGCCATCCTCTGGCAAGGAGGCCCACAACGTGCGGATGCAGATGGGGCCACCACTGACCTTATTTTTGAGTGTGGCAGTGGGCAGGCATTTTTAACAGTTGGGTGATGTCAGTTGCTCTGTTTACTAATATCTTTACCTGGTTTTATAAATGTTTTCGCTGTTTATTATTTTAATTTTGTTTTATTGACATGTGTAAGTAGAACCCACTTCCTTGGGGAAAAAAACAGGAAACAATTTTAAAAGTAAAATAAGTGCAGGAAGCTCGACCAGAGGGGCCTTGGCCTGCTCCAGCAGGGCTGTTCCTGTGTTCCTAACACTTTCCCAGATCGGCTCAGGAGGTGACCCAGCTGTGGCTAGCAGGAGGCCCCCTCTTCTCTTCCATTTGAAGAGGGCTCCTTTGCCTTCTGATGTTGTGTGGGGGCAAAGTGTAAGTGGTTACTTCCTGGCTACAGCTTGGCCGTTTTAGGTCATTGTCACAAACTCCTTGATCCAGCCATCGCCTATTCAAAACAGTAGGATGTCATGCATGCTTTTTTGCTTTCCATAGCAGAATTTTTTAACCCCTGATAACGACAGTTGCACAGGTGTTGAACAAAAAATACTTCGTCTGTATCCCGTTGCACTCCAGCTGACCCTGAGAAATAGAAATGTGTTCTTTTAACAACTCTGCCGTTAGCAGCTAGTTTCTTATGAGAGAGTCTTTGCAAGGACATAATAGGTACTCCAGGAACCTTGGGTGGGGCTACATGTCACTTTCTTAAGTGCCTTTGACTGCAAGATCCTTTACAATGTCTGTAAAGGCTTCCAATAGCACTACAAGGCTGATTTGTTTTCTTCCGAATTTGAGACTTGACCAATGCTGTGAATTAGATGCGAGTTTTAGTGCCTTCTGTACTTTAGAAACTTACTGTAAAGGTAAAGGAGAAAGAGAGACTACCACGTTCTTTTTTTTTGGATTGGGAAAACCATCTTGTCTGCTTGGGGTTACTTGCATCCTGGCCCAGGAGCGATTTTGTGGACCTGCTGGGCAGCTGACCAGTCTTTTCGCTGGTGTCTTTTCTCCTGCTCTCCCCCCCCCCCCCCCGCCCAGTGAACTGTACTTCAAGGCCCCGACGAGCAGCAAGGCCCGGGTGATCCGGGAGGTGAAGGCCGACTGCATTGGGAAGCTGGTGACGGTCCGGGGTGTCGTCACGCGTGTCTCTGAAGTGAAGCCTCGCATGGTGGTCGCCACCTACAGCTGTGACCGGTGCGGTGCAGAGACCTACCAGCCTGTGAGTGGCCAGCTCTGCGCGGAGGAAGTTTTTTTCGGGGGGGGGCTGCCTTCCTCCTAATGCTCCTCCCCCTTCCAGATCCAGTCTCCCAACTTCACGCCTCTGTTGATGTGCCCCAGCCGGGAGTGCCAGACCAACCAGGCCGGGGGCCGCCTCTACCTGCAGAGCCGAGGCTCCAAGTTCATCAAGTCCCAAGAGCTGAAGATCCAGGAGCACGTGCGTGGGGGGGGGGGGCTGCGTCTCTCTGCTGGTGGGCGGGGGGGGCCCTTTCGATGGGGTTTCTGCTTCGTGCACCTTGGAGGGCATGTGTGGCATGGGCCAAGGCCAGGTTAGATGGCTCCCGCCAGGCACCGGGGGAGTGACTCCATGGGGGGCTTTTGCATTTCTGGGCTGGGGGTGTGCTGCAGGGTCTTGGGCAGCAGGCGCGAGGAAGTGCGTTGCCCGGGCTGGGCCTGGGGTTTTTGGCGGGTCGGCGTGTTCACGCAGAGCTGCTTGGCCGCTCTCTCCCAGCCTGACCGAAGGCCCCGTGTGAGAGGGTGGCTTTGGGACGAGAGCTCGCACGGTGGGGTGGGTCTTGGGGGGGCCGTCGGGAGCAGAGGTGCGCTGCTTCACTCCTTGCCCCTCCCTCCCTCCCTCCCTCCCTGCAGAGCGACCAGGTGCCGGTTGGGAACCTGCCCCGCTCCATCACTGTGAGCGTGCAAGGGGAGAACACGCGCCTCGTGCAGCCAGGGGACCACGTCAGCATCACTGGCGTCTTCCTTCCCGTGAGGCAGACGGGCTTCCGCCAGATCCTGCAGGTGAGAGCTCGGCCGGAGAGGGGCGGAGAGGGGCCTGGGAGTGCCTTCGCGGTCCCGGGACTGAGCCACGGTGGCTTGCTGCGGCAGGGCCTCCTCTCGGACACCTACTTGGAAGCCCACCACATTGTCTGCATGAGCAAGAGTGAGGAGGAGGAGCAGGGAGAGGCGGAACTCACGGAGGACGAGCTGCGCCACATCACAGGTGAGGAGACCTGTTCCCCTCTCGAGGGTCTAATATGGGACTGATGTGGTCCGAATGAGTAAGCGCCTTTGGCATCCCAGTGTGTGCAGGAAGGGGTGAGCCAGACAGGGCTGCTCTTGGGTTTCAGGTCAGTTCAGAGCTCTGATTGAGCAGGCTGAGAGGTTTACGTGCTGGGATAGGAAAGAGAACCCTCTTGAAAACAAAGCTAGAAACAAAATAGGAACCAACTCACAGCTTTCAGAATCATGTTGGAGCCTCTGAACAATTTGTAGGGGAGCCTGTGCTATTAAAAAGGGGGACGGACTGCTTGGGGTGGGGTAGCCAGGTTTGGGGCTGCGGCAGAGGGATTCAGAACGGGATAACTCAGTCAAGAGGGCTGTGACGTGCTCAGAGGGGATCTCCCCACAAACCTGGCCGCTGTGCTACAGGGTCAAGGCGTTTGGGGCCCTAGTTCACGAAAGGTCACATTGCAGCATCTTAGGACTTGAGTGTGCCTGAGGCTGGCTTAACCAGGGGAGAGAACTCGGTTGTGTGGTGGGTCTCTCAAAGAAACAAGGGAGCCGGGAAGTGAAAGAGACCAGCTTTGTACTGACAGTTTGGTAAGGGATTGCAGCGAGGTTGGCAGCTAGGCCTAGGCAGACCTGAACAAGCTGCTGCCTGGCTGCCCTAGCTGGGCTCCGCTGTGGCCTTGCTGGCCGTTCCTGGAGTGTTTTCCCATCAGCAGCCACTAAGGGGTGCGCTGGTGTGGTTGTCGGCCGAGGGAGAGGGCAGGGAGCCTGCGAAGGGGCTCTGCCTTCTTGTCCTGAATTGGCATCGCCTTTGTGGGTGGAACAGCCTGGCTGACTCACTGAAGAGGAAGTGCCCTTTTTGCGGGGAGAGAGGGTGGCATGACAGTCCTTGGCTGGCACCTTCTCCGGTGTTCAGCCTTTCGCTTTCAAGACTTTTTATTCCGCTGTCTCTTCAAAGACCCAAGCCGCTCAGAAAAGCACTTCCAATCCCCTGAAATTGCAGTTCCCCAAATGCAAAGCACGTGCATTTTAGACATAAAAATCCCGCAGAGCAAGGGGGCTCCCCCCCCCCGAATAGTGCCCTGGGCACACACCGTCACACGGCCCCTCCTGGCTTCTTGCAGAGGAAGACTTCTACGACAAGCTGGCGGCCTCCATTGCCCCCGAGATCTACGGGCACGAGGATGTCAAGAAGGCCCTCCTGCTTCTGCTGGTGGGGGGAGTGGACCAGAACCCTCGGGGCATGAAGATTCGGGGTGAGTCCCCGGCCTCCTTGGTCGGCATCACTTTGGGGGCTGGTGTGCCACTGCTGTGGGGGGCCAGTGAGGCAGGACAGGTCCCCTGAACACTTGTGCCCCCCTCCCTGCCCCGTCCAGGAAACATCAACATTTGTCTCATGGGGGACCCTGGTGTGGCAAAGTCCCAGCTGCTCTCGTACATCACTCGCCTGGCCCCTCGCAGTGAGTACCACACATGGGCGGCGGCAGCAGCGCACTGGGAGTCATTCACAGGTTTGGCTGGGGCGGGGGTGGTGGTGGAGGTGGGAGCCCCTTTCCCCTGGGTGGTGGCTGCCCAGAGCCACGGGCTGCCTTGACTGCTCCCAAGCAAGGACTCCGGAGGCGAGTGGACGAGGTGCCCTGCTGGAGTGGGCCAGGCAGGGCCCCACTAGGTCAGCTGACCGGGGGCCTCTGGGACGCTCAGAAGCTGGGCCTGGGAGTAGCGGCTCTCCCTGGTTTGCCTCGGAGGAGATTCCCCCCTGCTCTCCTGTTGCATGAGTCAGTGGGGAGGTGGCCGTGTGGAGGAGGGGGTGCGACGCAACTTCCAGTGCAACCCCTCCCGCCCTGTCTCCGCAGGCCAGTACACCACGGGGCGGGGCTCCTCCGGCGTGGGGCTGACGGCTGCCGTGCTGCGTGACCCGCTGACGGGGGAGCTGGCCCTGGAGGGGGGGGCGCTGGTGCTGGCCGACCAGGGCATTTGCTGCATCGACGAGTTCGACAAGATGCTGGAGTCGGACCGCACGGCCATCCACGAGGTGATGGAGCAGCAGACCCTCTCCATCGCCAAGGCCGGCATCCTGACCACGCTCAACGCGCGCTGTGCCATCCTGGCAGCCGCCAACCCCGCCTACGGGCGCTACAACCCCAAGCGCAGCCTGGAGCAGAACATCCAGCTCCCTGCCGCGCTGCTCTCCCGCTTCGACCTGCTCTGGCTCATCCAGGACCGGCCGGACCGCGACAACGACCTCCGGTGAGGGGGCGATCAGGCCGGGGCCCGCCTGGCCCAGCTCCCTGCATCTCAGTGGCCCTCCGGGTGCTGCGGGGGGGCGGTCCAGACAGGATGCAGCCTCTGGGTTCTACCACCTGTGGCTGCTCCCTTGCGTCTGTGGTACAGAGATGGGCTGCTTATAAAAAAACAAACCCTTGAGGTTGCCTCCTGGCTTCGTGGACCTTTGATGGATGTTCCTTCCATGCCTCTGCCCAATCCCATTTGAAAGGCTTCTAGGCCTTTCAGGTGCCATCACCTTATTCTGTGGCAAGGAGTTCCACAGACTGAGTACTTGCTGTACCAGATACTTCTGGGTTTTCCAACTCACCGAATTCGAGTAGTGGTCCCCTGGTTCAGGTATTGTGCGAGAGGGAAAAAACAATGACTTCAGCCCACCCCCTGCGTCATGGGGAAGCCCTCCTTCCTTCTCTTCCCCACACGCCCACCCGCGTCCCCTGCGCTGCCCTGAATGCCTGCCGCCTGTCTCCGCAGCCTGGCCCAGCACATCACCTACGTGCACCAGCACAGCCGCCAGCCGCCCAGCCAGTTCCAGCAACTCGACATGGGCCTGATGAGGTGAGGGGCTTGCGAGGGGCGTGGGGGGTCTTGCTGCCGGTTTGGAGGGGGACGGACGGGACGGGGCCGGTTTTGGCTGGCTCTGGGCTCAAGCCCTGCCTGCCCCCCCCAGGCGCTACATCGCCACCTGCAAGCGGAAGCAGCCGGCTGTGCCCGAAGCGCTGGCAGACTACATCACGGCGGCCTACGTGGAGATGCGGAAGGAGGCCTGGGCCAGCAAGGACACCACCTACACCTCGGCCCGCACCCTGCTGGGCATCCTCCGCCTGGCCACGGCCCTGGTGAGCGATCTCTTTGGGAGTGAGGGTGCCTGGGAGAAGGGGGCTGCCCCAGCCCCCCCCCCCAGCCACAGCTCCCTTCCTTGGTTGCAGGCGCGGCTGAGGCGGGTGGACGTGGTGGAGAAGGAGGACATCAACGAGGCCATGCGCCTGATGGAGATGTCCAAGGACTCGCTGGTGGCAGACAAGGGGCAGCCCAACAGGTGAGGGCAGCGGGCTCTGGGTCCTCCTCCTGTGCCGCCAGAAGCAGTGGTGGGGCTGGTGGGGGCCTTTACTTGGACGGTGACCGGGGTGGCTGCAGGTGACGAGATGAGGGGGCCTTGTCCAGGGTGGCCCCTCTTGTGGCCCCAGCGTGAAGGGCTGGGTGCTCTTTGCCTGCTCAGCCGTGCTGAATGGAAGACGAGGTCCTGAGGGGAGGCCTGGGCCCTAAAGGGGGGCACGTTGTGCTGAGGGGGCAGCAGTGGCAGCAGGAGAGGGTGGCCGGATCCAGCTCTGGAGCTTGAGTGAAGAATCTCAGAGTGAGCTGGGGCCAAACTCGTCCTCCCCCCAGCTGGAGACCCTCATGAACTGCTGAGGCTGCCTTGGAGATGAGGCAGGGCTGCAAAGGACGTGGGTGGGGGGAAGCCGGGGTGGGGGTTGGGGGGGGTACCCGCGTGGGGGGTGGGGGGGGGGTCGAATTGGGGAAGGTGGAGAGAGTGATCCGGGCAGGGCCTGGGTGCGGGCCAGGAGGCGGCTGAGCTGGTGGGGTGAGCCCTGTGAATGCTGATAGAGCTCAGGAGCAAAGTGGGGGCTACTCTAGGAGAGGAAGGAGGGGAGCCGGTCGTTGAGCTCGGAGGTTGTGGCTGGGGGGGCAGCGCACAGATGAGGAGTGAGCAAGGGCTGACCGCATGATGACAGCGGCCTTCAAGCCGAGCTGGGGGGACCGGGGGGGCAGGAGCGTGCTGCCGCTGAGCGGTTTGCAGCAGAGGGGGGGGGCAGGCAGGCAGGGGGGAGACGCAAGGTGGAGCGAGCCGGACTCGGGCCCTGCGGCCACGTGGAGACTGGCCGGCTCCCCTCCTGCAGACGTGGCCCAGGGAGCGCCGCAGAGCAGCCCCGCCCAGGCCTCAGCCTCGCCGCTCCTCTTGCCCCGCAGAGCCCAGAGGCCGTCGGACCTGATCTTCGCAGCCGTCCGGGAGCTGGTTCCGGCCGGGGGCAGCGGCTCCATCCGCCTGGCCGAGGCCGAGCAGCGCTGCCTGTCGAAGGGCTTCACGCGGACGCAGTTCGAGGCTGCTCTGGGCGAGTACGAGGAGCTCAACGTCTGGCAGGTGAACCAGCGCAGGACCTGCCTCACCTTCGTCTGAGCAGCGCTGCTCCTGGGGCAGGGGCCGGCCCTGGCCACGCACACACATCCCGCTCCAGCTGCTTCTGTTTCCTGTGTAATAAAGTTGTGTTTGTTTTCTGCTGGTGGTGTCCTGGTGTGTGTGTGTGCGCGCGGGGGTGGGGGGGGGAAGACTAGCACTGACTGGCAGAAGGCTCCGTCCACGGCAGGAAGCATGCCTTCCTTCCTTCCTGCAAGGCAGAATGAAAGAGGGAACTCGCTGCCACCAGACTGGCAACGCCACCTTGACTTGGAGAACGGTGTGCAAGATGCAGCCTGGCAAGATGCAGTGTAGGGTTCCCCTGCCAGACTTGCAGCAAGACACCAACAGGGCCCTCCAGCTTGGACAGCTTGCCCTGAGGGCCTGCTGGCCAGGGCAGAGGCAGCGCAATAGGGAAAGCCCAGCGGCGGCCCCGAGGAGGGTCTGCTTTTCCCCTTGAAAAGTGGGAGAAAATCACTCTGTAAAGAGAGAGACATCCTAGTGCTCCTGTCTCTAAGCAAAGAGACAGAAGCCTGCCTGATTGAGGTTTCGTTTCCGGTGCATGCGCTCTTCGTTCCTGTCAAAGAAAGCAAAACCTTTCCAGCCCACCTAGTCCCTACCCGCTCTAGGGACCTCCTGCTATAGCTTACCAAAAAGAAAGTCGATGTAAAAGAATGCCAGCTGGACTCTGATGTTGCAGAAGGAGAAATAGACTTTACTAATGTGTAGGGCATTAATAAAATGGACTCAAGTGCAATACGCTTCCATGGAGACCACAGAACTTGTGTAATTTGTACATCTGGGCTTGATCAGTTATACAGCTGAACATGCAAATGTGGAATTGGCAACAACAAATAACAAATGACCTGGAGACAGGGATAAGCAGTGAGGTGGCCAAGTTTGCGGATGACACAAAACTTTTCCGGGTGGTAAAAACCAGAGATGACTGTGAAGAGCTCCAGAAGGATCTCTCCCAGTTGGGGGAATGGGCAGCCAAATGGCAGATGCGTTTCAACATAGACAAATGTAAAGTGATGCACGTTGGGGCCAAAAACCAAAACTTTACCTATAGGCTAATGGGTTCTGAGCTGTCTGTGACAGCTCAGGAGAGAGATCTTGGGGTGCTGGTGGACAATTCAATGAAGGTATCGACCCAGTGTGCGTCAGCAATTAAGAAGGCCAATTCCATGCTTGGGGTCATTAAAAAAGGGGTTGAGAATAAAACAGCCAATATTATCATGCCATTGTACAAATCAATGGTAAGGCCACACCTGGAATATTGTGTCCAGTTCCGGTCGCCGCATCTCAAAGAGGACATAGTGGAGTTGGAAAAGGTGCAGAAGAGAGCGACAAAAATGATTACGGGGCTGGGGCACCTCCCTTATGAAGAAAGACTGCAGCGTTTGGGGCTCTTCAGTCTAGAAAAAAGGCGCCTGAGGGGGGACATGATTGAGACATACAAAATTATGCATGGAAGGGATAAAGTCGATAGAGGGATGTTCTTTTCCCTCTCCAAAACACCAGAACCAGGGGGCATCCACTAAAGCTGAGGGTTGGGAGAGTTAAAACAGATAAAAGGAAGTACTTTTTTACCCAGCGGGTAGTTAATCTGTGGAACTCCTTGCCACAGGAGGTGGTGATGGCATCTGGTCTTGATGCCTTTAAGAGGGGATTGGACAGATTTCTGGAGGAAAGGTCCATCATGGGCTATAGGCAATGATGGATTGTGCAACCTCCTTACAAAGGTGGTGGGCTACTGGTACCGGGTGCAAGGGAGTGGCAACAGGATGTAAGCATCTTGTTGTTACATGCCTCCCTGGGGCACCTGGTGGGCCGCTGTGAGATACAGGAAGCTGGACTAGATGGGCCTTTGGCCTGATCCAGCAGGGCTCTTCTTATGTTCTTATGTTCTTATTGACAATCTGCTATTGGGAATTTTGGTGATGTGGGACATCTGATTGGCGGTCCTTCTTTGCTGCTGCTCCCTCTCCCCTCCAGTGTGACCAACCCAGGGTCAGGGAAGGGAAGGAGGGGTGATCACAGGGTGGTTGTGAGGGGGGCACAGGGGATACAGGGGGGTGATGATATGCTTGAACTGGATACTGTAAAGCTCCAGCTTGGTAGTGTTCAGCCTAGTCCAACAGGTCAAACTACTGGTTGGAAGCCGAGGTATCCAGCCACTGCCATAATGCTTTTAATACCTGTTTATATGCTTTAACATGAAGTGATTAAAGACATAAGATTAATAAAAGCAATCAATATGCTCTGACAACCCCTTCCCTGACAAGCTGAAAAAGTACCAAGCTGTCCCGTGGGGGAAAAAGGGAAGTCACAGATGTAGCCTGGTGAACCCTGACAGGAAAAACAAATAATTTTAGCTCATGGGAAAGTTCTGTATCTACTAAAAAATTGTGCTGAAGTCATGCTGAAGTTTGCAAGTAATATGCCAGGGACTCTGCCCAAGCTGTAACACGTGTATTAATGCCTGATATGTGCTTTGCATAAATGATGTAATCAGGAACAGTAATAGCTATAAAAAGCAGGAGCAACATGATAGAATTACACTTGTGATTTGAGAAACACTGATTTTCCCCAGTGTCCGACGAGGTACACGGCGCAATAAAGACTGAGTGAGAACTCTTGCTAAAAGATCCAGGTTGTCTTTTTATTTTGGAAAAGGCACAGTGCGGGGTGCCTAACAGTTAGGTACATTTAGCAGCAACAATGGCACCACTCTTAAGACAAGATTACAATAGAGTTGGCACATTTAAACAGGAAGGAGATATTTACACAAAAGCAGAAAGGAGACATTAAACCAGAATACTATTTAGCCACCAATGCTTGACACATTTGATTGCTTGATACAACAGCAAGTTGCAGTGTGGTAAGTACTTACACAGGAAGATGCAAACCTTAAGAGTTGGAATCTTCCCTTCCTCACCTTCCTTCTGACCCAATCATCTTGATGAAGGCCATTCTAGGGTGGCAGGAAGGGAGTCTGCATTTGAATAGCCTTTCTGGAGTACAGTAGTGGTGATACGATTGACAATAGATACAGAAGACAAAGGCAGGTAAAGTCTTAAACCTTCACTGCAACACTTCAACACTCCCCCCTTATTTCCTTTCGCTGAGAAAGCACTATTTCTTTAACAGACATCTATCGCTCCTTTTAAAACTGCTCCTTGACTTTCCTAAACACAACATTTTGTTTCTTTTACAAAATCACTTTAATGCTCCAGCCCTTTTCTGTTGCTGCTTTAAACTTTGGTGGGGAGACCTTTTGGCTTAGCCCAAAAAGACTTTCCAGGTGAGTTTAGTTCCTGGGCAGGTTAGGATCTAATTTGAGAGAATCAGGCAGGACTTGTCCTGGCCAGGCCCTTTTATCCAGATTTGCATCACAAGAAACCCTAACCCTTCCCTGAGCATAGCAATCACAAGTATTACCTTATAGGGCCAAAATAACCACAATGGGGTACAGAGCCACATTAAGGAGGCTCTCAACAGTTGGGCTTTAGCCAAGAAGTGTTTTCCCACCAAGAGTTGCTGCTGGCTGCTTTTACGGTTGCCAGAACCTTTAGGGTTTGCTGGTTACTGTGCTCCACTACAAGGGTGGTGTTCCATTAAATAAGAGACAGGTTCCAAAAATAGACACTTGACTTGTCCCACATCACCCTTGTCCGGGGATTCTTCTCACCCTGGCCTCTTGCGGAGCCCGAGCCAAAGCAGGAGCGCCTTCCCTGTCCCAGTGCGCGACCTCGGCGGCCCTCACGCCGCTCTCTGGGGCTGGGGAGGGCTCGGCAGAGCCTCGTGCAAGGCCGGTAGCGGCCTGGGAGGCCGAGCTGGGTCGCGCCCCGATAATGCAGGTGCCGAGGCGTGGCCACACAGGATGCTTGTGAGCTCCCTGGTGGGCCACCGCGAGATGCAGGACGCGGGAGCAGGTGGGCCCCCGGCCTGATCCAGCACAGCTGGGGGCGCCCCTCCCTCCTCGCGCTGTCCTTGGGCGGCGGGGCGTGTCTGAGCTGATCAGCCCCCGAGGCCCACGACAGCAGCGACCAGTCTTCGCCCCGACAGACCCGAGGCGCGGGGGCCGGGATGCCTGGCTCGGGCGCGGCCGCCAGACGGGAGGCCAGTCCTGGGGCAGGGAGCAGCAGAGCAAACAGCCCCGTTGCTCAAGCCCGGACATTCCTCGCAGCGAAGCACCTCGAGAGCGGGCGGGGCGTGACTGCGCCTCCCTCGCCCGCCTCCCTCGTGCTGAACGCCAGCTTGGCGGCGGCGGCGTTCGCACCTGCGGAGCGACTCGCACGCTCGCTCGCAGTCCCGCTAGTGTGTCGGGGGCGGCTGGTGTGTGCGTGTGAACGAGGAGCCCTCCGGGCTGCTGGGCGCGCGGGGCGGCCTGGGATTTTCCCCAGGGACTCCCCTCCCACCTCCACCCCCCCTTCTCCCCGTACTCCAGTAAGGGGAAGTTTCCGCCCGAGACGACGCTGGGGGTTTTCCCGCAACCGGATCGCGGGAGGGGGAGGGCCGCGGGCGAACCTGCCCGGAATCGGAGCGGGCGGGGGGCAGCGTTGTACAACTGCGCGGGAGGCGTCCTCTCGGGCAGTCCCAGAAACAGGCGCCGCGGGAGGCAGACGCCCCCATGGACCTCACTGAGGTACGGGGTGGGGCTGCGAGTTCTGGCGGGGAGGGGAAGCGGCAGGGCCCGCCGCGGGAGCGCGTGCGCCCCGGGGCCATGTCTGCGACGCGATGCTGGGTAGGAGAACCAGCGGGGTAGGGGGACGGGCGCCCCCAGAGGCGCCGTGAGCCCCCCGCCCCCCCCCCCCCTACCTCTTGGAAAGAGTCCACCGGCGCCTTCGGCAAGGGACTCCGGCGGGGGCCCCGGGGCGGGCCCTCCCCCCCCCCCCACCGTAGAAGTGGAAACAGGGCGGGGGGGGCATTTGTTTGGAGCCGTCTGCATATCCTCTGTTCCATTTCTGTCTGCTAACCCCATCCCCACGAGCCTCGGCACCTGTTGCTGTGGCCCCCAGGGAGGGGCACCCCGCTTTCTGTCAGTACAGCTGGGCTGCACTGGCGCGGGGGGGGGGAGCTGGGAGAACAAGGGTGGGGAGGCAGCCAGCTGATTCAGTGGGCAGTGGCAGGGGTTCCGGGCGCCGCAGGCAGCAATCCTGGGCAAAGCCAGAGGGCCAGCCATGATTGGAGTCCAGGATCCGAGTTCAGCTTCGGATCATGGGGCTGCGACACCACCCTGGCGAACAACAAGTCCTTGCCTTCTGCGCCCCAAGAGTCCTTGCGCTCCGCTGTGGGGCCAGCCCTGCCCCTCCCCCGGTCAGAGGCTGGACAAGGGGAGGCTCGCTACTGTCCCCACTCCTGTCCTGCAGCGGCAGTGGGTAGAGAATGTGCAGGCCAATGTTGCGGGGGGGGGGGGGGCCGCGGGGGGAAGCCCCCTGCCGGCCCCGAAGGAGGCAGGAGCCTTGTGGACTGCAGCAGGCGGGTCTCTCTCCGAGCCTTGGGCCTTGCAGTCTTGCTCACGGGGTCTGGGCTCTCCCACCTGGCAGTTCTGGTGACCCCCAAGACGCCCCCCTCTCCAGAGCCAGGCCCTGGGTGCACCCAGCGCAGCTCCTCCTTGAGGCCTGTGATCGCCGGAAGGACGAGGGGGGCCTGAGAACTGGGGGGGGGGCTTCCTTGGCTTGACTCCTGCCCTGGTGTGGGGCCTCCAAGGCTGCACCCCTGCACACGCTTGCCCTCCCTCCTTAGGGCGGGGGCCTGGTGCATCTGAGGATTAGAGAAGGGGGTCTGGGGAAGGTTTCTGAAGTCCCAGCTTTTCCACCCCAGCTTGCAAGTAGAGATGGGGGGAGGTAGTGGTCAACTGGGTTCCTTCAGGGGTTCGGCAGAGTCAGCCAAAATCCAGGTCATGCTGATCGCCAAGCAGAGCTGGGGGGGGGGCAGCCTGGCATCTTGAATCGTGGCGTGCTTAAATTATGCGCAGAATGCAGGCACAATGCAGCTGGCAAAATGCCCACTGTGGTACGCAGTTCGGGGATTAACGAGAATTGTGTTCGCTGAGGGCAAATACCAAATGTAAATACAGACAGTTGGAGAATAGAAAGGCTGGCAAAGTGGCGTTCAGTGGAGTCAGGAAGTGAGATTATCTTCTTTCTCCCAGGATGTGTGACTGCATGGGGGGGGGAAGGGTAGACACACACACACACACACACACACACACACACACACACACACACACGAACAAGGTCGAGGCTCGTCCAGAGTCCTTTAGAAACGTGGCCTGAAGCCGCATCTTCACTGCCCTGTTCAGAAATTCAGGGAAAACATTTTGCTGTGCACAGTGCTGTCCGTGGATGTGGGCACATGAAGGTGGTGCTGATGTCGCTTGGTGGCAGGGTCTGTATTGCTCTTTGCTGTAATGCCAGGACCAGGAAGAGAGAGAAGAACAGAGGAGGAGGAGAAGGAGGGAGATTCCTTCTTACCTGGGAGGAAGCCCCACTGGACAGAATGGGACTTGCTTCTGCAGAGGCACGCGTGGGATTGAACTGTGAGGCCGCTCAGTGGGAGCATCCTCTAGAAGCGTGCGTGCGTGTGTGCAGTTAAGCCAAGTGGGGCCTGTTCAAGGCACTTGGTGACAAATCCGGAACAAGAACGGGGGAGGGGTCAGGCCGCTCATGCCTGGGCCAAGGAGTGCAGCTGCCGGGCTGATGATGGCCAGTGGACTGAGGGCTGCCCAGGACTGGCTGCTGCCCCTTTGAGAGCCCCGCCTGGCCTGGGTAACTGCGGTGGTGCCCGCTTGCTTGGGCCGCTCCCGCCGGCACTCTTTCCCAGCTCTTGTGTCTCGACCCGACCGGATGGCCAGAGCCGAATGCAGCGGGGCAGATTTGACAGGAGGCCGGACTGCGCTGGCTGCCCCCTTCGGACCCCTCTCCCAGAGTTTGCTTTTTCACAGCCCTAATTGACCTTCTAACTGAGCTCCCAAGGACAGTTCCAGGAGCTCTTTCCCTGTGTGTTGCCTACAGGTCAGACTCCCCCCCCCCCGTGGGCTTATGTGTGAACTGGGATTTTTTGTCCCACTGGCCTGACTCTGCACCTGCTTTCAGTGGGCTTGCCCCCATTGGCTGTCCTCCCCCCCGGCTTGGAGGGGCCTTTGGAGCGTGCCCTTTCAAGCCTCCTTGGGTGTCCAGACCTCTGCTTGGCGGCCTCTGCTTGGCCCCTCTTGCCTTTCGTTGTTCTCTTGACTCCGTGTGGAGCCTCAGGAGCCCAATCCTGACTTCCGCCTCTCAGGAGAACAGTTGGCGGCTGCCCCAAAACCTGCCTCCTCAGGCTTCACCAGCTCATGATCACTAGGAGGATAATCTGTGCTTTCATCTCCCGACTGCTGCATTTACTCCGGAGCCTTTGAAGTCAGGAGCTTCTGGGAAGTCCATGTGTGCAAAAGCTCTGCTCCGCCACCAGAAAGACGCCCCCTTGCAGGAAGCCTTTCGTGCTGAGCTGCCTCAAAGGGTCTATTCTGCAAGCTGAAGTAGTCCAGCTGTGGTCGGGCTTCCTACTCGTTCCTGGCTCAGGCGTGTAATTTCCTGGCCCCTCCCTCCCTCCCTCCCTCCCTGGGTTAAACAAGGACAGGGTACAGTGCCCAGCAAGGGTCCCACCAGCCCCTTCTATCCCATAATATGATTAAATGAGGCTGGCTGGTTTTCCTGACCCTAGCCAGTGGCAGCAAGCAGAGATGGGTGCCCTGGGAGCACCCCCTTCCCAGAAGAGTGGAGAGCCCCCCCTCAATGCCAGGCAGAAGCAAAGGCTGGCAGGCTGGGAAGGTGGGACCAACCAGCTTCTTCCCAAGCAAACAGGGCTGGCAGGCAGGCAGGCAAGTGGTAAAAATACAGGGAGTTTTTCAGGAGCCTGGAAGGTGGCGGGAGGGTGGCTTGGACCCAGGCGGGGGCGGGATTGGCAGCGCTGATGCTGATGATGTCCCCCTTCCTAGAGCTGATCCCATGGCCAGACCCATACGGTCTTCGCCATGCACTGCGAAGGCTGACCCTGGGTCAGGGAGCAAACGTTCCACAACTTCCCCACCACCACTGCAAATGCAACGCTTGTCATTTTGGCGCCTCCACATCGGCTGGTGGGGGGTGGAATGGATCGGATTGGGCTGTTAGGTTGCTTCACAAAGTAATTCTGCAAAGACTCAACCGTTTCTATGAAGACGGGCAGCAAACAGAGAACGTCCGTGCCACCAAGCTAGGTATTTTTTTAAATTTAACTTTAGCTTCATCACAAAGACTTTGTAGCTCAGTTACTCTAAGCGTGTCTATAAAGTGGGACCTCGGTATCCACTGATTTGACTAGCCGCTGTTACCGGAGCCCGTCATTAAATGCCTTGTAGCAAGGAAAGAAAGGGGCCAAAAATCCCGTTTCCTACAGTCTGTTAGACTCCTTATTCTCCTCACCTAGTGGCTGAATGTGGTATAGCGTACTCCGTACTAATGCATTCCAGAGCGAGACTGGAGGAGCAAGAAACCTGGAAGTGGTCTTTGAAGCTATTTTTCCATTGACTTTGGTATTCACTGGGGATTCTGGAACGGGACCCTGGTGGATAACGAGGCACTACTGCAGTGTTGTGACCCACCATAGGGAGCAGAAAGGGGCCATTTCCCCTTAAGGGGTGTGGCCCCCAAAATGACAGCCACAGTGATCGCAGCGCCACAGGCATTTAGGGGCAAGTGTCCTACCTGGATCTGGTCTTTGGGGATCTGGTGCGGAAGGGTTGGGCAGGCCTGCCGCCACCTTCATGGGCCTTCCTGATGCTAAAAATAGCTCAGTTGCAAGGACAGAGCTTACTTCCTGTTTCGCATCCAAACAGGAAGTTAGTGCCGACCTTGCAGTGGAGCTATTTTTAGCATCAGGGAGGCCTGCAGAGGTGGCAGTGGGCTCCCCAACGCTTCTCCACCCCACAAAGACCCCATCCGGGTAAGGCACATGACGTGCCCCTAAATGCCTGCGGCGCTACGATCCCTGTGGCACTGCCAGGTCCTTCCCCCCACCCCCGCAAGACTTACAGTGTCTTCAGAGTCCGAGTAGGACTTTGAAGCCCACTGCTCTACTGTATAACGGTTTTTGTACAGTTTGACAATTACGGCTTCCGTTTTGATGGTTAGAATATCGTAGCTTTTTCGGGTGCTTCAGTGAACCGTGTGTGCACCACAACATCTCAAGAACATCTCTGCTCCGTTGGTTTCTTACTTAAGAACATTGTTTTGCCACCTCATGGTCTTCATGGGATCTGGTGCCCAGAGTGAGGTGAGATTGGAGGAGCAAGAAACCTGGCAGTGGTCTTTGAAGCTATTTTTCCATTGATTTTGGAAACCTGCTCCCTTTGGGGGCAGAGCGCGCAGTGGCCAGAGTGCAAGAGACGCTTGGGCCCTGCGTGAGGTGTGTGTGTGGGGGGGGGCAAGCACCTGGAAGGGCAGAGCGGACCCCTGTCAATAGCCCTGGACGGCTGTCTCCTCCTTTGCAGCTGCCATCGTGGAGCCCTCCGTCAGCCCTGCCTCCTGGGGCCTGGACGTGGAACGGGAGCAACAGCACGGCCGGCTGCTCGGAGAGTGCCGACTTCCAGTACCTGCTCTTCCCCGTGGTCTACAGCCTGGTCTTTGTCCTGGGCCTGGCCGGGAACCTGTTCGTGCTGGGCTACTTCCTGCGGACCAGGTCGGCGACCGCCCCGGCCAACGTCTTCCTGGTGAACCTGGCCGCCATCGACCTGCTCTTCGTGCTGACGCTGCCCTTCCGCATCGCCTACCACGCACAGCGCAACGACTGGGTCTTCGGCGAGGCCCTCTGCAAGCTCGCCGGCGGCCTCTTCTTCGCCAACCTGTACGGCAGCTCCCTCTTCCTGGCCTGCATCTGCCTGGAGCGCTACGTGGCCGTGGTGCACCCCCTGCGGCACCTGCAGCTCCGGCAGCTGCGCTACCGGGTGGGGGCTGCCCTGGCGGTGTGGGCGGTGCTGCTGGCCGCCGTCCTGTACCTGGCGCTCCGCGGGCCCCTGACCAGCCCCTTCCCGGACGGCCGCACCGCCTGCCTGGAGAACTTCTCCGCCCGCTCCTGGAAGGGCCGCATCTCGGCCGTCAGCATCTTTGCGGCTGTGGTGGGCTTCCTGCTGCCCCTCCTCCTGATCGGGGTCTGCTACTCCCTGATCGCGCGGCGACTCCTGGCGTCTCCGGGGATGCAGCCGGGCTCGCGGGCTGCCAAGCGCAAGGCGCTGCGGACCGTGCTGGTGGTCCTGGGGGTCTTCCTGGTCTGCTTTGCCCCCTATCACCTGGTGCAGCTGGTCCACACGCTGGGCCGGGTGGGCGTCCTGGGGGGCTGCCCGCTCATCCGGGGCACCTACGCCGCCAGGCGCGTCACCATGGCCCTCACCAGCCTCAACGCCTGCCTCGATCCGCTGGTCTACTACTTTGCTGCCGAGCGCTTTGCCTGGCACCCAGACTGGTGCAAGGGTCGCTGCTGCCCCCGGCAGGCCTTCCCGCGAGCCCTGTGGCGCCATGTCCTGCGTCCCGGGAAGGGCTCCTCCTCGGGAGAGAACACGGTGTCTGGCTCGGAGCAGTGAGCTGGCAGGGAAGCCCCGGCAGGCGCCACCCTTGCCACCGGCCGCCTCTCTCCACGCTGCAGGACGTGGCTGGCACTGCCGATGGCTCTGTGTGGGCATCGGAAGAGAGCATCGCCCTGCACTTTGATGCCAGCACCCTCAACGCCCAGCACAGGGCTTGCTGAAGAGAGACGATGGGAGCAGAGGGGAGCAGGCTGGACCTCACCCCCCTCGCGTGGCCCTTGTTCCTGCTGCTGGAGCAGCAAGTGTTGAGCTGTGGTTGGCAGAGCACGTGTGTGTGTGTGTGTGTGTTGGGGCCATGCTACGGGCATCGACTTTACCAAGCGCCATGTGCCCCAGCGTGTGACTATTAGGGCAAGCTTTGCAGAATTGCTGACAGGAGTGATGCTCTTCCCTCATGAGCACTGGCAGATGCAGGGCTTTGCCTCAGTATCCGTGTAGCATTTTGCTGACATGTCTGTCATTGGGGGGGGGGTGTTACAGCACATGTCAGTTCCTCTTTAGCCCTCCCAGGTGCCTTCCCGTCTCCAACCTCTTTGCAGATTTGCAGTGCCTGTCGCTGCCCCCAAGGTATTCGCTGCAGGTGCTGGGCTGTCACCCTGTCCTGAGTAGGGTTGCACTCCCCCTGCAGGGAGCATGCACCTTGGGAGTTGCACTCCCCGACTCGCAGCTGCTCCTGGATTGCCAGGTGGTGGCTGTGCCCGGAGGAACTTTTGCCCGGCTCCAGCTGGGCATACCTGAGCTGCAACCGTGCCTGAGTTGGCAGGATGTGCCCAGTGTGCCACACAGCGGAGGCGCCTCGTTCGATTGCTACCACCAGCTCTGTGGGTGGGGCTCCTCTGGCAGACTCAGTCGGAACAGAGTGTGGCAGGCCAGGGACGTGCAGGGCTCTGCCGCTCGGCTCCATCAGGCCTGCACTGCCCTGGCCGCCTGCTCCTTCCTGGGCTTGGCCGAAGGTGCTGCCTTCTGGCCGTCCCTGAGGTCTTCCAAGGGGCTGTGCGACGTGCCCTCTCCGCAGTGGTGCTACAGCGATGGAACTCCCTCCCGTAGGACAGCTGCTTCCCGGGGGGTGTCCTGGCAGGGTGTGGGGGGGCAGGGAGCTGGTCTGGACGTGCTGCGGTCGTTGGTGGGGGCGCCCGGACCATCAGGCTGCGGAGTTCCTGCGGGGGGTCCTGGGCCTGCCGACGCCTCACACGGTCGGCCTGGGGGTGGCGGGGCAGCGGCCACAGCCTCAAGGGGAGTCGGGTGCCGGCGGAGGGAGGGTCGCTGCTGGGCCAGCGGCCGCCTCGGGAAAGAGCAGCCACATTGCCCAAAGCAGCTGCCCAGCGACAGAACTGAGCTGACCCTGGAGGGCACTTGCAGGGCCCCCAGTCTGGGCCACAGGCTGACCCCCCCACCCCCCAGCAGCAGAGGGGAGCTGGGGGCCGCCCCCACCTGGCAGATAAGAGGCGAGGCCGAGCAGTGGCAGTCAGGACAGCTCCAATCGCCGGCAGTTCATGGCTCCCGCTGGTTTGCTTGTCGGCTCCTGTATCTGCCTTTCCTGCCACGACGGGTTCATCGTTGTGTTTTTTTTAATAAAAAGGGTTGTGTTTTTTTTAATTGCCTCTTTTTATTGCTCTCTCACTGTGGTTTTATGGGCATGGCGGCTTTGCTGTTACACTTTTGGTTTATAGGTACATTTGTATCCCGCCGCCATGCAAGCATATTTGGTAGAATATAAATGTATTAAATAAATCAGACATCGGCAGCGGGAGGAAGAGGTCGATTCTCCAGCAGCCGGCTTTGAACTCCTCCCGCCAGCCGGTGGGTCTCCTGCGGTAAAGTTGACTGCATTTTGACCATGCAGTAGCCTTCATGCAACATATATCCTGTGCCTGTTACCATGGCAGCAAAGGGTCCTTGGCCAAGTCAGACTCCGTTCCCCAGGCCGCCTCTCCTCTAGCCAAACGACAAGCTGGCGCATGAAAAGGCTCTTGCTTCTGCTGTGCCGATTTGGGATTTTGGACCTGGTCAGTCAGAATGGTCGTGGCTCCCGGCCGTGATTGAGGCCGAGAGCATCCTTCCCCTTGGAATGTGTTTGGAGTTTTGAGCCACAAGCTATTTCAGTCTCTCTACGCAGAGCTGCATGTTAAGCCGAAACTGTTAAAAAGTTACAGAATCTTTGCTTCAGGGTCAGACTTCCGAAGGAGCGCTGATCCACACCTTCTGACAATAAATGGAGTCGGTTTTTTGCCAATTACTAGTTTCTCCTCCCCCATCAGGGGTCTGGGATGCTCGGAGGGATCCTGTCCTGCCAAACTGCTGGAGGTGAAAAGAAGCCTGGAGATCTGAGCAGCGCTGCAGCTAGGAGTGGGGCCACGCAGGGCAGCAGAACTCTGGCTACAAACGTTTGTGTCCAGCTCCCTCTATGGCTGCTCAGGTGGTTCCACTGGCCCATGTGGTCTGTCTGCCAAGTCTGGTCTCGGCTTTTCTACCCTGCCCTGGGTCTCACTCATCACTCCCTTCCTGAGCTTCATGCCATGGGAGTCCTGCACACTCACAGCTGCTGAGCCCCACGTCAGCCGGATTACCAGCGTTGCCACGATACAGCCATTTTGGTGTCATCTGATGCAGTCAGTACCCATCGCACCCACCTAGTGAAGCCACTGCGCTTGTTTGGACTATGCGGAGTGCAGGCTGGCAAGGGGCGGGTTCCCGAGCGGAAGTTGGCAGGAAGCTGGGAAGGTCTAGAAATGGGCAACGGGATTCTGCGGCTCGCAGTGCTCTTTGGCAGTCATCGCCCCCCCCCCCAATGACTCCCCATTGTTCTGGAGGCGGCTTTGATCAGGGACTGCGCCGCAGGAGGCACCACGGGGCAGCGAGGGGTGTGTGCGGCCGATAGGGATCTGCGCATTGTAAATGGGCTTTTTTTTCTTTCTGATTCATTTTGCTATTGGAAAGTGGCTGAGAAATAGCCCAACTGATTGCTGCATTCTGGGGAGAGCACAGGGGCAGACCTGGAGGGGGCAAGGGGTGCTAATTCCCCAGGTGCTGGGCTGGGGGCGGGTGGCAGGGACCACGCCCACCCCCAGGTCTGGTTTGCTCTGGGAAGCAGATTCCATGGAAGCAGCTTCTGGGAGTGACCAAGCGTGCTCTGAAGGGCTGCCCATCCCGCCTTGGAGGGGCGAGTGGTTCTTTGTAGCTGTGTCTGGCCACTCTGTGAAGCAGCTTCTGCCATGGAAGCCACTTCCCTGAGTGACCCAGCAGTGCTCCCAAGGGTCACTCTGCCCCTCCAAGAAGGGGCAGGCGGCCCTTCAGAGTGTGTCTGGTTGCTCCGAGAAGCAGCTTAAGAACATAAGAAGAGCCCCTGTGCTGGATCAGGCCAAAGGGGGCCCACCTAGTCCAGCTTCCTGCATCTCACAGCGGCCCACCAGGTGCCTCAGGGAGCCCAGGAGACAACAAGATGCCTGCATCCTGTGGCCACTCCCTTGCACCTGGCATTCTGAAGTAGCCCTACTACTAATGTAAGAAGGTTGCCCAACCCATCATTGCCTATAGCCCTCGATGGACTTTTCCTCCAGAAATCTGTCCAATCCCCTCTTAAAGGCATCTAGGCCAGATGCCATCCCCACCTCCTGTGGCAAGGAGTTCCACAGATTAAGTACCCTCTGGGTAAAGAAGTATTTCCTTCCATCTGTTCTCACTCTCCCAACACTCAATTTCAGTGGATGCCCCCTGGTTCTGGTACGGTGAGAGACGGAAAAGAACATCCCTCTGTTGACCATCCATCCCAGGCACAATTTTGCACGTCTCAATCATCCCCCCCCCCCAATGATGGGCGTGACCAGGGTGATCTCGGAGTAACCAGACATGGCTATGATGCACCACTCGCCCCTCCAAGAAGGGCCGTGCTGACGCTGTGCACCCTCTGGGTCAGGCTGCTCCGAGAAGCAGCCTCCAGGTGCAGTTTGAAGGGCTGGGCAGCCCCTTCTAGGAGGAGCCAGGGGTGCTTCTTGGCTGCACTGAGCTGGTCGTTCTGAGAAGCAACCCGAAGCGGCCACGAAGCTTAGCCACTTGGAGGGGCAGCACCTGCTGGGGGGGCACACCCCTGGAGGTGTGCCCTCGGTGCCGCCACCCCCCCCCCCCAGGATTGCCCCTGGGGAAAAGCAGCAGGCTCTGGTGTCACAATGACGGCACGTCTGGCTGCGGCATCACTTCCGGTGGGTCCTGGACAGGGGGTCACTCTAAAACGTGGGTCCTGGTGCTAAAAGGTTTGAGAACGACTGCCTTAGGCCTCATTCTTACCCATGGGGAGGAACTGGTGGGTGAGGAGAAGGCAGGAGGAACTTTGGGAACTTCTGAGCTGGTTGTCTTCTGCCTACAGATGGCCCCCAATTCCCCGTCTCTGTGAACCTCCCCCATAGAGGTTAAACCGCATGGGGGGAATTTATGGGACCCCACAAGCCACAGACCAAGAGGGTGAGCCGTGCCCACCCATAGCTACTTTCTGTGCCTGCGGAAGAGATAAGCCCAGACCACCGTATCAGAGGCCCCCCCAAGTCCCTCCCCGCCAAGCGGCCCAGAGGATATACTGGCCAATGACATCAGAAGCTGCTGAGAGAACTGGCAGGACAGGGCGTGTCGCATCGCCCCACCTAGTTCCTGGCATGGGGCGTGGCCCAGGGTGACCAAGACGACCTCTTCTGCCCTGAACCTGAGCCTAAAGGTGGACGGGTCAAGGGGCAAGGTGGGGGGTGCCGTCCAGGAAAGCCTGGCACTGAGAGGCCCCTCCTTGCTCGATCACGTGGCCCGGGCGTGGTGGTGGGGGAGGCTGGCCTGGGGCTCCCCGCGCTGGTGAGGTTCAGAAGAGCCCCTTTCCCAGCAAAGGCCTGACGGTGGCCTCCACTCTGGCCAATGGCACTCCGATGGTCTTCCATGCAACCCCATGCAGGATTCTACGACGTAGAGGTAAGCCCCACATGGATCTTAACGGGACCCTCTCCCAAGCTAAAAAAAAGTGGCAGCTGAGCGCATTGCACCGGGGGAGGAGGAGCTCCCTGCTCCCTGCGGATTGCTCCCCAGGGCACTTGCACCCACTGACCCTCCCAAGTACACCAGTGGCCCCACAGGCATTCCTACAGGAGGGGGGGACGTTCCTACGGCTGGGGGAGCAGCAGACTGCTCTCCTTCCTGAGAGAGGCCTGCTTCCTGACCCTGCGAGGAAATTGAGGATGCGCAATGATGAGCTCGCCCCCTGTTGGACGAGGGACGGCATGCAGGCCACAAACGTCATGGGGCTGGGGGGTGTCAGGGGTGGCCAAACTGTGGCTCGCCAGCCTTGTGTGGCTCTTTGACATATCCTGGGTGGTTCATGGAAATTCGGTGGCCGAGCTCCTTTTGGCATCATCATTAATATAAAAGGTAAATGAAACATCTTTAGGCTTTATTGTGACCCCCTGGGTGTCAGCTGAGAGTCCCCTGTCTGGGTCAGAACGTTCCTGGTGAGTGAATATACTGAAGAATTTGAATGCCTTAAATACTGCAGCTCTCAAGCACCTGAACTTCATTGTGTGCGGCATGGAGAGAGTATACTTGGTCTCCCCAGCATGCATGCTCCACCCCCCCCCCCCCAGCATGGGGAGCCATCGCCTGCTCAGTTCCCAGTTCAGGGGCTTGTGGGTCCTGCCCTCTCCTGCCTTGACTTGGCTTCTCACCAGTGTCTTCTCCTGTCTTGTTGTCCGCCCGCCCCCACCCCCCCGGCTGAGTGGCCAGCTGCTTCTCTGCTCTTTTGTGGCAGAGTTTGGGCATCCGACCCTTGAGCAACTCAGCCCTGCAGAGAGCGAGTTTGTTGTGTTTGCCACGGCCCCCGTCGAGTCCTGGCGGCTGCTGCGGCTGACGTCTTTGTCCCTCTCTGGAACATTCTGGCCTCCGCCACGCCATTGTCTGGGCCGGGCAGGGCTCCTCCTCCCCCCCTGCTGGGGCCCAGGTATAAGAAGCGGCTTCGGTGGCACAGCGGGCAGGACTCTCTGCTGCCACGCCATGCGCCCTCCCGCCCCGCCTCTCCTGCTGGGGACCCTCCTGGCGCTCGCTGCCCAGTGGCCCCTTGCGCCGGCCCTGTCCCACGTGGGTGAGTGACGCCCCTCCTGCCCCACCGCCTTGTCCGGTGCCTCCCCTGTCCTTTGGGTCTTGCCCCCCCGGTCTGTCCACCTTGCAATTGGCCCAGGAGCCTCTGGAAAGAAGGGAGCAAGGAAGACCTTGGGGACGGACCCTTCCGCAGCTCAACTCGCCTCCAAGAAGGGCCGGCCCTGCGGAGGGCTCCACGGCAGCTCGTGCCGAGTGCAAGCCTGGGCACCGTCGACTCCGTTCAGGGCAGTGCGGGCCCAGGAGGCAGCGTGCGAGGGCCCCGGCTGCCTGGCGCAGAGACCTCCCCCCCCTTCTCCCTCCCCCCATCTGTTAACATCACCCCTCAACGCCTTCCCCTTTTTATTTGGAATGGGAGGGGAAGGCAGGGGGGTGGGGCCGCCATTTTGCATCTGTCCCTCTGTGGCCTGCAGGATAGGCTGGGGGGGGGCAGGGGCTGCTGAGCTGGCCCCAGAATGGGCTCCTCACCTGTGGCCCTCAGGTGCCTTTTTTCTAGGCTGAAGAGCCCCAGACACTGTAGCTGTAGCCTTTCTTCATAAGGGAGGTGCCCCAGCCCCATAATTATTTTTGTCACTCTCTTCTGCACCTTTTCCAGCTCCACTATGTCCTTTTTGAGGTGCGGCAACCAGAACTGCACACAATGTTCCAGGTGCGGCCTTACCATCGATTTGTACAATGGCATGATAATATTGGCTGTTTTATTCTCAACCCCTTTTTTAATCACCCCAAGCATGGAATTGGCCTTCTTAATTGCTGCCGCACACTGGGTCGATACCTTCATTGAATTGTCCACCAGCACCCCAAGATCTCTCTCCTGAGCTGGCACAGACAGCTCAGAACCCATTAGCCTATAGGTGAAGTTTTGGTTTTTTGCCCCAACGTGCATCACTTTACACTTGTCTACGTTGAAACGCATCTACCATTTTGCTGCCCATTCCCCCAACTTGGAGAGATCCTTCTGGAGCTCTTCACAATCCCTTCTGGTCTTCACCACCTGGAAAAGTTTGGTGTCATCCGCAAACTTGGCCACCTTGCTGCTTACCCCTGTCGCCAGGTCATTTATGAACAAGTTGAAAAGCACGGGCCCCAAGACAGATCCCTGGGGCACTCCACTTTTCACCTCTCTCCATTGTGAAAATTGCCCACTGACCCCCACTCTCTGTTTCCTGTCCCTCCACCAATTCTGGATCCATCAGAGGACCTGCCCGCTTATTCCCTGACTGTGAGGTTTCCTCTCCTCTCAGAGGAACGTGTGTCTCAGCTCAGTAAAGCCTCGTTCGCCTGCTATGTGTCAAATGTGAATGCGGCAAAAAGCTATTTCTGTGCCTGGTGATGGGCCTGTCAGGGAGCCCGACGGGCCGCTGCTGCTCCCGGTGCTCCTGGGCAAGGCCAGCTGTGCTGCTGCCTGGTGGGTGGCCCAGTGTCACTGGTCCCGCCATGCCCTGGCCCTGCCCCCCCCCCTGTAAGCAACACCTCACGCCTGCCTGCAGCCTTCACACCAGGCAGGCAGTCGATCCTCCAGCTCCCCTCTCTGCATTCCTAAGGGCAGACTGGCCAGCTGCGGACTCCTCTCTCTCAGGAGCCGGAGTGGAGCCTGAAGCAAGCAAGAGGCAGCTCTGGCCCAACATATTGCAGGGCAAGCCTAAGCATGTCTGCACAGAAGCCAGGCCCTTTGTGTTAAGGCCTCCGAAGAGCCCCTCGGGATCAGGCCCAAGGCCCGCCTAGTGCATCTTCCCACGTCTCACAGTGGCCCACCAGATGTCTCAGGGAGTGCCCAATACAACACAGTCCCTGCATCCTGTGGCCACTCCCTGGCACCTGGCATTCTGAGGTCGCCCACGTCCAGAACCAGGAGTCTGCACATGCCCATCACAGCTTCCTAGAGATCTGCCAGCCCCTTTTAGAGGCATCCAGGTTTGCAGCAGGGCCCCCCTGCCCCCAGGGACGCAGGCACAGGACTGAAGCCTCAGACGGTTCTCACGGTCACTTAGACTGTGCTCCTCCTGTCCTTTGCTCCAGATATCTGCAGCCTTCCCCCAGAGACAGGCCCTTGTACTGCTTTATTTGAGCGCTGGTACTACAACCCCAGAACCCGGACATGTGAGACCTTCACTTATGGCGGCTGCAAAGGCAACGCAAACAACTTCCAGACTTTGGAGGCGTGTCAGCGCAGGTGTGTCCGTCAAGGTGAGGCCAAACGTGAGCTTTTTTCGGATGTCCCTTTTCCATAGCTTGCGGGGGGGGGGGGGGAGAGCAGAAGAGTGGTAGAGTTGGGGAGGCTTTTCGTGTGATTTCCCCAAACCTCCCAGAGCTCACCTTTTCCTCTGCCTGCTCTGAGGTTCTGACTTGGCCGCAGGTCCTCCTGGGGTCTTGGTGACCCCCTGCTTTTCTCTGCAGTGGGCAGAAATCAGGCAACTCTCCCATGACATGCACTGAAACAGCCCCCCCAACAGCCCGGCTTGGCCGCCAGGCTCAACGGGGGAAGCACAGCTGCATAGCCCCGGCTGGTCAGTGAGGGGGGGTCCTCTCCCAGCCTCTCCGCTACACAGTTACGCGCTCTCTAGCTACCTTTGGGGAACACTGTGGGTGCTGCTCAGCATGCTCTGAGGTAGGGCAGGTGTGACACCCTTGTTGCACCCCAGTTTCCACACCCTCCCCATTGGGAAAAGCCCCCACGTTAATTGGCCAGGAGTCCAGGCCAGCAGAGGCTGCTTGGTCTTCCTCCTTGGGTGAGCGTCTTCCCAGCAAGCTCAGAGAAGAGAGGAAGGCCTGGAGCTCGCGTGATCCTTGATGGGACGGAGCCCAGTTCATGCGCTCAGCACCAGGATAAAGCGGTCTCATTCTGCTCCCAGTTCTGACTGTTCTGGACGGCTCCCAGCCTGCCTCCAGGGCAGCCGTCCGAGCCTGATGGCCAGCAAATCCTCGAGAGGAGCCCTTTCCCCCCACTCCCATTCTGAATGCATTGCCATGCGCTCTGCCAGAATCCACCCCTCCCGAGCCTCCCCCCTCCTGCCCTCCGCCACCTCACCTGCTCCAGCACAGCACCCCAGCGTGGCACCCGGGGGCCTCCAGGCGCAAGTGCCCAACAGGACCGGGCTGGGCTGCCACGTTCCAGCTGCCTGGGCCGCTTTCTCCACAGGCCTCGCTTGAGCAGAAACCTGCCGCCTGCCACACGGACCCTCTTGGCTGCACCCCCAGCCACCGCCGGCTCTGCCACGCTCTCTCTCTCTCTCTCTCTCTCTCTCTCTCTCTCTGTTCCCACTGCAGACAAGGGTGGGGAATGCCCAGCTCCCTTCGAGGGCAGTGATGTGACGTGTGGCGAGCTCTGCTCCTCAGATGCCAGCTGCCCGGGCAGTGAGCGCTGCTGCAAGACCACATGTGGGCACCGCTGCCAGCTGCCCCTGGAAGGTAAGGGCAGAAGCAGGGGCAGCCCCTTCCTCGCCTGGGCCACCTGCAGCCCGAGTGAGCTCCACACCAGCCCGCTCCCTTCGTGTCCTGGCACCTCTGCAAGGAGCTGCTCTGAAGCCACCCGGAGGGAAGGAGGGAGGGAGGGAACTGGCTTGCCTGGCACGGGGAGGGGCCTGGAGCGGAACACAGGAGCAGCCGCACACAGACCCGGCAAACGTACCTGCACAGCTAATTAGCGCCAGGGGACAAACGGCGGGTTGCTGCTGTTCTCAGGGCAAGAGTTAAAGCCTGGTCCGTATGTACTTGTCTGGTTATGAGATGCCCTTGAGCTGAAGGTGAAATCGCGGGGTCCTCAGGTACGAGCCTTCATGGCAGGGGAGAGTGCTGGCAAGCTGGGTGCCCGGGGGGGGGGGGACAACGACAACCCTTTCACCCAGAGTGATCCAGAGGTTGGGTGGACAGTCCATGTGCGCTGACCCAGGAGCGAGTGAGGAGGCAGGTCACCGGGGGCCGGAGGGGGCTGGACTCTGAGCAGGCCCAGAGAGGCGGGAGGTGGGTGGCGGGAAGGGCCGGCCGAGCACCTCAGCAGTCTGGCCGGCCTGAGGGAGGCTAGTCTCCTCGAGCCCCTCCCACCTTACAGTCTGTCCAGGAAGCTTAGGGTGGCCAAGAGGCTCGTGCGCCAGGCCTGGGGTGCCTCATGCATGCCCTCCGGATGTGGACGTCCCCTGGGGATGCGGGGAGCCCCCACGCGACACACTGTACGCTCCTCTGCCTGGCGTCTGCTCAGGGCCTCCTGCCTGCTGCAGCCGCAGGTCCCCACAGGCAGCCGTCCCCACAAGCCATCCCCACAAGCCATTTCTGTCGTTTATATTCCACCAGATGCAAAGGCTGATCTAGCTTTAGGTTACTTGGGTGATGAAGTCAGTAATTTGCAAACTAAGTATCCAGATGCTGTGCATATTGTTGCAGGAGATTTCAATCATGCTGATTTGCGAGTTGTTCTTCCTAAATTTTATCAGCATGTGAGATGTGCGACCAGGGGGTTAAATACTTTAGATAAAGTTTATACAAATATTGCACATGGGTACAGGGTTCTGCAGCTACCACATGTAGGTATGTCTGACCATTTATCTCTGGTTTTGGCTCCTGAGTATATTTCTAAGAGGAAGAAGAGGGCCCCGGTAGTAAAGACAGTGAAATGCTGGCCTGAGGGGGCGATTACGCAGCTTCAAGATTGTTTTGAACAGACCAACTGGGATGTCTTTGAACATCAAGATTTAGAGCAATATACAGCTGCAGTTTTGGGATATATGGCCCATTGCATTGATACTGTTACGACGAACAAGTGTATTCGATCCTACCCAAATCAAAAACCATGGATGACTGGCACTGTGAGGTCCCTTTTGTATAGGAGAAATAAGGCATTTAAGTCTGGAGACACCTCGCTGTATAGTGTGGCTAGAGCAAATTTGAGGCGTGGTATTAAACAAGCCAAGGCTGCATACAAGGTGAAGATAGAAGATTGTTTATCTAATAATAATCTGAGACAAGCTTGGCAAGGGATCCAGCAGTTAACAAACTATAAAGCACAAAATGTTGCTATGTGTGGAAAATATGAGTTGGCAGAGGAATTAAACACCTTTTATGCCTGGTTTGAGATGAATCAACTGGAAGTGGAGTTACCATCACCACTACCATTATCAACCCAGCATCATGCTCCTCTTGTTGTGAAGGAGCATGATGTTAGGTGTATGATGAAAGCAGTCAACTCTAGAAAGGCCGCAGGACCTGATAACATCCCAGGTTGTGTAGTAAAAGAATGTGTGGATCAGTTAGCTGGGGTGTGGACTGAGATTTTTAATCGATCTTTGCTACAGTCTATTGTCCCAAATTGTTTGAAGGCTTCTATTATTGTTCCAGTACCCAAGAAATCACCTGCAAATGCTTTAAATGACTACAGGCCGGTGGCATTGACTTCTGTGATAATGAAGTGCTTCGAGCAGTTAGTTCGAAAGTATATTATTTCTTGCCTTCCTGTTTTCTTTGACAATTATCAGTTTGCATATAGAACAAATAGATCTACTGAGGATGCTGTTAATACCGTTCTTCATACTGCCCTATCTCATTTGGAGAAAAAAGGAACGTATGTTAGAATACTTTTTGTTGACTTCAGTTCTGCTTTCAATACTATATTACCCCATAGATTGTTGTTTAAGCTTAAAGAGTTGAAGCTACCGGATTCTATATGTTGGTGGATTCTGGATTTTTTAACACATCGTTCTCAAAGGGTTAGGATGAATGAACATATCTCTTCTGTAAAGATTCTTAATACTGGCACTCCTCAAGGATGTGTATTGAGTCCACTTTTATTCACCATTTATACATCTGATTGCACCTCTATCCATCTGAGCAACAAGATTATCAAGTTTGCAGATGATACAACGCTGGTGGGGCTCATTTCTGATAATGATGAGTCTGCCTATAGGGATGAAGTTCATCAGTTGTCCCTCTGGTGCAAAGCAAATAATCTTATTTTTAATATAAGTAAGACAAAGGAATTTATAGTGGATTACAGGAAGAGCAGTTCGGACATCCAACCATTGTATATTGAAGGTGGTTTGGTAGAACAGGTGGCGGAATGTAAGTTTCTAGGTATTACCTTGAAACAAGATTTAACATGGGGTGCAAACACCTTAGCCCTAGAAAAAAAGGCACAACAACGTTTGTATTTTCTGAGACTTTTAAGACTACAACAACTGTCGGAGAGTCTACTAGTTGCCTTTTATCGAAGCTCTATTGAGAGCATCTTATCTTATTGCCTCTGTGTGTGGTTTATGAGTTGCACAGGGGCAGAGAAAAAGGCACTCCGAAGAGTGATAAAGAGGGCACAAAAGATCATTGGCTGCCCTCTTCCCTCACTGGAGGATTTGTATAACATGGGATGTAGTAGGAAGATACAAAAAATCTTGAGAGATTCCTCACATCCGGGTCACTCGATGTTTGAGATTCTACCGTCGGGAAGAAGATACAGAGTGTTGAAAGCTAGGACAAGTAGGTTTAAACATAGTTTTTACCCAAGTGCTGTGATCAGGCTAAATGCAGGGGTTTGAATCTGGTGGTCTTAATAATGTATACCTTATGATTGTATGGTACTTATATCTATATTTTTTAATGTTGTTTTTAAATGTTATTTGTATATGTTATTTGGTGTTGTCCAGTGTAAGATGTGAAGAGCACCTCATTTCGTTGTTCTCATACCGTGAGCACAATGACAAATAAATTTCTATCCACAAGCCAGTCCAGGCCCTGGGACTGCCCACTGCGCTGCCCCGCTCAGCTTGCCAGAGCTCCAGGTGCCAAGAGCCTCTGCAGGGCCCCGTGCAGGCGGGAAAGGGCGGAGGGAGGCTGCCCCTGGGGGTGTCGGGGTCTCCCGCCTGCTGCTGCTGGCGGAAGGCAAGAAAAGGGCAGGCAGGCCACATGGGCCCAGAGCCGCTGGTTCTGGGAGCGGGAGTTCCCCCTCCTCCAGGCTCTGCTCCTCCCTCCCCAGCGGGGAGCTGCTTTCCCAGGCTGTCCAGGCCTTCTTGCCCCAGGGCTCCTGGAGGCCTCCAGCTCCTGCCCCCCCCCACCATTGGCCTTTGAAGGGCCTTTTCCAAGCTCCTGCACACTTGCCCACCCCCCCCTTCTGCATCCAGGGGCCCAGAACAGGCATCGCTATTGCCAAGGCAGCAGCAGCATTGGTCAGAGAGAGCAAAACGCCAACAGCCACAGAATCCCACACAGCCACCTGGTCCAACCCCTGCCTGCAGCACGAGACCCGCCCGGGGCATCTCCAGCAGGTGCCTGTCCAGCCTCTGACTGAAGGTCTCCGGGAGGGAGACTCTGCCCCCTCCCTCGGCAGCCTGTTCCGTTGCCAAACTGCCGGAAGTGCAAGAGCCATCACGTCACACATCCGTTCAAAGGCCCTGGGCCATAACAGTATTTCTGAGCACAAAAGGCCCCCAAATCCGCCTACAAATTGGACAACGACCAGATTTTTCCCAGGGGCCTAATAACCACAATGCATAAATAAGAGCCCGTAAAACTAGCGATGCCTTCAGGGGCAGACTGCTTGAGCCCCCCATTCCCGAATGTCATCACATTCTCTTCTCCCCGCCCTCGAACAGGCACCGGACAGTTCCTCCCATCTCGCAGGAGACAACTAGGGGCGAGCACATTTCCCAGCCTGAGGGCCCAGTTCCGGCAGCAGGTGGTCTTCTGTGCTTCCCAGGGGGCCTCTTTTCTGAGGGGTGCTGTGAGCAGCCGGGGCAGGCAGCGCCTCAGCCACCCACAGCCTGCGTCGGCCGCTGAGCGACAGCATGGAGTCCGCGCCTTCTGCAGGCTGCCCCTCAACCACCCCCCTTGTGTCCTCTTCCCACCCCCAGTCGTCCCTGGGTACTGCCCCCAAGTGGCCGTCAGACCCGACTGGGCCTCGGTGTGTGTGGCCAGCTGCTCCACCGACCAGGACTGCGGACGTGGCGGAGGCTTGCCGAGGAGAAAGTGCTGCTCTTACTACTGCCGCCGGCTGTGCCTTGGAGCCGAGGACGGTACTGCCTTTCGTGGGCGCGGTGGGCGTGACAGCGAAGTGCATTGGGGTGCACTCCTGGGGTGTGTGTGTGCAGTCAGGCCTGGCAGTGGGGTACTGGGGCTCCAAGCGCTCCTGAAGCCATTCTTGCAGTCCCCACTCCAGGAGTCAGGTTGGGTGTGATTAGCTGTGGGGGCCCCCTGAGGAGCGGAATGAGCTCTCCACAAGCACAGGAGGAGCACACTCACGGCTGGGTCATGTTCGCATGATTCCTGCGTGTGTCCCAGGGCGGGTTGTGGTTCAGACTCCTGGCTCAGGCACTTCCTGTGCTGGTCTTGCTTGTCTTCCTGCAAGACAATTGCAAGACATTTGCAAAAATGGCGGATCTTGGGCCTGCAGCCGTGGGGAAATGGGAGCCCTACAACTGGCTGGGAAGTTAGGCAGGCAGGCCCGTCCGGGCACCTGGTGGGAGAACAGAGCAGAGCCTGCCATGAGGACGAGGCAGAGCGACACCCGACCGTGCCCGGCTGGGGGCAGGACAGGGCCTTGGCTGCCGGCCCCTGGGCACGAGTGAAGACCGTCCCCCGCTCCTCCTCCCCACTCTCGTTCCAGAGCACCCGGGCGTGTGTCCCACAAGGAAAGTCGTGCAGACCTTCGCCCCTTGCAACGACACCTGCACGGACGACCGGGACTGTCCCCTCACCCAGAAGTGCTGCTTCACCGGCTGCAGCCGGGGCTGCCTAGACCCAGGTACGGCAAAGCCCCCAGCCCCCAGCCCCCAGCCCAAGCCTCCCCCAAGCAGGCTGCGAGCGCTGGATCTGGGGAATTAACCTGCAGGTGGCTGGCATGGTGTGGGGTGTGCCCTCCTGTGCCGCCTGAGCAGCTGCTCCCAAGAAATCTGGTGGCTGCAGCCAGCAGGCTGCAGAGCTGCTCCCACGGCAGTCCCTGTGGGGGGTGCGATCCAGCCCCCCCCCCCATGGATACTGGAGTCCCTTTTACAAAAGTTTCTAAAACGTAAAGATCAGTAAGAAAACCACCTCCGCTTCTTTTGCGCCACAGGACTGCGCTGTTTGCAGCACCACCTTCTGAGCTCCTGCGAGCCACTTCCGGAGCATGAGACACCCCCACCCCCACCCCCACCCCCACCCCCGCCTTCAGCCACGGCTTGCCTGACTCAGAAGGGGTCTGCAGAAGCGCAGAAGACGCCTCGCAGCCCTGCAAATGGCACGGCCTTGTGGCACAAAATCCACCGTGAAATCTGGGGGCGGGTCCACTCTACTATCATTATTATTTTTAAAAAGTCTATATAGCAGTTTACAGCACAAAGCAGTTTATACAGCTCAATACATAAAAGTAAGCGTAGCAATGGATAACTGCGCAGGAGCTCCAAGGGGTCTTCCCTGGGAAAGGGCTTCTCAAAGGCAATCCCCTTGTATTGTTCGTGCGGATGCAAACTGTTCTTCGTTCAGCGTCTGAATGTTTCACCCCATGGGTGTGCTTGAATCCCCCTCACATCTCAGTTCTGCTGCTCCTGACCCCATGAGAGGCTTCCCTCTCGAGAAGGCCCAAGCACAGAGGTCAGAATAGCTTCTCTCAGAGCCTGTCATGAGAACATAAGAAGAGCCCCTGTGCTGGATCAGGCCAAAGGCCCACCTAGTCCAGCTTCCTGTAGCTCACAGTGGCCCACCAGGTGCCCCAGGGAGCACATGAGACAACAAGATGCCTGCATCCTGTGGCCACTCCCTTGCACCTGGCTTTCTGAAGTAGCCTACTACTAATGTAAGGAGGTTGCCCAACCCATCATGGCCTATAGCCCATGATGGACTTTTCCTCCAGAAATCCATCCAGTCCCCTTTTAAAGGCATCTAGGCCAGATGCCATCCCCACCTCCTGTGGCAAGGAGTTCCATAGCTTAATTACCCGCTGGGTAAAAAAGTATTTCATTTCATCTGTTCTCAATCTTCCAACACTCAATTTCAGTGGATGCCCCCTGTTTCGGATATTGTGAGAGAGGAAAAAGAACATCCCTCTATCGACTCTATCCCTTCCATGCATAATTTTGTATGTCTCAATCATGTCCCCCCTCAGGCACCTTTTTCCTAGGCTGAAGAGCCCCAAACGCTGCAGTCTTTCGTCATAAGGGAGGTGCCCCAGCCCCGTAATCATTTTGGTCACTCTCTTCTGCACCTTTTCCAGCTCCACTAAGTCCTTTTTGAGGTGCGGCGACCAGAACTGTACACAATATTCCAGGTGGGGCCTTACCATTGATTTGTACAATGGCACGATAATGTTGGCCGTTTTATTCTCAACCCTTTTTAAAATTACCCAAGCATGGAGTTGGCCTTCTTCACCACTGCCAATACTTCTACCACAGCAGGAGTTCCTCGCGGCAGGGACGTTGCACCCCCTCTCCTCTCTCTCCAGTTCAGGGCGAGGTCAGGGGGCTCCTTGCGGCTGGCCCGGCTGGCCCTGGGTCGTCTGTGAAGCTGTGTGGCTGACTGACGTGTGGAGGCAGGACAAGCGGAATGCAGTGGTTCAAAAATGGGGGTAAAAAGGCCCTTCAGCTAGTCCAACAGGAATGACCGTTTTGGGGGGTGGGGTGGGGGAGGGACAGTGAAGTGGAGCAGAGCAGCTGGGGGAGCCCTCCTGTTTCCAGGGCAGCCTCCGTGAGCCCCTTCCTCACATACCCTCTTTCTCCCTCACACAGTGCGCAGTGACCGCTGCCAGTTGCCCCCCGAGACTGGGCCGTGCAAGGCCAAGATCCGTCGGTGGTACTACAGCCCTGCCCAGAGGAAGTGCCTGCTGTTCACCTATGGCGGCTGCCACGGCAACAGCAACAACTTTGAGACCGAGGAGGCCTGCGAGGAGGCCTGCGGGGGGGTCGGCCCAGGTGCGGGGAGCCTGAGCCGGGGGGGTGGGGGGGCCGGGACTCGGCCCAGCTCATCCCCAGCAGGAATGCAGGGAGCCCGCCCAAAGGGGGCAGAGCTCAGGCCGCGGGGGGGGGGGCTTGCTCCCGTACCTCCAGTTGGACCACCCTGCCGTGTGCTGCTTTGACTGCTGTGATGCCCGTGCTGGTTCCCTGCTGCCCTGTCCTCAGCCTGGTGCTCCGGTTCCACGCTCTTCTCATTCAGCCGAGACATTTATACCCTGCCTGGCAACCCAACATGAACACAAGGCAAAGCACACGACAAGAGAGTGCCGTTGCAGCACCTGCCCCATGTGAAGTGCAGAGCTGAGCAGGGAGGGGCCCCCAGACGAGGAGGAGGCTGCCGGGATCTCAGGCGCCCTCTGAGGTGCAAACCACAGGATCGTGGCCGGCCATCGGCAGCTGCTGGCAACGGAGCCGGGCGAGCCTCTCCTGGGAGGGAGCTCAGCATCCTCAGTGCTCCCACCAAGAAGCCAGCAGGGGTGTGTGTGTGTGGGGGGGGTTTACAGAGGGGGGGCTATTCAAGGGATCAGGCAAGACAAGAGACCGGGCTTGGGAAGGGAAACCGACTGCCTGCCGGGTGTGGCCAGAGGGGCGAATAGCCTTGCCGTTGCCCCAGAGGGAAGATGATCCAGGTTTTAGTTCCCAGTTTGCCCGAAGCAAAATAAATGTAGTAACCGGGAAACTTAAACTTGAGATTCAGAATTATTGGGGGAAATGCACCCACGTGCCCATTTGTTCTTCTCCCTCTTTCCCCTCCTCCTGCGGCCACAGAGGTTTGCAAGCTGCCGAGCGATTCTGGGCCATGTTTTGGTTACTCAGAAAGGTACTACTTCAACTACGCCACTAAGACGTGTGACGTGTTTGTCTACGGGCTCTGTGGAGGAAACGGCAACCGGTTTTCCACCAAGCTGGAGTGCTGGATGGTCTGCGGGCACCTGGGTAAGGACCCAGAACGCTGCCCGATGCCCTTTGGGTGGCGCACTGCCACCTTCGCTCATGGAAGCCTGGGGGCCCCTCGGCACACTCCCCCCGTGCAGCAGTCTGGGACTGGCGGTCTGAGTGGGGGGGGGGCTACGCTGAGGACGGAGCTCCTTTGCTCCTGCAGATCCCATCAACCAGGCCGGAAGTCCTGCATTTCCACACTGGAGGAAACCTTGCCGGGAGCGAGAGAGGAAGCAAAGGAGTTGCTTGCTGCCGCCTTTGCGCAGCCCAGTGCAGCTCACGAGCGCAGCGCATGGGAGGGGGGCTGGCACAGGGGCATCTCAATGCCTGCGCTCCCAGTGTTGGCCTGGTCCGGGGGTGGCGCCCCTGCGTCAGAACTAGTGATGTAGTGCTGACGCAACAATGTTGTGCCTGTGCTATGTCAGGGCTAGGATTGCGCCCTGAGTGACAGTTCTAAGAGCGCAATCTTAACCTGGAGTTAGGCTGGCACAGTTTGGCCGGCACAAGGGACACCCTAATGTATGTTGGGATCACTCTTGGAGTCAGAGGCCAGCACACAGACGTGCGCCATCCTGCCCGATTCCAAGAGTGGCCCCAGCACGCTTCACCATGTCCCTTGTGCCGGCCAAACTTGTGCAGGCCTAACTCCAGTTTAGGATTGCGCTGGCACAGCACGACCCTAAAACGTGTGCAGTGTCGATGCAACAGTGCCAATGGGATCGGTGCTGCAGGTAGCCTGTTGCTCCCGCGCAGCGCAGCGCATCCCTTGCGCCAGCTGAAGCCATCTGGTGCAAGGGAGGCGCCATGTTGGGACGGGGGGAGAGTGGGCAGTTCTGGGCGGGCCGTGGGCGGGCTTGGGATTCGGCCATCAGGCCACGCGGTCTCACTTTGGCAGGCGCAGATCTGAGTAGTGCAAAGGGGGGTTGGAGCCTATGCCGTGGGGGGGGCTCCAGACACCCAGACCCTGCACAGGGTTTGCCACAGGCCTGCTGGCCTCGCTCATCCAGCGCATTATAGGAATGTGCTCTAGATTATCTGGCAACATTCTAAGCAGCACATTTCGTTCTCACTTGCCTTGGTGCAAGGGCAGGACAAGCAGTCAAAGCCCCCCATAGGGAAGGACCTCTGCATCCGCCAGGGCCCCTGTGAGAGGGGGGCGTTTGGCCTGTCAGTCAGGGGGTGGGTAGTCGGACAGGGGCCTCCGCGTGACCTGCTGCTTCTCTCTTCCCACAGCCCAGTCCAAGGCGTAGGGAGTCCTGCACCACTGTCACCGGACGGGCGCAGGACTCAGCGATGCAGGCCAAAGACTGGGCCCCAACCCAGTGCGCAGCCCCCTTTCCCTGACGGCCTCCTTCCGCCTCTGTGGTACCAATGACCTATTCTGCTCTTCCCCAAATAAAGGCATACAACCTGCATCCTCGTGCCTCGTGGTGTCTTGGCTGCAGCCTCCCCTCCCC
>JAJKFI010000109.1:624896-689891 GCA_029204185.1 Lerista edwardsae | reverse complement strand
GGGCTCCCTGTTATGAGGGAGGAAGCAGCCCCCCATCGAGGGGGGCATAGGAGGGGTGAGTGGGACATCTCCTCCCCCCAGACTAGCATAAAAATGGAAACGCGCCAGTAGGCCCAGTTAGTTGTAGGGGTACCAGATGCAAAGTGAGACAGAGAACCTGTCCCTTTAACCACTGCATGGGAGAGGGAATTTGGGCAGGTGCAGCTTTGGAGACCCTTCCATGGTGAGCTGCCCCTGCCCCAATTTCCCCCTCCATACACTGGTTCAAGGCCTAGGAACTTTGTCCCAGTTGGTACCTGGTAACCTTCCTTAGGAGCTGAAGGGGCTGAGAGCTGGAGGTGTCGCACAGCGCAGTGCTCACCGTGGGGAGCAGGAAGTCAGAGGCCGAGAGCGGGGCTGAGGCGTCCCCCTGGAACGAGGCCCGGAGGAGAAGCGGCGCAGGGTGGCTCTGCGCGGCCTGGAGGAGCAGGAGCTGAGCAGCCGCCTGAGCTCTCTGCGGTTGGGTGGTGGGAGCGGAGTGGTCAGCTTGGCCACACCAGCACCGGAAGTGCCCTTTCCCTTTTCCTGTCCTTCACTTGGGAGTGGAGCCTCACAAGCACATTTGCAACGTAAAAGACATGAGAGGTCAGGCGGAGAAGCCCACCAAGACGCACAGGACGCAGGCGGCCAAACTCCGCCCCGCTCTCCTCCACTCTCCCTCCAACATCACCTCCTGCACAGTGGCTCAGCCTGGAGGGTTCTGGGAATGGAACCTTTGCAGGAAGCAGAGGTGGAGCTGCAGCAGGTGGAGGTCAGGCTGTCCCTGACTGTCCTCATCTCGTGCATTCGGTGACCGGGCAGGTGATGGAACAGGCAGGCAGGCAGCAGGTGGAAGTGGGGCAGGACCGGCCTTCAGGCTGGGGCAGACACCCGGTGCCCACAAGCTGGCAGGGGGCCGAGTGGGAAAGGCTGAGAGCAGGGCAGGAAGGTCGGAGGCAGAGGAGGCAGCCCCCTGGGGCGGGTGAGAAACGGGTGAAGATGTGGCGTTTGTAGGGAGCCTGGCAAGATGGTGCCGTGCTCTGAGACGGCGTCCCGAAAGAGGGGGACTGCCGAGCAGCGACTCCCAGCAGAGGCGCTCCTTTGCTCGACAAGCTGGGCGGCCTTTCCGCGGTCTGGAGTAGGGCAGTGGGAGCCGGTCGCCCTCCGCGTGGGCTTTGGGGCTTATTTGCAGCCACACAACTAACATTCATGCAATGGGTGGGGGAGGCGAAATGGTTTGGGTGCCCCTCGGAGGACCATGACGAGACGGGAAGTGGCGCATCGGCCAGCTCAGGCCCTGCCAGACCCCACAAGGGCACATGCGCTCTTTCCCCCCCCCCCCCCCCGCTCAAATGGCGTTTGGAGTGGCTGGAAGATTCAGCCCCGACACGGAGGTTCTGCTCAGCCACCCAGCTGGGGTGCTGCCCTCTTGGGGTGTGCCCCAAGGCCACAAGGACACCCCCCAGCCCTGCAGGATCGACCCAGAGGCCCGTCTCGGCATCATCCTGTCGCCAGCCGGCTGCTGCATTTGCCGCAGTGACGCAGGGACGTCTGGAGCGCCCATTGTTCGGCCTGTCGCAACAACAGGCTTGTTATCCCAGCACAGGGTGTGACCATTGACCGGGGGAGCTGGGTCAGTGCTGTACGGCACTGGGCACGCCACGCTCGGCTGGCGGGGAACGAGAGAGCCTGGCAAGACAAGAGAGGGCGGCTCTGGGCTCCATTGTGTCTGCTCCACCTTTCCCCATTGATCTGCGGTCTTTGTTGCGGTCTCCAAGATCAAGTTAAGAGCGGGCCTCTCCATCTCAAAGGGGCAGAGCGCTGGGAATGCCGGGAGGAGGCACGCGGAGGATCTTTGCGGAAGGCGGAGTCGTCAGCGGAGGGTCTTCCTCTGCAGGGGGCCACCGGCAGGCGGCTGCCCAGCCTCGTGGAATCCTGCTTGCTTGCCCCTGCGGCCCAGTACATGGCCTGTGTGACCAACCCAGCAGGGCACTGCAATGCTGCCCTGGGTCGAAGGATGGCTTAAGTGCAGCACAACACTTGCAGCAGACCAAACCGAAGCAGAGCCAACAAACACTTGTAATGTAGCCCCCCCCCCAGCAACTCCTGGGCTCACACTCTGGGTGCCAGCAGGCCTCCCACCCTCCTCCTGGCTCCTTGACTCCAATGGGTGGGTGGGTCTTTTTTGGCCCCCTCTCTCCGGGAAAGGTCATGGCTGTTCCTGCTTGACTGACTGCTCTGCAGGCAGCTCCGCCTTCCTTCCAGTTTACAGCATCCAGTCCTGGGGATGCCACATTCTGGGCACTTCCAACGCAACCCCCGAGTTCACAGGAGACTTGGAGAGCGGCACCCAGGGTGGCTGTCCCGGAGGTCGTCCCAGGGCGAGAGGAAAGGAGCCACGGACACGCTGCGGGACGAGGGGACTGCTGACGTCTGCCTGCAGGGGGCTCCTGAGCCAGGCTCTGGCCACAGGCACTGCTCCAGGGATCCGATCCGAGCCCGCAGGCTCCTCTGGGCTTTCCTGCACACGCACTCCTCAGGGCAGAGCTGGACGCGCCGCAAGGAAGTCTGAGAGGCGACGAGGTCCTGCCCATCGTCACCATGAGTCCTTCTGGCTGGAGCCCGCCACCGCCACACGGGGTGCCCCAGGGCTCAGGTCCTCTCCACCCGCCTGGCGGGCACCGTGCCCTGCTGTATCTGGTGCGCAGGTCGTGGCTGCACCGTTCACACACACGCTCTGGGCGGAGGGACGTCCCGGCCGGCATTCAGGGCCTGATCCGCAGCAGTTTGGCAGAGGCTTCTCCGGGGGGAGGGGCGCGGGGGCAGGGGCGGGGCAGCCTATTGTGCTGCGTCTTCCCTTCTCTCTCTCCTTCCATCCTCTGGGCTCGATGTATAAAGCAAACAGACTGTGCCGCCAGCAGGTGCCCAGAGCCAGGACGATGAAGGCAGGAAGCCTCCTCCTCCTCCTCCTGGTGGGTCTCATTGCCCTCTTGGCGGGGGTGCCGCCTGCACCTGCGCAGAGCTGGAGAGGTAAGGACTGGAGCCACCGAGACCTCCTGCGGTCCTCCCCCCTCTGGGCCCCTTCGCACAGGACGGTGTTCCGGGGGGGCGGTGAGGAGAGCTCCCACGTGTGCCTTTCCTGGCCCAGGCGCTTCCCTGCTCTCCCTCCTCGCACGCTGTCCGCCCCAGGGCTGGCCTCTTCCGAAGCCGGAGCGGAGCGGGGAGCCTTCCCCCTGAAATGCGCTTGCAAAGTTTTCAGCGAAGGCTCTTCTGCCTGGCCTGCTGACAGCTGCTGGTCAGGGTCACTAGACGAACCCGACACCGTTCACCTGGTGAAGGACCAGGCCTGGGGGGGGGGCGGTTTTCTTCATGCCCTGCCTGTGGGCCTCCCGGACACCAGTCGTTGGCCATGAATGGAAAGAACCTGCTGGAGCTTGGCCTGGGGAATGCACCAAGACTTGATGGGAACCCCCAGCTCTGTGGGAACCCCCAGCTCTGAGGGTCCCAGACAGGCCTCGAATTCAGCAGGCATGGAGGCGGGTGGCTGGAGTGGACCCTTGGCCCAGGGCCAGAATCCCCGCTTCCCTGGTCGCCTGAGGAGCTTTGGGGCTTCTTTCTGCCGCGTTGGGGGCTGAGCCTGCCGTTCTGCTCTCCCCCCTCAGAGACGTCGTCATCGTCTGAGGAACACGCAAGCACTGCAGGTACAGGAGTGGCCCCCACTTTCCCTGCTGGGCGGCTGCCTGGGACCAGGAGAGGCGGTCCCTCGGAAAGGCCCTGGTGGCCCCAGCCGTCACTCCGTGCCAGCCCCTCTTTCCTTTCCAGCCAAGAAATGCCCGAGACGGGTGAAGGGGAGAATCGTGCGGCGTGGCAGGGCGTGCCTAGTGGACTGTCCACGGAACGAGCTCTGCTGCCGATACGGCTCTCGGCGGGAGTGTCTTCTCCCCGCTGGAGGTACTGCCACCCTCTTCCCACAGGAGCTGCCGCTGTCCAGCTCCTGGTGGCTCTCCTAGGGATGGACACACACCCTTCCCCGCTCCAGCCGCCACTGCTCCCTGGCAGAGCTCTTGGAAATAAACCGGCCTTTCCCCGAGAGGTGCCTCCTGGCTGCTTCAGAGCGTTGCTGAGCCGTTGCTGGGGGGGGCACATTTTCACGAGCCTGTTGCGTTGCCCCTGGGAGTTTCAGAATCACCCCTCCCCCCCCCTCAGAAAACAAAAATGCCCCTGAGGACAAGGAGGAGGGAGGGCTTTCGAACTGGCCGGGGACCGGCTCAGACGCAGAGAGTGCAGGAGGGCCAAGTCACCTGCACACAACACGGCTCCGGCAGCCCCCTCAGCCCCACTGGGCTTGCTGCCCTCCGGCATCGCCTGGCCAGCTGGATGCCCTGCACTGTGCCTGGGACACTCCTGCAGACAGAAAAGCAGATCTCAATGGGTGGCACGAAAGGACAGGCCGCTGCCCCACCCCCCCCATGGGCACTGCCCTGTGGGGGGCATGAGCAGTGGTCTGGTCCCCTACGCTCCCCAAGATCCACGGGAAACCACCAGAACGGACTGTGCGGGCGCTTAGGATTGGGGGCACCAGAATGCTGAGGCTGCGTCTCAACAGAGGCTCTGAACAGGTCCCTGGAGTCAGTCGGAGGCCAGGCGGGGGTGGATGAAGCTCCGTTCAAACAAAATGGAAAGGCGGGGTGTGGGTGTGGGGGCGGGAGATCAGGGCACAGTGAGGGGTGGTGCCTGGCACCGGGGGTCTCTCTCGGGAAGCCTGGGAGTGCAGGAGTGCCTTTCAGCCACCGAGGTCTGCTTGCCCGTTTCGGCTTTTCCCCGGAGGAGGCTCCTTGCCACTGTCACGTGTGTGTGCCCTTATGCTGTGCCCTGGCATGCCACTGGAGGCCCACCAACATGCCACGTGGGCCACCTTCTTCACGGCAGCCCCTCCTCCACTCTGCTGTCAGTGCCAGGCCCCAAGTGCCACGTGCCGCTGACAGAGCCCCCCAGGCTGGCCATGAGTGGTCTCTGCTGGCGCTGAGGCGGGGGTGGGCTGGGGGCAGATCGCAGCAGAAGCGGCATGTGCCCCCCCCCCAGAAGACTCCTCACGGCTGTGCCAACGAAAGAGCTGGGAGTCCTGCAGGGGATGACGAAGTGGCCAAGGAGGTGAGTGCCATTTCCCCGTCCTTCCCCCCCCCCCGCCTGCCTGGTCCCCAGCCAGCCCGTGGCCGGAGCGGATGCCGTGCCAGAGTCAGTGCGCCGTGCAGGCCGGCCTAGGGCAAGGGGGGGGCTTCAGGAGGGGCTGCCCTTGAGGGCCGTTTGGAAACTCCCCCTGGCTTGGAACACAGCCGGCCAGGGCTTCCAAGAGGGATTCTGTTAGGGGGCACAAAGTTTCTGTTGGGTCCCATCCCGAAGTGGGGTGAGGGCATGAAACAGAGCAGGGGAGGCTGGCAACGAGGGTGGGCGGAACAGCGGGTGAGGAGAGGGTGAAGCAAGGCGGGGAGGTGATGGTGACAGACGGAGAGTCCTTGGAGCCCAGGTCTACCTGCCTGCAGGGCATTGACAGGAATATGGAAAACCAAAAACACTCCCGAGTCTCTCTGAAGCCTTTTAAGCACGGGAGACCGTGGCAGCAAATTAGCGTGGTTGCGTTGGGGCTCACGTTAGACCGGAAAGTGCCCATGTGCCCCAGGCGACTTCTGCAACAGCTGCAGCCCCACAGCCGAGTCTCCCGAACCCCCCCTTCCCGCTAAGCGGATCCACAGGCCAGACCAGAGCGCTCCTCCAGCAGGCGGGCTCCTCCCGGACGGGACACTGTGTGGAGTGGGGGGGGGGTCATGTGGGCATTCTTGGGCCCGGTGCCTATGGCTGCCCCCCCCACACCCGCAACAGCACCCCAGCATCTCACGCAGGTGGATCAGAACACGTAAGACCCCAAGAATTCTGGGCTGCCTCCTCTGGCCCCTGGGGCCCCTGGTGGAGCCTGGGTCCGGGTGCAAATGGCCCCCTGCAAGCCCCCTCTCGTGGGCCCTGCAGCCAGCCACTGACTAACAAGTGTAAGCCAATAGGAACGGGTGACCTGAGTGCGGCTGGCCGTGCCCTGTCTGCGGGCCGGTTTCCCCCTGTCTCCAAGCACAGCTCAGCGCTAGTCCCACCCTCTGAAGCCCCAAAGAGCCTGAGGCCAAGAGCCTCCCACCCCCCACCCCCCCAGAGGGAGAAGAAGGGCCTTAGCTCAGTGGCTGAGCCAGCCTGCTTTGCCCAGCAGCGTCCGTCTCCCAGTAGGGCAGAGAAAACCTCCTGCCTGGAGTCCGGCTGAGAGGTGGATCATCCTTGGCCTGATGCAGTGGGGCTCCGCTTCCCAGGACCAGCCCCCCCCCCCGCCAGGAATGAGGGCAGAGGCCTTGCTTGGAGTCCCTACTTGGTCTTTCACTCCTCCGTGTCTGGGCTTTCTCAGAGGCGGTGCTGTGGAACACTCTGCTGATCACTTCACTGGTGGCCAAGAAGTGATTCACGAGGCACTATAGATGTGTTTCAGCTCTCGAGCTGTACACAGAAAGGAAGTGCACATTTTGGCTGTGGTCATTGGGATTTGCAGCAAGGAGGCCAGAGAGTTCCTTGGGGCAGTGATGTTGGGGGGCCAGAAGGAATATTTATTTAGCTATTTAGGAGGCCAGCAATTCCTGCTCCCCCCGCCCTGTTCGACCAGGGTGGGTGGTGAGACTTCCAGCTCCCCTCTCAAAGTCACTCTTCTTTATAAGCAGCAGCCTCTGGGGCTCTGCCAGTGCCCTCTGCAGGCAACCTGGAGTTTGCCCCTTAGTGCCAGTTCATTGCATGTGCCAAGACAGGCAGGCTACATTTCTGCATAACCAAGTGGCAGAAAAAAGGTGAGTTGACCTCCTTCATGGATGAACCAGCTGATTGATCCGTGAACACAAGCCCTGCTGGATCAGGCCAAAGGTCCATCTAGTCCAGCCCCCTGCATCTCACAGTGGCCCTCAGGCAGCACTCAAGACAACAAGATGCCTTTACTCCGTGGCCACTGCCTTGTACCGCACATTCTGAGACTGGCTACCTCTGAAACTTGGAGGTTGCATATAGCCATCATCATGGCTTGTAACCTGTGATGGATTTTTCTTCCACCAGTCTGTCCAATCCCCTCTTAAAGGCTTCCAGGTTCTCGTGCCATCACAATGTCCTGTGGCAAGGAGTTGCGTGGATTAATTACACGCTGGGTAAAGAAATATTGTGTCCATTCTGACTCTCCCACCAGTCACTGGTGTTTTGGTGTTGTGTGAGAGGGAAAAGAGCACCCTTCTGTCCATCCCCTGCATAATTTTGTACATCTCAATCATGCCCCTCCCTCAGGCGCCAGACTGAAAAGCCCCAAACACTGCAGCCTTTCCCTGGGGCAGGTGCCCCAGCCCAGTAATCAATTTCATTGCTCTCTTCTGCACCTTTTCCAGTTCCACCATGTCCTTTTTGGGATGTGGCGACCAGAATTGTATGCAGTACTCCAGATGTTGCACAACTCCAGATCAGGCCAAAATATTGGCAAAGTTTTATTCTCAATCTCATTTTTAAGTATCCCAAGCTTGGTCTTCACAGCTGCGGCATCCAGGGTCAACACTTCCATGGAGCCACTAGAGGGGATGAGTAATGGAATCTAATGGACTCCATTAGGAAGGTAGGACATGGGATTTTGGCCCTTTTTCCCATGTTATGAGGCATTTAAAGAAGGTGGATCCCACCTTCAGTGGTAAGTCAAATCAGTGGATACTGAATCAGTGGATAACGAGGCACAACTGAATATAAAATTTTGATTTCTTTCCCCAATGTGCATCACTTTACATTAAGTACATTGAAGCACATCTGCCATTTTGCTGCCTATTTCACCAATTCGGAGAGATCTGGCATTCTTCACAACCTTTTCTGTTGTCATTGCACCACCACCAAAGTGCTTCCAGGGACAATTTGCAGCTGTTTGAAGCCTGGGGTGGGCAGAGGGCTCATCCACCACTAAATGTAGCACAGGCCTCCACTTGGTGGGGGCTCAGATGGCAAGCCCCTCACCCCCCCCCCAAAGTATATCATTAGGATGGACTGCCCTGCCCCCCACCAGTGGCGTTTCTACAGGGATGGCAAAGCTCTAGGTTTTGCAAGAAGCCTTACCTTGCAGTGGAGATTACTCCTCTCCTGCACCGTTTTAGCCAATCTTGGCGTTGCTTACTGGCTACAGCAGCAAGGGAGAGGAGGGATTTACACGACAGGGTAAGGCTTCTTGCAAAACTTAGAGCTTTGCCATCCCTGTAGAAACGCCTCTGCCCCCCACTTGCTATGCAACTGGCTATGTTTATCCCCAACTCCAGTTCATTTTAAAACAAACTGAGCAAATTGAGGATCCCAGGATCAATCCTCATTCCATTGTGAAAATTTCCGATTGACCTGATTCCTGGTCTTCAACCAGTTTCCTGACTCTGGAGTTTTCTCAGCAGCCATTAGTGAGAGTCCATGTTAAACGCCTTCTGAAAGCCCAGATTTTATAATATCCATGAGTTTGCCTTCATCCACATGCCTATTGACCTCTTCAAATAATTCTAAAAGGTTTGTGAGGCAAGACTTACTTACAGAAGCCATGCTGACTTTCCTTCAGCAACACTTGTTCTTCCACATGTTTAAAGATTTTATCCTTGATGAGGCTTTTTACCATCTCAACTAGAATAGAAGATGTTAGGCTGACCGTCTAACAACAGAAGATGTTAGATTGACTATGATTGATGTAACATTAGCGATCTTCCAGCCACTGGCATAGATGACCGTTCTGGCACCCAGTGGCCGTGATTCCCAAATCACCCCCCAGCCTGGTAATGCCTAACCTGGAAGCAATTGCAGTGATGTGATGAATTGCCGCCAGTTACTTCCAGGTTACAGCACACTGGAGTAATTGCAAATCACTCTGAGCAATCGACTGCTTTTTTCACCTTTTATCTGGAAAAGGAGAAAAAAAAGGCAGGAAAAGCAGCCAGCTACTCAGAGCGGCTTGCAACTGCTTCGGAGTGCCTGCAAGGTGGGGCCTGACTTGACACCCGTCAGGCGTGGTACAAGGGCCTTGAACCCCCCCCCGGTGTTGCCTTAGCTATGCCGCTGCTCCAGTCAACTGGCCCATTGGCGTATGTTGGCACAAGTTGCATATGTATGTTAGAAGGTTAGTCATTTCACACTTGAGTGCCTCAAGAACTCAGATGGTAGATGCCATCAGGGCCTGGTGGCTTGTTAGTTTTTAACTTGTCCGTAAGTTCTGAATTGTCCTCTCTTTTAACTTCCATTTGACTCAGGGCGCAATCCTAGCCTGGAGTTAGGCCAGCAAAGTTTGGTTGGCACAAGGGTCACCGTAAAGTATATCTGGACACTCTCGGAGTCAGAGAGACCAGCGCACAGACGTGCACCATCCTCCCTGACTCTGAGAGTGGTCCAAATGTGCTGTACGGTGGCCTTTGTGCCGGCCAAACTTTGCTGGCCTAACTGTGCCGGCCTTACTCCAGGTAGGGTTGTACCCTTAATTTGTTGGCCACCTTTTATTGGGGGGGGGGGGCTGTTCAGGCCGCGGTGTCTGCCCAAGTTCTCCTGCTGTGCAGAACTCATTTGCAAAGATGCAAAGAACTAACTGACATCCCAGCCGTATCAAAGCCCCACCACAGATGCCTCCGTGCCACTGGAGCAGGCAAAGCATCCTGAGGGAGGAAGGCAGTCCCAGAAGTCTGGGCAAGGGAGCATTCGTTCCCTCGCCTGGGGGAAGCAGCCTCCACTGCCCGCACTGGTCTACTCCAATCTGCGCCAAACCATCCCTGCCAAATCCGCTGGTGTCCAAACAGACCTGGGAAGGCAGGTTGAGGCCAGGGTTTGTGGCTGGGCTAGTGGAGAGGCTAGTGGCTGTGCTGCTGGCATCACCCCCCTCCCTGGCCTTGGCACGACACCCCCCATGCCCTCCTCCCACCGCCTGGACTTCGCAGTTCTCCCAGCTGCCTCCTTCCATCTCGCCTCTGCTGGGCGCTTCCCGGGCAGTCTGTGGGTGGCCTTTGTCTGGCCCGGGGCCACTTCCGGAGCCCACCTCACAGCACTGGAAGTGCCACCCTTGGCTACGGCCCTCCCACACGGCTGCCCCCGGCCCGGTTTTGCTGGCCAGCGGTGCCCACTCAGGTCCGTCACCAGGCAGAGCCACGCCCAGGCTCCCTGCCTCCAGACCACTTCCCTCCGGCAATCTCCGGCCAGATCCGGGCCCAGCTGCGTGGACCTGAACGCCTGTGTAAAGCAGCCCCTCCCCCTCCCCTTCAGAGCCATTCGCGGCTGCAAGATGCGTCTCCTCTGTTTTGCTTTCACAGCGTCTTGCCCCTCGCCCTGGGAACGCCACTGCTACCTTCAAGAGGCTTCCATTGTTCCCCTTTATGTTTCTGGCTATGCGTTCCTCAGAGTCTTCCTTGGGCTCCCCAAGTATCCCCTTCTTACATGCCTTTTGCCAGAGTTTGTGTTCCTTTTTATTCCCCTTTTCATTCTCCCATTCATGGAAGGATCTTCCTTGCCCTTTTTGGTGTCCCTAACGCTGCTCCTTCGCCAGGGCCGAACGGAGCCCCGAGTGCGCCCATGGCAGGGCGACGGAACTGCGCCCCCAGCACGTCGCCCAGCCATGCCTCCCTGCGCCTGAAATAGCTCCATTTTGGAACGGAACGGATGCCAGGGAGGGCGGGTGGGCCACACAGTGTGCGGGTTCGTCCGCAGACTCCGTGCAATGGCGCCCTGCCGCTGCCGACGCCCATGGCTCGCGCCACCCCAGCCTATGCCCTTCCTCCGCCTGTGTTCTGTCGCTGCTCGGCCTCCCCTGTCCTCTCCTGTCCTCTCACAGAGAGTCCCGGCTACTGCCCCACAGCCGACCCAAGCCCCGCCCCCAGATGCCGGATCAGCTGCAGAGCCGACAAGGAGTGCGGGAGGGGGAAGAAGTGCTGCCGGTGGGGCTGCCGGTGGGGCTGCGCAGATGCAGAGCCAGGTGAGGCTGGAGGGGAGCGCGGGGGCCGGGCGGAGGGGGGGCTCTGAGGAGGCTGGAGGGGGCAGGATGACGGTGCTGCTCAAATGTCGTGGAGAGGGAAGGCCGCGTCTGTCCTCCACGGCCTCTGGGAGGAGAGTCCGGCTGGCGTCAAGAAGAAACGCCTGATGGCCAGGGCAGGGCAGGGCAGGGCAGGAGGGGGACAGGCTGATGAAGGAGGCGGGCGGCGGAAGCTTCCTCACGGGGGCCCTTCAAGCGGAGGCTCGACAGGCGCCCTGGGAGGTTGGGCCGGGTGGCTTGTAGGTCACTTCCAGGACTCTATGACGCTATAACCCTGTGGGACCCCCTTCCCGCCCCCTGGAACGCCACAGCCTGCATTACATGTCCCTGAGAGTTCCGCTGGTCTGAGCTGAGAGGCCCAGCACCGGGCCTTCCCTGAGCGTTCCAACAGGGCCACGTCCGAAGCCCCAAGACGAAACGGGACGTCTCTTCCCAGCCCACCCCGGCACGTGTCCAGAGAGGAGCGCCCTGCCCAGCAGAGCCCCCGGCAACGAGACCTGCACGGACGACAGGGACTGCCTGCCCCGGCAGAAGTGCTGCGCCACGAGACGCGGCCTCCGGTGCACGGACCTCCAGGCAGGTACTGCGACAGGCCACGCTGGGCGAACGTCCGGCCTGGAGGGTTTCCCTCCGAGTCCCTGCCTGGCTGAGCCTCCTGGGCGGAGTCTCCAGGCCACACGCGCAGCAGAGGGCCTGAGCACCCCCGGGCACCGGCTGGCCTTTGCTTCCATGGCATGCGTGGCTTTGGGGGCCCCCTTGCCCCGGGGCCTCTCCCGGGCGGGCCCAGCAGCCCTGACTGGGGCAGTGATGTCCAGCCCTCGCAGAGGCCTTCAGGCCGACTTCCTCAAATGCAAGGGAGGGCGAGGGGGCCCCACGCTTTCCCAAGGGGCCGGGCACGCGCCCCCAGCGTTACGAGCCTAACTGAGCTGCCTTGGGGTCTCTTGCTGCCTGCCTTGCCGTTGCCGACCAGCACCCCCTCCCCAGCTTGACAGGCTCCTAGGGGCAGTGCCCACATTAGTCATAACCTTGGGAATGAGACTGAGATAGGAAGGTAGATAGGAAGGGAGGCTGCCTGCCATGGACCCTGAACACGAGATTCCCCCCCCCCCCGCATAAGCCTGACCAGAGGAGGGAATTGAAAAAAGACTCTACTCCCCCCCCCCACAAAAAGACAAAAAAAACCCTGCTGACAGCAGTTTGTTTTGCAGAAACCAGGAGCAGGAAAGCAGCACCACAATGTGTGTCCTGGTAGACTGTGTGCTGGGGGGGGGGGCCTTAGCAGTAAAGTGCACACCTGGACAACCATGCATAGGAAATCCCCCTATCCACCCCCTACACAACTGTATGCGTCTCAGGGCACAATCCTAACCCGAAGTGAGGCCAGCACAAGTTAGGCCAGCATAGTTTGGCTGGCAAAGGGGCCACCATAAAGTGTGTTTGGACCACTCTCGGAGACAGGGAGGATGGCGCGCATCTGTGTGCTGGCCTCTGACTCCGAGAGTGGTCCAAATGCGGTTTACAGTGTCCCTGGTGCTGGCCAAACTTTGCTGGCCTGACTGGGCCAGCCTAACTCCAGGTTAGGATTGTGCCCTCAATCATGTCCTCCCTCAGGTGCCTTTTTTTCTAGATGGAAGAGCGCCAGGCACTAATGAAACTCACCCTGTCCTCACTCTCATTTTGAAAGATCCTGGGGAGGAAAAGGCCCCACTGAGTTTGCACGCTAGAGGCTGGCAGTAGGGAAACCTGAGCCTTGAAGCAGGACAGCATTGCCAATGGGCAGCGCAGAGGCCACGGATCTGCAAAGATTATGATGGCCCCCTGAGGGGACATGATGGGGCAGGTCTCTGCAGGCGACGTTCTCATCCTCACCGCTACTGATCGCGTTGCCCAGCTTGGAGGCTGAGGCCAATGGCGTAGCTACCTATGGGCAGGGGGCACAGCGTCTCAGGTGCCATCTTCAGGGGGGGGGTGTGTCACCACTGGACCCCGAATTCCAAAAACTGTGAGTTTACGGCATAATCTGGTCATGCTATATACCAATTAGATGTGGAATTCCACCCAGAATTCAATGGAAAAAATGGAGTGTAATATCTCTGTTCTATCAAAGATAAAAAGGTAAAGGTTTCCCCACGACCGAATGGTCTAGTCGTGACCGACTGCAGAGGGTGGAGCTCATCTCCGTTTCTAAGCCTGTAGAGCTGGTGTTTGTCCGAGGACAAGCTTCTGTGGTCATGTGGCTGGCATGACTCTACGCCAAGGCGCACGGAACACCGTTCCCTTCCCACCAAAGTGGTCCCTATTTATCTACTCGCATTTAGGTGCTTTCGAACTACTAGGTTGGCAGGAGCTGGGACAAGCAATGGGAGCTCAGTCCATTGCATGGTCTTGAACTCCCAACCTTCTGGTCAGAAAGCACAGCAGCAGCGGTTTAACCAGCAGCGCCACCACGTCCCCTATTCTATCAGAAGTTATGGCCAAAAAAGTAAAAACCAAAAATAAAACTTTTTTTGAACAAATTGTGATTTTTAAAATCTCGGTTTTAAGGAATAATACCATCATGCTGTATACTGTTGAATGTGGAATTTTACCAGGAATTCAATGACCCCCCCCACCCAGGACCTTACCTTAATGCTAGTAAAAGTTATGGCCAAAAAACAAAAAAAGATTTTTGCCATGGGTGTGTGTGTAAAAAATTAAGTAGCCCCGGGTGCAAAATGCCCCAGCTCTGCCACTGGCTGCGGCCTCTGCTTCTGCGGCCCAGGTGCGGCCACCGCTGCCTTCTAACCAGCCTGGCTTTCTCCTCCTGCCCCCCGGTCTCCTGGCAGGCCTCTGCGACCTCCCCGCGCAGCTCGGCTCCTGCGCCTCGTCCTGGGGGCACTTCCACTACAACTCCACCGCCAGGGCCTGTGAGGCCGTCCAGTACAGCGGCTGCCAGGGCAACGCGAACCGCTTCCACGCCAGGGAGGAGTGCCTGCCTGCGGGTCTGCGGAGAGCCGGGTAAGCGGGGCGGGCGGCAGGCGGAGCCGGGTCCGCAGGAGCATCGCAGCAGCACTGGCCCAGCGCCACACCTGTGGGGACCACCCGCCCAGGCACAGCCGTTCCTGGGTCCTTCCCTCTCCTCTCAGCTGTCCCTCCCACCCCTGCCTGGCCTTCTGTCCCGCCCTGCCAGCCCTCTGCAGACATTCTGGAACGTGTGAAAGGGGAAGCAGGGCAAGGAGTGTCTGCTGTCCTGCGCCCAACTTCCTTGGCCTTACTGGAAGGCCTGATAGCAGCCTTGGACACAGGTCAGCTTTCTCTGCGCAGGGGACGAACTCGCAGAAGAAGCTCGCATGCAAATATTCTCCATGCATCAAGTCAAATGCATGCAGGCCCTTCAGAATAGCACCGTGAAGGTCAAAGGATGGCTCTGTCCCCCCTCCAGGCTCTCAGCGGATGTGTGAAAGGGCCCTGCTGGATCAGGCCCAGGGCCCGTCTAGTCCAGCTTCCTGCATCTCACAGTATGAGGCCCGCCAGACGCCTCAGGGAACCCCCAAGAACGAGACGCCCGGTTCCTGTTGCCCTTCCCTTGCGCCCGGCATTCTGAGATCGGCTGCCTCTGAAACCTGGAGGCTGCACGTAGTCACCCTGGCTGGCAACCATAAATCTCTCCAAACCCCTCTTAAAGGCATCCTGGCCAAATGCCATCACAATGTCCTGTGGCAAGTAGTTCCACTGGTTAATTACGCACCTGGGCGGAGAAATATTTTGTGCGTTCTGACTCTCCTGCCAGCCAATGTTAGTGGCCGTCCCCTGGTCCTGGTGCTGTGCGTCCCTCTGCCCACTCTGCCCGCCGCCTGCTTCGCTGCCTGCCCCGCCTCCTCAGTCCGGCTCCCCCTCAGGAGCCCCTTCTCTCTTTTCCAGTCAAGAGTGGAAAGTGCCCCGAGTGCTCGGAGGACGGGAAGTGCGGCTCCTCCTGCTCCAGGGATTCTGACTGCCCAGGCGAGGAGCGCTGCTGCCGCTGTGGGTGCAGCCGCCAGTGCAGGCTCCCTGTTGGCGGTAAGGGGTGCGCAGCAGTGCCTGGAGGACCCCCCCCCCCGAAGGCTCACCTGGCCCAGCATCCTCACGGCCACAGTGGCCAGCCTCAGGCCGCCGGAGCCTCTGGAGGTGGTGCCTTGCGGTGGGGCTGCTGGGGGAGCCGTGGGGTTCGGTGTTTCAGGCGGGGATTTTGATTCACGTGTGCATCTTCGGGTGTGTGACAGCCAGGCCCTTTCCCCAGGGGGAGAACCCAGGGACCCGTTTTTCCTGCCCCCCCCCGTGAGTCCAGGACTGCTGCCTCGGCCTCAGTGGCGGGGAGCGGGCAGGAGGCGGCGTTCAGCTCCGACTCGGCCCTCGATCACGCCCTGGGCTGCCGCCTCCTCCTCCCGCCCAGAGCACCCCGGCTACTGCCCGAAGTCCCAGAAGCCTCTGAGGTCGCCCCCTGCCCAGCCAACTGCACCACGGATGCCCAGGGTGGGGAGGGGAGGGGGTGCTGCCAGAGAGGGTGCCTTGTCCACTGTGCAGCCGCTGAGCCACGCACGGTGCGGGCAGGGAGGCGGGTGGGTGGTGGGCGGGCGAGGGCAGACTCCCTGCTCCTGCTGAGTGGGGAGAAAAGGGGAGTCGGCTCTGCCCTGGGCAGGCGCAGGGGATTGGGGCCTGGATTGGGGCCACGCACATTGCCAGTCCCTAAATCTGTGCCAGCTGAGCCAGCCCCATCCCTGGCACGGATTTGGGGACCGGCAGTCAGCTGATGGAGAGGCTCACTGGGAGGGGGTGACCTGCATGAGGCAGCTTGGGTGGGTAAACCCTCAGTGAGGCCCCGGGGCATCTTCCAGAGACACATCATGCCATGCGCCTTCCTTTTCCTCGTCCACTCTGCACTTTGGAACAAGCCAGGTCTGCACGGTCAGCCAGGTGAGATGCTGAACTTGCAGGTCTGGAAATCTCAACATTTTGTTTCTGGAAGAAGCTGGGGGAGGGGTGGTGTGGATCTGGGCCATGGGGTGTGTGTGTGGCGGGGGGGCTGAGGCCCTCTCATGAATTCCCCCCCCCATTAACCTTTAGCCAAGGAGGGAATAGTTTTTGTGTTTGCAACAAGGAGCGGACGGGCAGGTTCCAGGTGTCCCCTTCCTGCCTGTCAGCCCCACCGATGCAGCATCCGGAAGGATGAGTGTTAGCCGTGGGAGCCGTTGACTCAGAGGCCTGCTGAGGACGCCCTGCTAAGCGGATCACTGCAGCGCGAGGGTCCTAAGCAAAGGGCAGGCTGAGGAGTGAGGACTCCACGCCTGGACAGGGAGACGCAGGGCGGGGGAGTCGGGGGCCCTCCATGCTGCTGTCTAGCTGGGAAGAACCTTGGGCAGGTGGGGAGGAAGGCGAATCTCAGAAGGGGCGATCTGGATCGGAACCACCAGAAGGAAGAGTCGAAAACCCTTCCCCCGCCACCCACCCACCCACCCACCCCCAGGCCTCATCCTGACCCCCCTCCCCCGCAGCTGCTGCTGCTTTCCGGGACACGCAGGCCTGCCCAGGCCAAACTGGGCACCGAGCACAGCACTCGCCTTGCCCTCCAGCCACTCCAGCACTGCAAGTGCAGCCCGGGGGGGAGGGGCAGCATGGATGCCGGCGGCCTGGCAGGGTGGGGGCAAGGTGGGGGCACGGCTGCAGCTTCTGGAGGGCAAGCAAAGGCCTGGGGAGACGCTGGGAGTGGCCACGAGGCCCACGGGGAGGACCTGTCCATGGAAAGGCCGTGGCCAGGGCCGTGGTGGACCAGAGAAGGGGGGGGGCGGTGCTGGGTCGTCACAAGGGCACGGTCAGAAACGAGCCTCTGGCCCTGCCCTGCCCCCAAGCGACGCTGGCCGCTTGCCACGGCCAAGGCTGGGGTGGGCCTCCAAGCGCCTGCTGGTTGGCATCCGGGCCCTGACTGAGCAGGCGTGCGCAGTGGCCTCCTGCGGCCTCCGGGTCAGTGACGCGAGTCCCGCTCCTTGCCCTCAGCTCACCCTGGCTTGTGCCTCCGGAGGGAAGTCCCGGGAGCAGCTGCGCATTGCGAGAATTCCTGCAACGCCGACCAGGACTGCGCCCCCGGCCAGAAGTGCCGCCTCTCGGGCTGTGGGCTCCAGTGCTCGGACCCCGACCTAGGTAGCTCCGCCCGTGCGCCTCAGAGGCTGCCCGCCCCATTGCCCCCCCCTCCTGAGCCCCTGCAGGGACTCCTGCGTGTTTCACGGGCCCTCGAGCTGCACCCCGATCCTCGCTGGTCTCCTCTCTGGCTGCAGACGCCTGCAAGCTCCCTGCGGACCCGGGGCCCTGCGACGCCCACACCCCCATGTTCCACTACTCCACCAGTGCCAGGACGTGCCGGAGGTTCACCTATGGGGGCTGCGGTGGGAATGGCAACAGGTTCCCCACCCTGGAGCTGTGCCTCTGGACCTGCAGGTATCGGGGTGAGTGCCGAAGCCGAGGCTGCCTGCGGGGCCAGGCGCAGCACCTCCTCCCACTCGCCCCCCGGCTGCTCCCGGGAGACTGGGCCTGCCTGCCGGGACCCTCGTCCGCTTGGAAACAGCTGGCAGCTGGCCAGGGGTGGAGAGGCCACAGGGTCCCACCTGAGTCCGGGCGGAGTCTGGCGATGCTCCCTCAGGATGGCTCCAAGAGGCTCCAGGCTGGGCTGGGCTGGGCGAGGGGAAGGTGCTCAAACCAAGAGCCCCAGTTGGGAGAGCAGCAGGTGCACAGTGGCCACTGCCTTGGGGTGACCTGGTTGCCTGGGGGGATGTGGGGTGCCAGCAGGTCCCCAGCAGGTGAAAAATACTGAAGGAATAGGGGGAAATCCGGGTCACGGCTGCCCCCCCTGCCCTCTCCTGTCCTGCAGACATCTGCAAGCTGCCCCTGGCCAGGGGCCACTGCGACAGCCACAAGATCCGCTACTACTACAACCACACCCAGCAGCGCTGCGAGAGCTTCGTCTACCGTGGCTGCGACGGCAATGAGAACCGGTTCCAGACGCTGGAGCAATGCCGCAGCACTTGCCTGTACCCTGGTCAGTGCCCGAGAGGGGTGGGGTGGGGGGGGGCCTCTCAGCGTGCAGCCTCACGCCTTGGGTTCATGCAGACGAGACATGTGCAGGAGCTGCTCCCAGCCAGGGTCCAGCAAGGAAGCAGAGAGGCTGCAGCACAACTAGCCGAGAGGCGAGACCCACTGAGTGCAGTGAGCAGGCGGAGAAACAGGAAGCGCAGGCGGGAACGGGGGCTGAGTGACTCTCGGCATCATCCCAAGAGAAGAGAGCGGCCAGAATGATTGCGGGGCTGGGGCACCTCCCTTATGAAGAACGACTGCAGCGTTTGGGGGTCTTCAGCCTAGAAAAAAGGCGCCTGAGGGGGGACATGATTGAGGCATACAAAATTATGCATGGAAGGGATAGAGTCGATAGAGGGAGGTTCTTTTCCCTCTCTCAAAGCACCAGAACCAGGGGGCATCCTCTAAAACTGAGGGTTGGGAGAGTTAAAACAGATAAAAGGAAATACCTTTTTACCCCGCGGGTAATTAAGCTATGGAACTCCTTGCCACTGGAGGTGGTGATGGCATCTGGCCTAGGTGCCTTTAAAAGGGGACTGGATGGATTTCTGGGGTAAAAGTCCATCGTGGGCTATAGGCCATGATGGGTTGGGCAACCTCCTTACATTAGTAGTGTTGTTGTTCAGTCGCCAATTCGTGTCCGACTCTTCGCGACCCCCATGTAACACAGCACGCCAGGCCTCCCTGTCCTCCACCAGCCCCCCGAGTTCGCCCAATTTCATGTTCAACATTAGTAGTAGGCTACTTCAAAGTACTGGGTGCAGGGGAGTGGCAACAGGATGCAAGCATCTTGTTGTCTCATGCCTCCCTGAAGCACCTGGTGGGCCGCTGTGAGATGCAGGAAGCTGGACCAGATGGGCCTTGGCCTGATCCAGCAGGGCTCTTCTTCTCTTCTTATCCCTTCCGCCTGCCCTCGTGCAGTGGTAGCACTGGCTGCTCATGTTCGCCTGCAGAGGAGCTCCGTGCGTCTGGAAAGGGTGCGCTATTCTCTGGGCAGCCCTTTTTGCTTTTGCATTGGTCTCGGGTGCAGGGAGATGTGCTGGTGTTGATGCTCTTTCCTGACTGTAGACGTGGCGTTTGTCCACCAGCAGCACAGCAGGGCTGTGTTGTGGGCAAGGCTGACCTTCCTGTGACGCTGACTGGGAAGCTGGTGTCGAGGGGCGGGAGAGCCACAAGGGGTTGGTCTGGGTCTGCCTGCCGCCAACACAGTCCGCTCCAGTCTGAGAGCCAACGTGGTCCAGGCAGGGCAGCGCCCTCTTCACGGCGGGGTGCTGAGCCACAGCTGCCACGGCCACGGCCACCTCGCTCTCAGCTCCCACCCCTCCCCCGGCTGCCCAGGACAGCAGCCACATGGGGCCCAGGAGGTGGAAAGGCAGAGCAGGGCTGTCCCTGTGGGGGGGGGGAGTGCTGAGCTTTGCACGGAGCCTTCCCTTGCCGTGCAAATCACGCCTCTCCCTTGCCACCCCAGCCAGGAGGCAACCCCGAGGCATTGCTTCCCCCCACCCAGCGTTGGCTACAACAGCTTGGCTTTTTCTGCTCCGTGGACGCAGGACTTGCCCTGAGGAGGACGAGGGAAGGCCCCCCAGGGAAGGGAAGGGGGCAGGCTCGTGTGGGCCCGTTGTTAGGCATAGATTCTGTCTCCAAATTTATGGCTCAAGAAAAAGGTTTATTCACGTGTTTGCAAACACGGGTGACAAGGGAAAAACAAACAATCCAAGCCCAAGCCACACCCTGGACTCCTTAGTTTAACAATTTATACCCCTGAGGCATGTTTCCCACCCTTGCTCTTATTGGTCCAGTCCCAACCAATCAACAGTATCTAAACTGAATATTTTAGACGTTCCCCTCCCTAACTCCTTGATATGTGCCCCCTCCTTTGCACATACTTCTACACCCAACGTATGTTCATGCAAATCTGGAATTAATTAATTAGGGGTACGCCCCCGCGGGGGCGGGGAAGATGGCGAAACAGAGCGGCATGCAACAGGCGGGCTGCCGCTCACCCGTTCCTCCCGCCCAGTGTTCCGGCTGCATGACGCCGCTGGCTTTATGTCTGAACCTCAGTGTTCCAAAATCACGAATCAATATTTAGGTTTTTTCCATTCTTCACACCCCTCCCCTCTTCTTGGCCACCAGGGAGGGGGCCTGCAGACTGAGGTGGGGGCAGGCCTCGGAGGGGCAGGGTGGGCAGCTTCTTCGGGCAGCTCTGGAGCCCAGCCTCGTGCTGGTGTGGAAGTGCCACAGGCCTCCTGCGCAGGAGCATTCCTGCAGCCTGCGTGTGGGGTGACGAATGGCTGAACCAGCAGTGACATCGCTGAAGTGGGTGCATGCAGGCCTTGCCTCTGCTCCACCACACTGTGGCGTTTCAGGATTGCCAGGGAACACCTTTTCTGAGCCCCCTCTCAACCAAGCGATTCTCCAGAGTCGGCTGCCCAGAACGGCAGAGAAGAGGCCAAGGGCGAACAGCAGGGGGCACTCAAGAGCCATTGGGGAGGCAGTGCCTGAGAAAGATGCTGTCCTCTGGCTTAAGTACGTTTGCTGCATCTCACAGCCTGGAGCCTTTGGGACGGGTCAAGCTGGCACTGTAAGCGAGGGAGCAGAAAGTGGTCCTTAGCACTTTGCCTTTCTCTGAGCGCCTCCCATCGGTGGCCTCAGGCCTCTAACGGCTCTCCCTTTCTCCTGTGGCTGCAGAGGTCTGCCGGCTCCCCGTGGACCCCGGGCCTTGCAGGGCCAACATCCCCATGTACTTTTACGACACTCACAACAAGTCCTGCCTGAGGTTCACTCACGGAGGCTGCCACGGCAACCGGAACAGGTTCGCCACGCTGGAGCAATGTGAAGCCGCTTGCCTGCACCCAGGTAGGTCTAAATATTTTCCCCTCGGCTAATCACTTTGGCCGGTTTTCCAAAGTACCCCGTGACCAAAGACTATGTTTCTTCTGCCATCTCGCCCCAGATACTTTGGATCATATTATTCTTCACTGTCCATCTCATCAAAATTTCTGCAATATCTATCTCGAACCTTGGCTTTCTTCTTTTTCTACCTCCTTCGCAGACCCCTTCCCTATTCTATTGTCTGATCGCTATCCCCCTATCACAGCATCTGTGGCTGGTTTCCTAGCTGAAATTCTGAAATCAACTCTTACACTATAATCCTTTCAATTTCACGTTCTTCTTTCCTTACCCTCTCCTTATAACCAGTTTATATACTGTTTCCCCCCTGGACTTTTTCTTTTGTTTGTTTATGCCAATAAAGGTTATTGAAATTGAATTGGGGTAGGTCCAAGTGAGCAATGGAGTCACAACAGGGGTGCGGGGGGGGGCAGACAGCACCTGGCGATACCTGCAGGAGGAGGCGACACTGCACTGCCTGAGCATTTGGCACCTCACTGGTTGCCAACTATTGTGTTTTTGCCGCTCACCAGGCACAGCTTGAAGCCAATCGGCCCAGAGAGTTCTTTGGCCCAGAAACCAGATGCTCTGACGGTGGCCCCAGTGCTGGGGTTTCTGCTCAGCCCAGTGCTCTGGGCCCAGAGTCGGCAGAGATTCATGAGTCAGGAGGAGTCAGAATCTGAGAGACACTCAGGAGACCGCCCTTATTTATTTATTTATTTATTTATTTATTTATTTATTTATTTATTTATTTATTTATTTGAAGAATTTATACCCCGCCTTTCCCATGCCGAAGCAAATGCCCAAGGCGGCTTACATGGGCAGGCTAGTCTAAACCATCATTTTTTCAATGGTTTTTTTTTACAAATCTACAGTATTCTTGTGATCCTCCAATCCTCAGTCCCAGATGTCCCCTTCCCAGCGTGGTTCTCTCCTTTGGCTGCCTGCCATCCAGCCTCAGCAGGCAATCGCAAGACAAGCCTGGACAGGTCCTCAAGGTCTAGTCGTAGTCCGTTCTTTGCCGTCTGGCCTCCTCCTCACTTGCCTTGGACCTTCAAGGCAGCCAGTTCAGCCTGACTGTCTGGGCTGGAGAAGAGCTTCACAAGGAAATGACCCTCAGCTTATTTGCTCTGAGCTGAACCAGTTCACTTTCGGAAGCAGTTAGAGAAGGAGGGATTTGGGTGACGTGATTGTTGAGCCCTGCTTGACGCTCCAGAAGGAGGGAGGAAAAGAGCTGCCCCAAAGCATTTTGCTGCCTGCCTCAACAGTCCCACTGCGGTGCTGCAGAGGATGCTGAGCTGCAGTTCCCGGCCCTGCAGAGCTGCCCAGTACCCCAGATCTTGCCCCGACATGCTCAGCAACATTGCCAATGACCCTCAGGTGTGCTCCTCAGACCGCGCACGGCCTCGGGCCTGCCTCAGCCTGAGACTGCAGCTGCAAGAGGTCCCTTGGGGGGTCTGTGGCTCAGCCGGGTCCTGGGGAGGGATCCACGGTGCCCACGTGAAGCGGGCAAGGGCTGGGGTTGCGCCCCCTGCTGGCTGCTGACTGTTCTCTCCTCCTCTGCGCCGGCAGATATCTGTGTGCTGCCTCCGGAGACGGGGCCCTGCTGCAATTTCACCCGCATGTACCACTACTCCCCGGCAGCCCAGGAGTGCCTGCCCTTCCCCTACGGGGGCTGCCAAGGGAACGCCAACAGGTTTCCCACCATGGAGAACTGCCTGGAGACTTGTCACAGCAAAGGTGGGAGAATCTGGGCACTCCCCTCCCCATCCCTGCCGTCCTAGAGTGGTGGTCTGACGTTTTGCTGGCGCTTTATGCCATGGCTGGCCACTGCTGCTGGCTCCTTTCCTCTGGCTCAGGGCAACCCGGCGCTCCCTGGGGTAGGTGGTCCCGCCCGGACATTCTTTCCAAGAGACCTCCTTCTGCCCAGCTTGTCTCAGAGTGGTGCAGAACCCCTGTCAGGTCTGCTGTGTGAGAGCATTGCCTTAATTGGATCTAGACCAGTGGTGTCATTCAAATGATTTAGGAACAGGAACTCACTTTTGATTGGCACTTGTCGGGAACCCGGAACCAGCCACGGAGCCCGTTAGGATCCGGAACGCCTGTTCTGGCCCGTTCCCCCTGAATGACATCACTGCCTTCGCCCCCCTAGGAATCTGGAGTCGCTCCCTTTAACCCTCTGAGTGCCGGCCAACCAAGAAGAAAAGCTCTTTGCAGAGGAATTGGGAGGGGGGAGGGGGGAGAGTGAAGTGGGCGGAGTCAGCCCTAATTTTAACTAGTGGAACTGAGTTCCCCCGCGTTCCCCCTGCATGACATCACTGATCTAGACCTTGTGGCTCCAACCACAGAGCAGCTGATCCAGACCACTCAGTGCCACACACAGGCTTGGGCGTTTGGGGTGCGCTCATTTTGGGGTGCGCTCCAGTCTCTCCTCCTTTTTTGGAGCCACAGATGCCTGCCAGCTCCCTGCAGACCCAGGACCCTGCTTGGGCAGCATCCCCCGGTTCTACTATGACCCGCTCAGCAAAACGTGTGAGAGATTCACGTACGGAGGCTGCAGGGGCAACGACAACCGATTCGAGACACAGGTCGAGTGCATCTGGAAGTGCCGGAATCGGGGTAGGTGGAAGGAAGGTGGACCCCCTGGGTGCTGTTTGAGTCGGACCCCCACCCGGACTTGTCTGAGGTCCACGGCACTTGTCTGGGCACTCCAGTTGAAGAGATCGCCCAAGACAGGCCGAAGATGTGGGCATGTTTAGTATGGCAAAGAGACGGTTGAGAAAGGATATTCCTAGCTACGAATAGGTGAGGGGCAGGAAGATGAAGCAGGAGTGTTCTCAGCTGTTCCAGAAGGCAGGGACACGACAAATGAGCTTAAGGGCACAATCCTAAACTGAGTTAGGCCAATGTAAGCTAAGCCAGCAAGGTTTGGTCAGCACAAGGGACACCGTAAAGCATGTTTGGACAACTCTTGGAGTCAGAGAGGCCAGCACACAGATGTTTGGCCAAACTTTGGGCCGGGTACAGGCCAAACTTTGCTGGCTTAGCTTATGCCGGCCTAACTCCAGTTTAGGTTGGCGCTCTGAATTGGACCAAGGGAGATTTTGATTAAGTGTTAGGAAGAACGTCCTGACGGCACGAAGCGTTCGGAGTGGAGCCCTCTGAACGTGGTAGGCTTTCTGTAGGCAGAGCCAAGAGTGTTGCTGTAGTGTTGGCCAGCCTGCAGCGTAGGGATCGTGCCCTTCCCATGCTGTGATGCCAAGACAAGGGGCCTCAGTGCCGTCTGCCTCCCTGCACCTCCCTCCATTTGCCTCCCTTCTCCGCTTGTCTTGGCCCGTTTCCAGACGTCTGCAGGCTGCCTGCGCAGCCGGGTCCATGCAAGGCTGCCACGCTCAGGTACCGCTACGACGCAGCCTCGAGGACATGCGACGTCTTCCTCTACGGCGGCTGCCAGGGCAACGAGAACAACTTTGAGACGCTGGCAGAGTGCGAACACGCCTGCAAGCGGACAGGTGAGCCGACAGCCGGCCTCTCCCCACGGCCCTTGCCTGGACTGGCTGGACTCTGCTGCCAACCCACACGTTGCGCTGAAGGGGCCATTGGAAACTTTGCTGATATTAAATAGGAGCCACAATAATGGGGCTTGACCCGGATCACAGCAAGAGGGGAAGGGGTTTCAAGCTCTTCACAGGCTGTGGTTGGCTGCGGAGATGTGCGCGCTTTTACTTTTCTAGTATTCTGTTTGTCAGCTGCTGCAAACAACTTTCAGGTTAGCTGGCAAGATGGCGAATGCTTGGAATAAATGGTCTCCTGTGGACATTGAGCGGCTGTGGAGAGTTGGGCATGCCTTCTCCACTGTTTGTCAGCAAGGCCGCTCCCCAGCCTACCTGGGAGGTCTTTTGCCATCTCCATCTTGTCCCAAATGGGGAGTCTTGGGGGTAGGACGTGCTGAGGCTCTCTATACTCAGGGGACGATGATGCGCCTACGACATTCTGCTGCCAGGAGCCATTTCTGGCATCTTGTACAGCCCGCAAGTGGCTCAGTCCACCCGTTGTCTCCACCCTCCACCCCCTGCTGATGTCAGCAGAGGCCACTGTCTTGTCCTTTGCCCCGAGCTGTGGCGATTCAGGCTGTCTGGACTTCCTGGGAGGAAAGCCTGAGCCCAGCCTGGTCTCGAGACATCGTGCTGCCTGCCGGCCCGTGCCTGCCTCCTCCCCTCGGAACCCCCCTCGTTCTCTCTCTCTGTTCGACTGCAGACGTCTGCAGGCTCCCCCCGAACCCTGGAGAAGGCGATGCTGCACTGCCCATGTACCACTACGACCCTGTGGGGAAGACCTGTGAGCAGTTCACGTACAGAGGCCGCGAGGGCAACCCAAACAGGTTTGCCACGCTGGTGGAGTGCCAGGAGACCTGCAGAGTCCCAGGTAGCTGCCCGTGTGCACCGCCGGCTATTAGAGAAGAGCATCCCACATCCCAGGGGCACAGAGAAGCCGGGGCGAGGTGGGGCACAGGGGCTGCACAGCTGGGGTGAGGGTGGGCACTGGGCCAGTCTGCAGAGCAGCAGCCCCCACACCCATTCCTCTGCGAGGGCACAACGGGGATGGTGGCCATTTTGGGTCTGCCACCACAAATGGGGGCACTGCCTGGGGCCCAAGGCTGCCTCTGGCTCCTCCGGCAGTGGAAGGAAGCTGATGGCAAGGGTGGGGAGTTGGCAGGGTGGGCGGAACGGAGCAGGGAGGAGAAGAGACGGGGGAGTTTCTGGATGGGGAGGGGCAGGCAGATGGTGCAATGGGAGAGGAAGGATCCCGACCTTGTTCCCTGCCCCCTTCCTCGGACTCTCCTTGGACTTGCACCAGCAAAAGAGCTGGCATGGACCTGAGGAGACCCACTGAGGCAGTGGAGGCTTCGCCTGGGCCTCCTGATAGTGCCCCCCCATACAGCACCCACGGCATCTGAATGGCTGCATCAGTGGAGGGGGGCGGCTGGGGCTGCTTGCCTGTAACCAGCCCTTCCTTGTGGGGAAGCTGCGATCCAGGGCCCAGCGGCAGCCCAAAGACCTGTGGCTGCCCCCCAGGCTGCTCCTTGCCCGTCCCCGGCACGAGCGCTCCGAAGAGCCCGAAGTTCTGCCCAGCTCCCCTCGGGCAGCAGCGTGATGGCTGGGACTGGCCTCCAGGTGCCGCAGCAGCAGCAGCAGCCTCCAATCGCCACCTGCAGCGGGGGGGGGGGGCAGTGGGGCAGGGGAGCGAGAGGCCCCTGCTGCTGGGTCCACTGTGGCCGGGCCGGGTCTCCCAGAGCCTGATCCGGCTGCTGGGCCGATGCTCCAAGGCTCGAGCCGTGGGCAGCTGCAGCCACGAATGGGAGGAAGCGGCTGTGAGGACTGACCGTGGCTGCTGGGGCGGAAGCGGCATGGGGGGCACGTGGGGGGTCTCTGCAGACGCGGGTCTCAGACGCTCCAGGTGAGCCTCACTCTTGGTCCGAGAGGTCCACAGTCAGCTTAGCAAACAGGTCGGCTGTGACTTCTCAGGGCATGTCTGGCAGGTGGCCGGACGCCTGACCCCCTCCCAGCCTCCCAGTGACCCTTCCCTCCGCCCTGTGGCCGCAGACGTCTGCAAGCTCTCCCAGGAGGCTGGCCCCTGCGAAGGCTCCGTCCTGAGGTTCTACTTCCAGCCCAGGACCAGGCGGTGCACCAGCTTCAACTACGGGGGCTGCGGGGGGAACCGGAACAACTTTGCCACCCAGGAGGAGTGCCAGCGGGTCTGCCAGGGTCCAGGTGAGCAGGGGGCGGAGCCTGTCCAGGGGGTCATCCGGAGTGGCCTGGAGGAGAAGGGAGAGATGCTGGTGGGCGGCTGGGCGGGAAGGACAGTGTCCTGTCCCGGGCGGGTGCCAAGCAGAGGCTTCTGACACAGATTTGCCCAGGAATTCCCAGCAGCAAAATGCTTGACTGTTGCGTGGCCCAATCTTGTTGCCCTGTTAGTTACAACAGACTATTTGAGGCCGTCCAAGGAGCGTTTGAGCAGCTCAGGAGTCAGCAGCGGCAGTTGCCAGTCAGTCACTGTCCTCCTCAGCCGCAGACGGGCACCCGCAGGGGAGCTGCCCAGCCAACTCCTGGAGCCAGCCTGCTCCCACGCCCACAGCTTCACCACCCCAGCCTGGCCCGGCCTCATTTCAAGGGCTAGTTGAGGAAGGTCTCTGGGCTCGCCCCTGGGCGCAGTGGGTGGCCACCCTTGGCTCAGGCAACTTCAAACAGGGCGGGGGGTCCCTGCTGCCCCCCCATGGGTGCCACATCCCTCTGGCCTGCTCAGCGCTCCTGCAGGGCCCCCCGTTGGACCCAGGAGGTGCCTGCTGTTGCTCGGGTGTCACTTGGGGAGACTGGACAGCAGAGGGTCTCCCTCCCCCCACTCCTTTCACCCCATAACACACTTGCTCTGAGCAGCCGCTTCCAGGGGCAGAGGGGAGGGAGGGGGGCAGGAGGGGGCACGGCAGGGCCCACAGGAGGGGGCAAGACGGACGGGCGCAGGGGGCCACTGTGCCTGGACGGAGGGGTAGGCAGGGAGCAGAGACGGGCACATGGATGGGCACACTGTTTGTGCATTGTTGTACGGCCGGCCCAGGCCCACCCCTTGAGCACCACTTCGCAGCGCTGCCCTCCAGCGCCTCCCAGGATTCATGCGGCACAGGCGGGCTCCACAAGGAAGGAAGGGCTGCGCCGAGAAGTCTGACGGCTCCTGGGTGGGTCTCTTGCAGAGAAACCGGGGTCCTGCCCCCCGGGAGACTCGCCCCTTTGCCTGGTGACGTGCCAGAAGGACTGGGAGTGCCCCGGAGCCAAAAAGTGCTGCCGCCGCGGGTGTGGCCAAGTCTGCGCGGAGCCGCTGGCAGGTCCGGATGGTGGTGCTGGCGCCGCAAAGGAGTTCTGCAGGCCTTGAACGGCAGCCCGTCCTCCCCCCTGCAAACCTTTCAGCCCCGCCTCCACGGGGCGCCCCCGCTTCTTCCAAGAGGCCCCACTCCCCTCGCGCCAAGACTGTGCGCTGTGCGGGCTGAGTGGCAGCAGGGGGGGCTGCAGGGCTGGGGAGGCCGAGCACCGGCAGCGGCCCCCGCCAAGAGCCTCCCCTAGCAGGCCAGCCTCCATCTGAGCCCCAGCGGAGGGGGGGGCTGTCCTGAAGGCCCCCCCGTCCATCTCTCCTGCTGCTCCTCTCCACTGGCAGAGGCCATTTCCTGGAGCCCCCCGAGAGCCCAGACCAGCTGCCCCCCCCCGAGCGCCTGTCGTGGGAGCGGCTGTGCCCCTCTGGCTCTGTTCCGGGCTCTGCCCTCCTCCCGCTTCCCAGCAGCCCCAGACAGTGGAGGCTCAGCTGCCGCTCTCGGAGCCTCTGGGCGCCTCTGACGGGGGCTCGGCTCGACGGCGTCCTGCTGGGAGGGAGCAACGTGGACCTGCAGGCCAACGGCTCCTGGGGGAGGAGGCAGCGAAGGGCTCTCTGGGCCCCTGCCGTGGGCGGGGGCTGCTGTGGGGAGGGTGCAGAGCCCACTTCTGGGCCCCCCGCCCGGCTGCATTCCTGGAGGCTCTCCTGGAGCAGGCAATGGAGGCTCCGCTTCAGCCTGGGAGGGGGCACCAGGGGGCACCTTTGCCTGAGGCCCCTGGAGCTGCTCTGTGAGGCCGGGTGCCTCAGCCAGGGGAGGGGCCCTTCCTTCCTGCCCGCTCTTGCATGGGCAGGGCTGGTTTTCTCAGACCCCTCCTGAGGCCAGAGGGGAGCGTGAGTGGAGCGGGGGGAGATTTCCGGATGCTCCCGTTTGGCCCGACAAGGCACTGCCAGTGTTGGCCTGGACCAGGCCAGACCAAGGCAGCCCCCCCTCCCCACCAGGTGCCTCGTCATGGTCTCAGGGTGTTGTCCACTGCAGGGAAGCCTGGGGGGTGCCCTCTTGCGCCGCCCCCCCCACGGCTCCAGCTCCTGCGCGCAGAACTGCAGCCGCGGCAGCCATTGTCCTGAGCACCGGAAGGGCTGCAGCCACGGAGGGGGCCACGTCTGCAGGGAGCTCATGCTTGGGGGGGGCGCCTGCCTGCAGCTGGGTGCCCCATGCCCTCCCCACCCCTCTGTGGGGGGCCCTCCCTGCCTTCCTTTCACAGTGGACCCACCCTGGCCATTGAGCTTGCGGCTGCACGGAGCCCCCCCCCCCCCCGCCACTGGTTGTCCAGTCACACCTGGCCTCAGGACGGCTGCACCACCGGGCGAGGGGGGAGTCCGGATGCCAGCTCCTTTCGGTCCTTGAGCAGGAGGCTGGGGGGGGGGGATTTGCCTCGCCAATAAGCGCTCCGGTTTCTGGGGCCGTTTCTGGCCCTGAGCTTTGCCTCTCCAGCTCTTTCTGCTCCTCTTTCTCCACACAACCGTCCAATAGCTTCACCCTGCTCAGAGGTTTCACGCTCTTCAAGAACTTCTCAGTCCTGTTTTTGGGTGCAAAAACAAAGTGGTCACAAAGTGAGCCAGGCGTTTGGACCCTCCAGCCCCCCCCCAATTGTTCTGATGATTAGCAGCTCTCTGGGCCCTGCTCTCCAACCTCTCTGAGACCTTTGGTAGTGGAGACACCTGATGGCTGGGCCTGAGGCTCTCTTTGTGCGTTCCTAGGAGCCAGCACGGGGTTGCGTTCAGAATGGCTGTGCCCTGGGAAGATGATTTGTCATCCAGGCATAAGTGCTGTGTGTCCAGGGTGGTCTCTGTGAGTCTCTGCTTGTCTCAGCTGCAAGACGTGGCATCACCAGAGGATGCGGGGGGGGGGGCTACGGACCACACTGGGAGAAGCACTCGTGTGAGTGTGAGTGTGTGTGTGTGTGTGTGTGAGAGAGAGAGAGAGGGGGGGGGAGAGAGAGAAATACTGACCAAAATTGTGAAAATCTTGTTTTTTTCAAATAATACCATCATGTTATATATCATTCTATGTGGAATTTAATGTAGAGTGCAATGAAACAAACCATGCTGAAATATCTGTATTCTATCAAACATTAGAGCCAAATAACCAGAAAATGAAAATTCCTTATGCAACAAAGAGTGGAATTTGCTAACTCAAAATTGACCAATGAGACCGATTGTTCCAAGGGTTCCAAGGGTTGCTATGACACAGCAGGGAACCAAGAGGATGTTAGTTTGTGTCGGCTCTCATTCCCATGTATCGGAGCTAATACTCAGCATCCCAGGGGCAAGGGAGTAGCCGTAGGATGCAGGCAGCCTGTGGTCCCAAGTGCTCCCTGAGGCATCTGGTGGGCCACTGTGAGATGCAGGAAGCTGGACTAGGTGGGGACTTTTGCAGGATCCACTGGGGCTCTTCTTATGTTCTAATGTTAACATTTATTCAGTTGTTTGCATGTCATCAAGTTGTCCACTGTTTTTGTTGTTGTTGTTGGTTACTGATTTGCTGGGTGACCTGGACTGTTACGTATTTAGATAAATAAATGAAGTTAGTGGGGGTGACACCATCTCCAGGGGTGTCACTGAGTTTAGGCTGCGCATATGATATTGTCATTGATTCTGTATCGTCTGATGCGGGAGGAGGTCCATCGTGGGGGTGACACAATGAGCGCTTGCACTGGGTGGTGCAAACCCTACTGCCGCCACTGGCTGTGAGAAGTGTGCCGGTGCTGCTGGGACACACATGCAGCTACAAAGACAGGCCCAGCTTTGCACCCTGCATGCCTGAACGGTGCCTTCCTCTGTGGCCCCTTTGGGTGACACCTGCAGCTGGTCATCAAGCACAGCCGCCACTAGCACGCAACAAGCACAATATTAACTGTGCAGGCACAGATAGGCTCTTCTCATCGTTCTGCTCAGCAAATAATGTTGCAACCCCCCCCGGTGCACATACTCTAGCACATACTGACGTAGCTGTTTTACCCACTAAGTGGTTCATGAGCTAGTTTCAGGGGGGTCGGGTAGCACCTAGGGCAGCCATCACTGAAAGTATGGGAGATGGGATGCTCAAAAGCGAAAGGGCTGTGTGGTTGTCTTGCTTGCGTCAAGGTTGTAAATGGGCATTTTCCAGTTCTGATTCACTTTGCTGTTGGAAAATGGCTGAGAAATCACACAACTCACTGCTGTGTTCTCAGGAAAGCAGCAGGCTCTGGTGTCACAATGATGGCCTTTCTAATACCATTTCCGGTAGTTCCAGACAGAGGGTCATTCTCACAAGTGGGTCCTGGTGCTAAAACCACTGCTTTTCAGTGTTTTGAGAACCACTGATCTAGCAATATCAAAAGTGGCAGCCAGGAGGGAAGTAATCTCAAAGCTCGCATCCAAACTACAGCAGAAAATCCCAATGGCTGGGGTCGTGGGCCTCTTCAGCCAGCAGGTGGCAGCATTGAGCTTGAGCTTCAGGACCCTGCATAAGACTGCTGCTTGTTTGTAGAGGCGTATCCAGGAAAATGGCGCCCATGGCAAGCAATGAAATTGCGCCCCTATCAAAACATGCTAGGCACCCCCCCCATTTTCATCAGCGCCAACAAAGCCAGCAGCCACAGAATGAACTCCCCCCCACAAGGCACACCGTCAAACCCCTCTCTAGCCCCCCATTTTAATAGCCAACAAACAAAGCCAGCAGCCACGGAATGAACTCCCACCCACCCACCCACCCCACAGGCATAACACACATCTGGCTTGCACACTTGCCTAGCCCCCCACCCCCATTTTCATAGCCAACAAACAAAGCCAGCTGCCACCGCCACCACCCCACCTCCCTTGCACCTGGACAGAAAGAAGGCTGCAGGAGGTGGGGGGACGGGACACCCAACTGACCACACACCGGAAGGAATGTCAGCTAACGGGACTACACATGTGGCAACGATAATAAAGCCAAAAAGCTTCTTGTTGCGTGGTGGTGGGGAAGGGCGGTCTATGGCAATGAGTGAAAGCAGCTAAGGGAAGAGGGGTGGAGCACGAAGGAATGTCAACGACAGAGCGTAGGAGATTTGCCTGTCGTAAGGTGGGACTTCCGTTGCAGATAGCCAACGGGAATGAGAGATTCCTCATTTCCCTTAAGTAAGCACAGGAAAGCAGTAAGCAGTAAGCACACTGTTCGTAGTAAGCATGTGCTTACTGCTGTTGCTTTGTTTGCAGGTGCTTCCCTGCTGCTGCTCCTGGTCCACCTCCTGGCCACTACTCAGGCAAGCCCCTCCCCTGGCTCTGCAGTTTTGCCCGAACGGTGGCCATGAGATGCTGTGCACCTCCCTGGCTCTGCAAACTGGGGGGGGGGGCGCGGCATCTCCTGGCCACTGCTCAAGCAAAACCTGAGTGGCGGCTGAGGGAAGCTGCGCGCCTCCCTAGCTCTGTGAGCCAAGGGGGCACACGGTTTCCCTCAGCCGCTGCTCAGGTGTCTTCTTGGGCGCAGTGTGGGGAGGCTTAGGGCAATCTGCGCCCCCTGGCAAATGGCGCCCATGGCTCTTGCCACCCCATGCAACACCCTAGATACGCCTCTGCTTGTTTGAGAGGCGTGGGGGGGGAACGGGACCTTGCAAAGCACCCCTACTCCTGACTGCCACCCTCTCCGTTTAGGATCCGGGGCGTTCCCAGCTCTGCGGAAAGAGCCCTTCATGTGTGCAGCTGACAATGCACCAGCTCGATGCCCACGATACTGCCGGGGGTGGGTAGGTGGAAATCCTTGCAAGGAGAAGCCGGCCCTCTGGAGCTTGTTGGCGAACCAGACCCCAAACCGGAGAGCAGGGGAGGAGGGGCATTCTCCCGGCCGCGGCAGAGTGTTGTGCAGGGCGGGGGAGCACACGGCAGCAGCTCCAGCCCCCTCCTCTGGGACTCTGCTGTGGCCCGCCCGAAGAACTCCTGCACTGGTGCGGCCTTTCCGCCCACCGGGCAGCTTCTGCCATGGTCTCTGCCGCCCCCCCCTGAGCGAGCAGGATCCCGGGCTTGCCTGACTGCCGGGCTCGGGAAGCGCAGGGGGCAGACCGAGGGAGCAGCAGGCGAGGGGCCGCAGTGGCTCCCTCCTCTGCCTTTCCCTGGGGAGAGAAACGGCTGCCCAGTCTGTGGACGGCCCCTGCCCAGCCCAGCCGCCCCAGCGGGACACATGCAGTGCAGGGTCCCGTGGTGGCTCCACTTGGGGTGGCGGGGAAGAGACTCGTGGGCGATGCCCGGAACCCAGCAGCGCTCCGTACTGACTGGCACAGCAGGCACAGTTGTTCGACCCGACGGCTGAAGTGCCAGGCACCCGTCCGTCATATTCTGCAGCTGCGAAAAACTGCGAAGGAGCAGCTCGCCGAGGAAGGGGGCAGAGGTTTTCTTCTGACCTGGCTGGATCGTTGCTAAAAACGGCCCAGGCCACGCGACCTTTGCTCTCACAGGCAGGCGGGAAGGCCGACGAGCAGGAAGTAGGGGCCGGAGAATGGCGCGCAAGGAAGGGGTTAATCCTATTCTCTCCCCCCGCCACACACACACACAGCTCCAGTCAAACTGTCAGCTGCCCCCTTCCCACACTGGCTGCATTTCAGGAAAAAGGCCGGGGGCAGACTGGTCCCTCCTCCGGTCTGCTTTGGGTCCCATAGGCCGATCCGTGACAAGGACGTCCCGTCAGCCAAAAGAACGCAGTTTCGACCCGACGGCTGAAGTCCAACGTTTCCCTCTCACCGCCTCTGCCAGTGTGCGACTTTGTCCACTAGATGGCAGCAGTGCCACGCACAGCGGACACCACCGGTCTCTCTTGGCATCGTGGCCGTGATGCGCGTTCTTCTTGCGACGTGTGCACGGACGGCCGCTTCTGGTTACCCTGCCAGGCGGTTCCTTGCAGGGTTGGCCAGATCGCAGTGAGGCCAGGAAGGAATCCTGACCGCAGCAGGGCACACTCCGGCCAAGGGCCGGGACTGTCGCAGAACCGCCTCCTGCTGCTGCGCGCTCAGACGTTTGGTTTGGGGGCACAAGCCTCAGAGCGCCCCGGGAGCGAGCTCTGCACAGTTCAGGGGAGGGACGGGGGCTCTGTGTGTGTGTTGTGTGTGTGTGTTGTGTGGTGATGAGCTGCTGCTGCAGCCCCCGCCCCGCCCCCTTCCAGACCGAGCCCGCCCGCCCTCTTGGCCAGCGGGTTCGGCGGCTCAGCTCTCCGGCCGGGGCTCTTCCGGGCGGGACGCTCCTGCTGGCCCCGCTGAGCACGCAAAGCCTCGGCTCGAAATTGTGGCTCTGGCGGGGCAGCCCCGCCCCACCGCTGCACGGCTCGGGCCCACACACTGACTCCGGCGATGGCGGCTCGGCGCTGCCTGCAGGGGGGTAATGAACCCGTCAGCCTCCGTGCGGGTTTAGCCACGATCGCTAGGCTCCGAGGCGCGGTGCGGCCCCTCCAGCTGTGCCGGGCGTGTGAAAGACGGCTCAAGCACCCTGCCTCGCACAGCGAGGGGCCCGGGCTGCAGGCAGCCCCCACCCCGCCCCATGCACGCGCGCGCGCGCGCGCACCCACACATTGCCAGCAGCAGCTTCTGCAGTCACAGGCACCCAAAAGGGGTGGGGGCGGTCGGCTGGCAGGCAGAGGAATGGCAGGGCCAGTCAGGTGGGGCGAGGGGGCGAGGAGGGGGCCAAATAGGCAACAAAGATCAGGAGCGCCTCCCCCCCCCCCCCCATTCAGGACAGGGTCAGGACTCACATCCTGAGAACAGGAGAGGAACAGGAAATTCTATCTAGCAGCCAGAGAGCAGCGGCTGAGAGCCTGAAGGGTGCTCACCTGTGATGCGGCGCCCAAGTGCAGAACTCTGGCCTGCCCCAGAGTTCACTTTCACTCACTTTTGCTACATGCGCACAGACCGCACCTGCATTGCAGGGAATGTGTGAGTAACTGAATTTACTCACAAGTTTACCAGTGAGTTTGCCTCAGACTGCCAGGTGCAGGGGAGTGGCCGCAGGATGCCGGCATCTTGTTGTCTCGTGTGCTCTCTGAGGCACCTGGTGGGCCACTGTGAGATGGGCCTTGGCCTGATCCAGCAGGGCCTATGTTCGTATGTTAGCGGGCAAAGGGTGTTTTTCCATGACTGCGTCTGAGCAGGAACAGTCTATCTGCACGCCGGAAGTAGGCTCTCCTTAATAGGGCAGAGCTGTTATGAACCCACCCCAGTGCTGGCTCCTAGGGGGGGCAGAATTTGGACTGTGGCGCAGGCCCACAAAGCGCCCGGTGGGTGAGACTCCCCCCCCCAGAGGACTGGAGGGCAGCGGCATAGCTGGCATTTGCCCCACAAGGAGTCCCTGACCTGGCTGAGTGCCGGAGAAGGGGCCTGTGGCGCTGCCAGGTGATGCCACGCCCAGTGCAAAGGAGTGCGCCGGTGCCCGCACTCATCACCACGACACTGCCCCGTGCAAGCCTGGCGTGCAAGAGGAGTCCCGGGGCCAGGGATGCCGTCAGCCACCAGTCGCAGCCGCAGTGCTGTGAGCTGCCTGGGCTCCCACAGGCGGGGGGGGGGGCAGAAGGGACTGTGGCCGGCAGCCACGCCCTTGTCCCTTCGACAGCCCCCGAGCGTCTGCGCCCCAGCAGCACTGCACCTGTTCCCTTGTGAGTGAGTGAGTGGGGGGCGCGAGTGGCACCCGAGGGCCAAGCCGGGCCCCCCCGAGCAGGGATGTGGGGCGACAGGCTGAGCATGGGCAGAAGTGGTCTTTCAAGTCCCCTCAGAAGGAGGAGTCAGTGAAGGGGGCAGGCGTGTGGGGTCCGTGGAGCTGCCACAGGGAGACCCCAGACAGAGGGTGGGGTCTCTGTGGGGGCCACCAGAGCTGCACACCTTTCCGCCATCCCTCCCCCCTCCCTCTCCCAAGCAGTCACAAGGCCCAATTCAAGAGGAAACTGAGCTTTTGCACCAAGGCACCTGAATTTGGCAATCCAATACAGACCATGCAAATTTGTACAATTTTTATTGTTCACAATTGCTAGCCGTGGGGGGGGGGGGAGTGATGGAGTCCTCTCGATCTCTATTCAGTCCTTCTCCTAAGATTTCTGCGATTTCGGCAGCCCCTTGGCCCCTGCCCATGCCTTCGGATCTGATAGTTGAGCCATGAGGTCTAGGAACTTGCGCTTTCTGAGCCCAGTGGAAGGGGAGTGCTTTCGAAGCCGGCTCCGTGTGCCCCTCCCACCCTCTGTGGCAGGCAGGGCCTGACGTCCTCCTGGCTCCAGGGCTGGCCTCCAGCCGGCTGCTGCGCTCGCTCGCTCGCTCGGCACCTCCTCAGCGCAGGCAGGCAGGCAGGCAGCTGAAAATGGGCTTTTTATTACAGCCATACATCAAAGTGGCTGCCTGAAGCGTGCAGAGGACGACGGCGATTTTTCTTCATGGTTTCCAGACAAATGAGGGGAAGGAAAATGGATGCGAACTTTGCTCCAGCGTGAGGTCAGCCGGCCCGCGGAGGGAGCCCGTTATGGATTATCAGCGCATTAACGAGGCGCTGCCGAAGAGTGGCCCTTACCTCGCTCGTTGCTCGCTCGCTCGCTGCCAGGCGCAGGGCTGCCCGGGAGGCCAGTGCGCGTTGGAGGAGCCTCTGGGCGCGTGCCTCGTGCGCGCGTGCACGTGCGGTGGTGCTGCTGGGCTTTGCAGCCTGCCACGCTTGCAAGGCCTCGCTGTGGGGAAGCGCTGGCAGGAGCGTCGAGGGAAGCGGAAAGGCTGCGGACAAGCTGGAATCGGACGCGGGGGCGGGGGGAGTTCAGGCGCAGCAGCAGGGGGTCGCGGGCCGCTTCTGCTCACTCGCACGGAGCTGGGAGGGTCTCGAGGGACCAGGGGCCTGCGCGGGGCCGTCGTGCAGTGGGAGTACCCCATTCAGGTGGGGGGCGCGCGCCAGGGTCACCCACACTGTGCCCCTGCCATCTGGACGGCATCAGAGGCCACGGCTCCGTCCGCTGCCCTTGCCTGGGCGCGAGAGGAGGCGCTCCTGCCCGGGGCTTCAGGCCGCCTTCCCCGTGTCTGCCTGCGGAAGCGGCCTGGGCGATGCGCGTCACGTGCAGTTGAGACGCTGCGCCCCCAGCTGCGTTCGCTGCTCCGACGGGCCCTTCCCAGAGCAAAGCCACCCCCGGTCTGGGGCTTAGGAGTTCTCAGGCTTCGTGGGACCGAGTCGGGATCTCTGGGCCCCACCCCCTGCAGCCCTGCTCCGCCTGCCTCCCTCGACCCCCCAAGAGGCCGGGCTTCGTGCCTTCCAGAGGCGGCTGTTGCCATCAGGCACCGCCACAGGCCCAGAAGTCGAGCGGGCCCTCCGCGCACGTCCCCAGGCCAGGCAGCCTGCTCCCACCCCCTCTCCCGCCTGGTGCCCCTGCCGCCCCCTCCAGCAGCCGCCTCTTCCTTAGGGCTCAAGACAGCTCCAGCCCCTGTTCAGGGAGCCTCTGGGGAGCACCCCCATTTTGGAAGACCCTCGCAAGCAACCCCCCTTTTAACACCCGGTTCTATGACGTCATAGCCAGAGCCAAAAAAAACCCGAAGCCAGCCGAACCTGGGCGAGCCCCTGAATCCCACCACTGCCCCTTGCCCTGGCAACGTGGGCTGAGGACTGAGGGGGTCCGTCGGCTGGCCGTCCAGCCGTGGCAAGAGGAGAGCATCAGGCGCTGCGACACCCTCTGCGGAACCCTCTGCGGACCCTCCAGGTCAGGACCTGAGCAAACCGGGTGGGACATAAACGAGGGCACTGGGAGGGGGATTAAGTGTCCCCTTTTCAAGCACCCCTGTGGCTGCTTTTAAATGTAACCCCCTCCCCGTTTTGGAGATCTGGGAAGAGGCTCTGTCCTGTTGCTTTTGGTTTTTGTTGTTCAACATTCTATCCATGGGTTTTTGTTCTCATTTCACTTTCCTATGTGACAAAACTGTGTAGGAAACTCTCTCTCTCTCTCTCTCTCTCTGTGTGTGTGTGTGTGTGAATAGAGGGCTGTCAATCAATCAATCAATCAATCAATCAATCAATCAACAGGTACTTATATACCGCTTTTCAACACGAAGTTCACAAAGCGGTTTACAGGCAAATAGTAACAATAAAGTTAAATGGCTCCCTGTCCCAAAAGGGCTCACAATCTAAAAAAAAGGCAGACCGCCAGCAACAGCCACTAGAGAGACTGCGCAGGGGTAAAGAGGGACAATTACTCTCCCCCTGCTAAATATAAGAGGAACACCACTGGAACGGCTGTGACACCGTTTTACTTTGTGCTAATGGGAGCAATTTTCTTTTCAAAGATCACTTCCAAAACAACCTTTTTCAGAAAAGAATGTGGAAATTTTTGAGGAAAAATTGAAACATTTGGAATGCTGAACACTGGCAATATCAAACTCATCAGGCCCGTTATATGGTGCACTAATTGTGAGCAAAATGCATCCCGTGGCCCAACCTTTAAGGGTCCAAGGCCTTTGTGGCTGAATTAGGTGGGGAGAGGGGTGCTGTGGGGGTGGAAGGGGGGAAATCTTCACCACCAGACCCCAACCTGCATGTTGGGCCCTGCAGTTGCACACAGAGACGTTCGCCTCTGCGCTAGCCAAAGAGCCGGCACAGAGGCGAGGAGACCCACTGCCTGCCTTGCACCCTTTCCCTGGGGGAGGGGGCTAACGCTCCCTTCCTCTGAGGGGGCCTCCAGGGCCTGCCTGCCTGCCTCTGGGTGCAGCGGCGCTTTTAGGTTACCTCTGTGCCCGCGGCAACCAAGCAGCTCAGGATTGGGCTGCCCATGGTATAGCAAAGTCAAAGGACAACTTGCAGATTGGGCGTCTCTGCACACTTGCATTGTTAAATGCACACCCGATTCAAAGTGCTAGTTTTGACCTTTAAAGCCCTTTATGGCTCGGGCCCGTGGTATTTGAGGGACCACCTCCTCCCATATAATCCTACCGGTACTCTTAGATAATCTGGGGGCCCCCTCTTGACTGTGCCGCCACCAGGAGAGGTGAGAGGGATGGCGGCCAGGAACAGGGCCTTCTCGGTGGTGGCCCCCCGACTTTGGAATACCCTCCCCTTAGAATTAAGAACTGCTCCCTCTTTGGCAACATTCCGGCGGGGGCTGACGACCTTCTTGTTTCAACAAGCTTTTAACTGTTGACAGGCTGGCTGGTTTTTTACACTCTCTTGTATATTTTAGGATCCACGGGGCTTGTTTTAAATTTTTAATTATTTTAATATTGTTTTTAGTCATTGTTTTTAATTGTTAAATATTGTGCTTTTATTGTATTTTTAATGTTGTAAGCCGCCTTGGGTGCCCATTGGGCAGAAAGGCAGGATATAAATTAATCAAATAAATAAATAAATAAATAAATAGTAAGGTTTTTTTGAGACATATACACGTAGGCTGATATGATCCAGTTGCAAATCCCTCCTCCTGCACCACTTAGTACAGCTTTCCCTCTCCTCCACCAGGCCGTAACAGTCAGGAGAACCTGCAGTGCCACAGGAGTTCAGGTAGGCTGGCACAGGGGGTGGGTGGCGGGAAGAGTGGGGTGGGGGAGGAAGGGGCAAAAGGACAGGAATGGGGTGAATCAGGCAAGTCCGCATGTTTTGGCGGCAGCCGTGTGTTTGGGACCGTGTGTGGTCCCAACCCCAGAAAATGCCATAGTGGTGGACTGAGTGGCAAGTCAGGTTTGCCTTAGGAAAGCACGATGCAGCCTGCAGGCCGCATTCTGATCTGAAAAGTGCAGGAAGGAAAAGAGGAGCAGGGCTGATGCAGTCCCCATCCAGCCACGCAGAGCCCCAGCAGGTGGAACCAGTGGTGTCATTCAAATGATTTAGGAACAGGAACTCACTTTTGATTAGCACTTGTGGCGAGCCAAATTCAAATGTTGAAACAAACAAACAAACCCGGAACCAGCCACGGAGCCCGTTAGGATCCGGAACGCCCGTTCCGTTCCGTTCCCCCTGAATGACATCACTGGGTGGAACTACTCCGGAAGAAAAGGGATAGAATCACCTGGCGTAAAGGCATGTCTGGAGTCACTCCTACCACGGATTCCGGGAAGGGCCTGCCTAGCTGCGCAGGGCACTCAGGTGGCCAGCCGAAGACAGCATTTTCAGGAGAAGCAGCCAAGAGCAGTCTGGGACAGGCCCCTCGGGACCTCTTATGGGGGTGGGGGTGGGGTTGACACGCTGGCTTCAGTCTCCAGTGAGGGCCTGGCCTCCATTCCCCCTCATCCCCTCTGTGCTTGGGGAGCAGAATCTGCGGGTGCCTTGCGGACAGCTGGGGCTGCCGTGCTGGGGGGAGAGGCACTTGCTGGCAGTGGGGCCTCTCAGGCTGCCCAAGGAAATTCCAGCTCTCCTGATGATGCTCAAGAGCTCACCTGGGCCTGTTGCCTGGCAACAGGAGACAGTAAATGATGTTGCTCCTCAGGCACAGTTAGCAAGCCCACTCGCCACGCGATATTGGAGGGGAAGACATGCAGTGAGGCTGGCCTGCCTGCCGGGAAGGAATTCGCAACTGCAATCCAAGGCAGGGGGGGCGGGGGGAGGGCTTGCCCCTTTTCTTCCCCCCACTGCTCCCTCCAGAGGGGTCTGGGCCTGCCATTCCCACACAGCCCCTTCCACTGCCAGAGTGTTCCTGGCTGCTGTTCTGCACCTCGCAATGGCTGCCCCACCTGGGGACGGTGCAGCAGCCCAGGAAGCCTCAGGTGTGCCACGCCAGAGGGGAGGCACCTGGAAGGGGCAGGCAAGGCAGCAGACGCCCCCCCCCAGCAGGGCAGCCAGCAGGAGTTGCCCACCTGCAGCACTGCCCAGGCCATCTCTCGGGGCGCCTGCACTGGATCTCCAGGGGTCCAAGCGCACTCCTGCCGCCACAGCGGGTGACCCACCTGGAGCAGCAACAGAAGGCCTCGATTCACCTGGGTGCCAAGCGGTCCTCAACTGGACTCTGCCTGAAGGTCTCACTTCTCCAGTTCTGCCCAGGCAGGACCACACAGAGCTTCTTCCCCTGCCTGGGTCAGTGTGGACGTGGCATATCCTGAGGGGGCCTGCCACGCCCCTGGGGCCTGCGCCAAGTGCCCAGGCCACTGCTTGCCACCTCTGCTGGGTGAAAGGGCAAGGAGTCCACCCAAGCTGCCCCCCACCTGCGCCTCCCCCCCGTTTTGTTCTCAAGTCTGGAGCCTCCGGGCCTCCCTCAGCCACCCCCTTTGCCTCCCGGCCTCCAGGCACTCACTTGCCAGCCTTGGCTCCCCCTCCCCGGGCACACAGACCCAGCCTTCAGCCCAGGACCACCCGCCCTCTGGCTGGCAGCAGCTCCCCTTGAGGAGGCTGTCCCAGCCCCGCTGCCTGAGATCCTCCTCTGCTGGGGGAGCTGAACGTGTGTCCTCCGCACGCCAGTCAGGCGCTCCGAGCCCATCCCCAACGTGGGCAAGGGACAGTTCAACCCATTCAGCAACGGCAAGGCCAGGTAAGTGTGCCAAGCTGAAGCTCAGGCTGGGCTCCCGCTCATGACTGAAACTGCTTCCCGTGCACGAGCTCCAGGCCAGCATTTCCAAAGAGGCTCCCTAGAATCTCTGCCCCATCCCTAGGGGTGAAGAAAGCCGCCCTCGGCTCCTTTTGCTGGGAGAGAAATCAGCACAGTGTGAAATCTGCAGCAGGTGACCTCAGAAAACTTGATTGCAATCCCAGTGCAAATAAGCGTTTGATAAAGTCACATGGAAGATTAAGGGCTCAGTGCTAACCTGGAGTTAGGCTGGCAGTTAGGCCAGCAAAGTGTGGCCGGCACCAGGGCCACCGTAAAGGCCTTTGGACCACTCTTGAAGTCAGGGAGGAGGGCGCATGCCTGTTGCTGGCCTCACTGACTCAGGGGGTGGTCCAAACATACCTCTCGGTGGCCCTTGTGTCAGCCAAACTGCGCCGGCCTAACTCCAGGCTAGGCTTGCACCCTAAATCGCTCCAACCAGTGAGCCATTTTGCCACGGAGAGCATCATGTTCCTTCATGCATATTCTGGAGCGTGCAGTACAGTGGCCACACAACCCAGGGCCCGTCCAGCCTCCCCACCCAGAGCGTCCAGGGCACAGCTTTGCTTGCTGAGTAAAACTGGGGGAGGGAGGGAAGGAGCCCCCCTTCAGCCCTGCAGTCTGGAGGTCTCACTCTGGGGAACTCCAGGGGAATGCCTTCACTCAGGTTCTGGGGGCCGCTGCACACATCGTGGCAAAGACCGTTGCATGGCTGACCGAAGCACAGCGCAGTCTGTGAGGGAGCCCAAATCAGTGGCGTCCCTACGGGGGGGCAGAGCTCTAAGTTTTGCAAGGAGCCTTACCCTGTCATGTAAATCCCGCCTCTCCCTTGCCGCTGTAGCCAGTAAGCAATGCCAAGATGTTGCTTTTCCCATGAGGATTGGCTAAAATGGTGCAGGAAAGGAGCGATTTCCACGCCAAGGTAAGGCTCCTTGCAAAACTTAGAGCTCTGCCCCCCCTGTGGGGACGCCACTGCCCCAACTGAGCCCAAATGGAGCTCCCTCCCTGGGCAGGATGGAGCCACCCAGACCAGACCACTCGAGGAGGCAAAGCGCAGAGTGTGAGGCTCACCAAGGGCCGTCTTGGCGCACACACACTCACCCAAGCAGCCTAGAAGCAGTGGCAGTGAGGCTGAGTGGGGGGCGCCTCGGAAGAGGGGGGCAGCACTGATGCAACCTGTCTGGAGAGGCGTGTTTCTGTCAGCCCTCAAGCGTGTGCCAGACTGTGCCCGCTCCCCTCTCCCCCAGAAGGCAGTGGTGGCAATGCCTACTGCAGCCGTGGTGAGGCGCTGCCTTGACCTTGCCAGCTTTGGATTCCCTGCTGGCCTGCGCCAGGGAGGGCAGAGCTGCCCAGCAGTGCAAGGAGGGGGGCCGGCCTCAAGACGCCCTCCCCACAGGACGCTGACCTCGGACAGAATCGACCCGGGACCTTCCTGCAGCGCTGCTGGGGAAAGGGGGGGCATGGAACGGTGAGGCAGCCGCAGTGCCCCCCAGAGGGCTCTGCGGGAAAAGGCTGCAGCAGCATCGGGGGGGGGGGCCCTGGGGGGGGGGTCTGGGGGCTGCGTTCCCCGAGCCCCCCCAATGCGCCGCCACGGGCCCGGCCTGGCCAGCCTGAGCCGCCCCGCCTTCCGCCCGCTGCCACGAGGCCCCGCAGGGCCAGCTCCGCAGCGCTCCTCCACTTCCTCCTCCGTATGCAGGTCATGGCGGGGGCGGGGCGGGGAGGCCTCTTCTGAAAAATGCCACCTGGCTGGGGGAGAACAAAGCAAACCCTCCGCCTCCTCCAGGAGACCAGAATAGATGGCTGCGGAGCTGAAAGGCTCCAACTGTGGAGGTTAGATCCCGCGACAGCCACATCCATCACCAAATTTTCATTATTAAGAAGCATTCTGTACACAGGGACAGATTTCACACCTTATCTGAACCCAGCAGCTGTGCCCTAAATTCCGAGCGCGGGGCTTGTCTGGAGGAATGCTTAAAATTAGTGTCAGCATCCATCATCTCCCGGCCCCAAATGGGCTCGTGTCGGCCACTGGCAGCTCCCATCCGTCACCGGGACGCACAGCTGCCCCCCCCGTCCTGCATCCGTCACTGCCGGCCCCAGGGACCCCGAGTGGGCGCCGTCACCCGGAGGCCACGAGCCTCATTAGGGCCCCTCTCCAAGGCCCACAGCGTGTGGGAGTGTCGGCGGGAGCCTCTCCTTCCCCGGCTCTCTGGCCAGGCCTGGCCGCCTCCGGCTGGACTGCCTGCAGCACAACGGCTTTGGGAAATGCAGCTCTGTGGGGAGGGGGCCCATCCTGACACCCCCCCCCCCAGAGGGTGCTGCTTGCTGGAGGAAGACCAGGCAGGCTAGACCTGCCCAGCGAGGAAGGCTGCCCTTGCCCAGACCCGCAGGCCTTCGCTCCAGGTTGGGTGGGGCTGGCTGGGGGGTTGCTGAGTAGAAAGGGGGGGTCGTCGGCAGGCAGCCTCTCGGGTCACAGAGGTTCAGGGACGGAAACGGCCCCGTCTGCCAGGCAGACTCCCCCGCTTCCGTCCGATGCACGGGGCCCTTGCAGGCCTCCCCGTTGGCCCGCTGTGCTTTACAACTCCGGGGGGGGCGACCGCCCCTCCCACGCCACGGAAAAGCCACACTGAGGGTGCTGCCGGACAGCTGGAGGTGTTGGAGGCACCCCCCCTTTGGGGGTCCAGTGAGTGAGCAATTCAGGTCCGTGCAGCCCCCCCCCCAAAAAACAGCTCCGGCTGGCCAGCCCTGCAGCTCTCCTTCCTCCAGAGATCCAGTCATGGAAGGGCTGCCCCTCGCTTGGGGCCACAAAAGAGGGCGCTTGTGCATCCGGGCTGGCACGGGGGGGGGTAGAGGCAGCCGCTGCTGCTGCTGGCCCTGTGCCACAGGAGGCGGGGGCACAGTTCCCTCTGGCTTCCAGCCGTGGGCCCAAGAGCCCCCTGGATGATTAAGCCCTGGCGAAGGAGCCCCGCCCCTGCTCTCCCTTGCCCGGGCGTGCAGCAGTGCGATGCCCGGGCAGGGCGGGTGAGCCAGGCGTCCTTCAGCGCGACCCTGGCCTGCTGCCAGGGGAGGGGTGGGGTGGCCCACTCCGTGAGCACAGCTGCGTGGCAGGCGGCAGCGGGGGGGGGGGGCTGTAAATCACCTCCCATTATGGAAGCTGCGCCGCTTGGCTGAGCGACTTGTTTGGCTGGCCGCATCCTGGGCGCCATTAGCAGACTCGCTCGTTTCCCACCCCCTGCGCCTGCGGGCACGCAGGTGGGGCTCCTCAGGGACAGGCTGCAGGAGCGGCTGCTGCCTCCTCGCTCTGCTGGCACCCGGAGGCTGGGAAAGGCCAGGAAACAGAGAGTGGGGGGGGGTCAATGGACAGTTTTCACAATGGAGAGAGGTGAAAAGCGGAGTGCCCCAGGGATCTGTCTTGGGGCCGGTGCTTTTCAACTTGTTCATAAATGACCTGGAGACAGGGACAAACAGCGAGGTGGCCAAGTTTGCGGATGACACAAAACTTGTCCAGGTGGTGAAGACCAGAAGGGATTGTGAAGAGCTCCGGAAGGATCTCTCCAAGTTGGGGGAATGGGCAGCCAAATGGCAGATGCGTTTCAATGTAGACAAGTGTAAAGTGATGCACATTGGGGCAAAATATAGGCTTCACCTATAGGCTGATGGGTTCTGAGCTGTCTGTGACAGCTCAAGAGAGGGATCTTGGGGTGCTAGTGGACAACTCAATGAAGGTATCGACCAGTGGTGTCATCTACTCTCTTGTAGACGGAATGCTGGGCGGGACTTAGAGTGATCGACAGCCCGTTGACTCACTTCCGCTTTCTTCGCGCTCCCCGCGCGGCTTTCCCTCGCTTCGGAGGGGGCGCCTGAGTGACAAAAATGATTACGGGGCTGGGGCACCTCCCTTATGAAAAAAGACTGCAGCGTTGGGGGCTCTTCACCCTAGAAAAAAGGTGCCTGAGAGGGGACATGATTGAGACATACAAAATTATGCACGGAAGGGATAGAGCCGATGAAGGGATGTTCTTTTCCCTCTCTCAAAACACCAGAACCAGGGGGCATCCGCTAAAACTGAGGGTTGGGAGAGTTAAACCAGATAAAAGGAAGTACTTTTTTACCCAGCGGGTAGTTAATCTGTGGAACTCTTTGCCACAGGAGGTGGTGATGGCATCTGGTCTAGATGCCTTTAAGAGGGGATTGGACAGATTTCTGGAAGAAAAGTCCATCGTGGGCTATAGGCCATGATGGATTGTGCAACCTCCTTACATTGGTGGTGGGCTACTTCAGAGTACCGGGTGCAAGGGAGTGGCAACAGGATGCAAGCGTCTTGTGTCTCATGCCTCCCTGGGGCACCTGGTGGGCCACTGTGAGATGCAGGAAGCTGGACTAGATGGGCCTTGGCCTGATCCAGCAGGGCTCTTCTTATGTCCTTATGTTCTTATGACCTGCCAGGGCCCACTGGGGAAGGGCCCTGGCGCCAGGTCCGAGCGCCTGTCCAGGGAGAGCAGGCCGGTCCTTTCAGCCACCACGCGTGTCTGGAGCCCCTCCACGTGGAGGAGACCAGCCTGGGACCCAGCCAGCAGCAAGGCCGGCAAAGGGGCTGGGGGGGGGGGCTCTGTGTGGCTCCTGAGCAAGGCAGGCGTTGGCTGCGGCTGTTTCCTTCTGCGCAGGGAGAGGGCCATCGAGCCGTACCGCGGGGGCTTCAGTGGGAGCCGCCCTTGGCTCTCGCAGGGCGCAAAGCCGCTCAGCCGGACAGGGGGGTCCTGCCATGGCTCTCCTTGTGCTCCGGGAGGCAGTTGCAGCAGCAACAGCAGCTTGTCTAATATATCTGGCAGACTTGGCACCTGAACTGGGTCTGGGTCTAGGGGTCTGGCACTACTTACCCCTAATTTTTCTGAACACATGCCCAAGACCGCATTTCCAAGTTAGCCAAGCATTCAACTAAGATGGAATTTGGGCAGACGTCCACCAAAACAGGTCATTAGGAAACAAGTTCAGACAAGACTGCTCACGTTCTCAGGCTTCTGTAGAAATCTCTGGCGCCGCCCATTTTGGAATATTGTGTACGGTTCTGGCCCCTGCACTCAAAAAGGATGTTGTGGAGCTGGAAAGGGGGCAAAGGAGGGCCAGCAAGGTGACCAGAGAGCTGGAGCATCATCACCTGACCCAAGTCTGGCCACAGCATTTGAGGCTCTTTGGCTTGGAGAAAAAGGCAATTGGGGGGGGGGGCATGATGGACACAAGTAAAGTTGTGCACGGAGTGGAAAGAGAAAAATTCTGCTCCCTCTCTCACAGTACTGGAACCAGGAATCCACGTCTTGAAAAGGACTGGCAGGAGACTTGGGATGGACAAAAGTGGTACTTCGTCACGCTGGGCCCCAACAGTCTGTGGCCACAAACACGGAGATGGCCACTGATGCAGCTGGCTTGAAAAGGGGGCAGTTCGCGGAGGGTGGGTCTAGCAGGGCTCTGGGCCACCTCAGGAGTCGGTGGCCACAGACAGCAGGCTGCAGGGGTGCCAGTGTGGCAAGAGGGGGTGCCTTTCTCTCCTGCTCCGGGACTGCCCAGAGGCAGCTGGTGGGCTACTGTGGGGAGCAGGATGCTGGCCTAGGCTTGGCACTTACTTCTGAACTGTCATGCACAGACTTGCCCTGAAGGGAAGAGAAGCCCATGAAAAGCCGCTGCGGTCCAAAATAAAATCATGTTGCAGCACCTTGAAAAGCTGAGAAGCCGTATGTGGACCGCATGTCATCATCCAGCTTGTTCTCCTTCTTTTGGGGATCATACTCCTGCCGACTGGGGTGCCTCCGACAGTCTCAGCCAAGCCCCTGGGAGGCGCTTCCGTGGGGACTGACTGCCTCACAAGGCGGGGGGGGGGGCCCCTCCAGGTTCTGCAGCTGCACCAGAAAGGACTGGCCGAGGGAGGCTGGCTGGGAGCAGCAGGCAGGAGCTCGGCTGGGTCCCAAGAGAGGCAAAAGTGGCTCTGCTTTGTCAGCTCTGGGCAACCACTTTTCGCAGGTTTCTGGACCTGGATGAAACCTGTTTGCTCAGAGGCAAAGCGGTGCCCCTGGCGAGTGCCCTCACCTGGGGAATGGAGCGAGTGCCTAACAGCCGTTTGCGACGCCAGACTCGGCCCATCGTCAGCCATGCCACAGAGGACATTCTTCCCCAGTCTCGTTCCTCCTCCGGCTGCCGTGCGCATCATCCTGCCCCAGGATGGAAGCCGTGCCTGGCAGCAGCGCTGCTGTTCCTCCTTGGCATGATGAGAGGCCTCCCAGGAGAACGCAGATAACGTACAAGCCGGGGTCAGCCGAGGCCGGTGTTCGCCATCCATCAGGCGCGGTGGCGGCTCCGCCAGCCGTCCCTTTGCCACCATCTGATGCGCCTTATCCGGCACAAATGTGTTTCTTCCTCCAAGGTTAAATGGATGAGTGAGGTTTAGGTGATGACAGCTCCGCTTCCGTGCTGGAACAATAAATGAGCCCAGGAGGCGAGGGGGGGGGGAGGGAGGAAGGCACAGGCCTGCCGAGCATCTTTTGCCTGCCTGTGGGCGCTCTGTAGCGACAGCGCCCTGCGGGGAGCCCGGGCAGAGGCCACAGCAGTTCTAGCGCGGTGAGCAGCACCTGCCAGCCCCAAGGGAAAGCCGGGCGCGAGCCGAAGGGCCAAGTGGGCCAAGTAAAGCCAGCAGCAGAGCATTGTGGCCAGAGCAGGCCTGTGCCAGGAAGAGGAGAGCTGGGGCCGGCCAGAGGCATTCCTGGGCTCCTCCTCAAAGCAGAGACCGGCACACCCTCGTGAGAGACGGCGGGTCTCCCTGACCCGCCTGGTGCCCGACCCCACTGGCCAGACACCGGAGTGCCCAGTTGCACCAAATCGCTAGAACGGCTTGATCCCCCTTGACTGAACCAGGTGTGTGTTGATCCCACTGACCAATCACCAGCGGAGTGCCCAATTGTTCAGAGTGCCCGGCCCCCCTGGCCAAGCCTCAGTGCTTAAAAGGGGGTTGCCGGGCCCCCCCCCCCGGTCAGACATCCGGCACCAAGTTCGAACAAAGGCACACTGTCCATTCCCCCTGGATGGACTAGGCGCCCACTGAGCCGCCCAGAATGTCTGTTCCCCCTGAACAGACTGGTGCTTTATGGGGGAATGCTTAGCCCCCCTGGCTGAACACTCAGCACCCCAAAACAACACAGTGAGTGAGTGAGATTGCAGTTTGGATGTTCTTTACTGCAGCAAAGGGAGGGGTAAAACCACCTCCTCAAACAATACATAATTGCAACTTAGATAGACCCTGCTCCGGCCGGACTTCCCTCTTCTGTTGGCCATTGGTTGGCTACTAAGAAGTTACAAACCTTTTCGTCCGCCTAGCACATACCAACTCCTAGACATGTTCCCCCCCCCACAGGCATCGCGTGTTCATGCTAATAAGCCATTACCTAAGCAGGGGCGTATCCAGTGATGTCATGCAGGGGGTACGCGGGGGTACGCAAGTACCGGTTCCTAGGATTATGGCTGGCCCCGCCCATTCGCCCGCCCACTTGTCGACTCCACCCCCTGCAATGTTTGAATTTCCTGCATGTTTGAGTTGCCTGCATGTTCTCAGCGCCAGGCAGGCAGGCAGGCAGGCAGCAAGCGGAGCCTTGCCTTGCCTTGCCTTGCCACTGAAAAATGAGCTGCTCAGGGGTTGCTCTCGAATACTTTTGGAACTGTTGGGTCACTTTAACGTGATGCCAGGCCTCCTTAACATGTTCTGGGGGTACTGTGGAATACTGTTGCAACTGTTGGGTCAGTTTAAAATTGTCTGAGGCCTCAAAAAGGGCTTTTTTCATGTCACTTCCTGCCACGACCTCACTTCCGGCTTATGATGTCACTTCCGGTGGGCGGGTCCCGACACATGCCAATCAAAAGTGAGTACCTGTTATTAAATCATTTAGATGACACCACTGGGCGTATCCGTAATGTTATTACGCCTGCGCATTACCTATTAGGACTTCTCTGCCAAGATGTATTTTTAGGTTATCTTCGTGCTAGCAGCAGGATGCTAAAATGTTGCTGTCTTTCACTGCTCTGTTCCCTGCGTTCTAATCTCCAGCAAATTCAGCTGCCGATGTCAGCTATTGTGCTTTCAAGCAGAGCCTTCACAAGACTCTTTTGATCCCCCCCCCAGTTTGCTCACTTCTTCTGTATCTGCTACAAACTTTATTCCAAGCTCCCATCCGCCTCATGCTCCAAATCACGGATCTGTCCCTTTCACTCTGACACTCGGCAAGGAAGCGTTGTGCACCGAAGACTCACGAGAGTGTCAGCTCCAGACACGTGCCCAGGAAGCAGACCTGGACTTGGGGGGGGGGGGGCAGCAGCAGCAGCAGCATTCAGCGGCAATGAATTCCATAGGTTGGTCCTGCGTCAAGGAAGAAATGCCGCACTTCACTTTGTGCTCGCCCAGGGCCAATCCGCCCACGAAGCGAACAATGTTGGTCACGCTGCGGTGGGTTGGGGGAACGGGGGGTGGGGGTGGCCGGCAAGTGCCCGCCGCTGCCAGTCCCCTCGCCAGCTCCTTCCTCCATGTGGGCTCCGGCATCCAAGCGGGAGGTGTGGCGGGTGCTGGAATCGCCCAGAGCCTGTGCAGCGTGCAAGGCCCCTCTCGCAAGGCGCAGCGCCGGAGGGCGGCAGGGCCCAGGCCGGAACACGGGGACCGGCCACGCCGCTGACAGCCTCCTCCGCAGCACTTCAGGGCCACGTGGGCCGCCTGCTGCCACTGGAGCAGAGGCCGGTGCTCCAGGGTGTTGAGGCAACCCCGCAGGCGCCGCCGGCCCCTTATAAACCAGGAGGCTGGCGCCCAGAAGCAGCGGAGTAGAGAGGGAACCGTCCCGGCCAGGGCCTGCAGCCCTCCGCGGGCCTTTTTCCTGCCTGCTCCCGCCCCTTTTCCTCAGCTCAAGAGCCGCAGCGTCTCAGCCGTCCTCCCGGCTTTGTCAGGCAGTGCCCCGGTCGGTCCCTTTCCAGAGCCAGCTGGCCTCTGCGGCGCGTGCAATGGAATCCCGCTAAGCCCTCCAGCCCCAAATGGGATTACGTGGGGTGGGGCCAGCGCTCGCTCGCTCGCTCGCACGGCACGAAACGCCGCTGCTCCGTGAGCGAGCGAGTGGCTGAGCAGGCGCCGCCGACGCAGCCGGGGGCAATGCCTGGCTCCCCGCAGATAAGCGCCACACAAAGGGAGGATCCCGCAAATCGCCTCTGGGATGAATTGACCGCCTCTTCTCTTAAGAGGAGCTCTCTCTCCGCAGCAGCACAGCGCAGCACCGTCCCGGAGGCAGCCGCTGAGCAGGGCTGGGAGAGGCGGAAAGTGGCCTTCCCAAATAAAAGCCACCTCCAGAGTTGAGCCGGAGGAGGTTCCTTCCTGCAGAACGCCGTGCTCTGCAGGGCTGCTGGCTCCCTTCTGCAGCATTTCTCAGGCGGGGGCGGGTGGGGTGGGGTGGGTCAGAGTCTGCACCAACGAAGATCAGACTCGGGAGACCCATGTCCAGATCCACAGCCCAACCCTATCCTGACTCTACCATTGCATGCAGCTGCACAAAACAGGCTCTGTGCGCGCGCGTGTGTGTGAGAGAGAGGGGAACAAGAGAAAACACCTCTCCGAGCAACCCTCCACGAGAGAGCCACTGGGGCTCCTCAGACCTGCACCCGCACTTTGGCAAAGGGGCGTGTCGGCAGGATCCGGAGCAGTTTGCATCCAGCACAGGTCGCTTGCTTGTGCTAAGCGCCGCCCCCTCTAACGCCCCCGCCCTCCCCTGATCTTCCTTGTTTCACACGCCCTGTACTGGGAGAAGGGCCTCCCCTGTGTACGGTGTACTGAGCCCTCCCCTTCTGCAGCCGCGGCCTGGAGCGCGGGGGCTTCCTTGCAAGGCCAGCGCCAGAAGCAAGGTGGGCGCGCTCTCAGGCCGGAAGCCCTCCTGGGCCCATAGGCGGGTCCACCGTTCCCTGTAGCCAAGAAGGTCACCAGCAAGGAGCCAGGGAGGTGCCAAGGCCCCCCTCCCCTGCCTGGCAGCTCAAGCAGCCAACCCTGGGCTCCCTGCCAACTTTCTGCCTGACGTGTGCCGTTTTCCTCCCCATTAAAGAGCATTTGGGAAGTGGTTTGGTGTTTGAAGATACAAAGAAATCCAGGATGATTTGTGGCCGCAGCTCCAAGGCCAGAGGCAGAGGCCGGAGGAGGCAGAGGCCGCCAAGGGGGGCATTTGGGGGGGGGGGGGGGGGGGCGCAGGCAGCCGGCTTCTGGCGCGCAAACCAGGGAAGGTGATGCACGACGGAGGCTGGCACTCCGGGCGCAGAGGAAGCAGTGCCAGCCGATGGACGCAAATGTGCTCCTCATGCACCCATTTCCACGCTGTATTCCAAACGCAGTAACTGAGGATTTGCACAAAGAAAGGTGGGCTTTTCAGTATTCTTTGCTAGGAGTCGCATAGTGGCAAGCTGAGACCTTCTAATGCTAAACGGTGAAATGATGGATTTTTTTTTTCTCCCAAAGAGCTGAAAGCACAGTGAGAGAGAGAGACAGCTGCCCATGTGCAGTCACAACCACACCTCCTCACAGCCACACAGCAGCCACATCTGTCCACTGGTTTTAAAAGACCCCTGCAAAGCATGCTGTTTTGGCAGAAGAAAAGGTGCTGGCTGCAGCTCCCCCTTTCACACCTCCTCCGACTCTTCACCCCCCCCCCCGGGTCCATTCTGACTACCCTGCACAGGGTGGGAGCGACAGTGGAGCAGAGCGCAATCCTAGCCTGGAGTTAGGCTGGCACAGTTAGGCCAACAAAGTCTGGCTGGCCTAAGGGCCACTGTAAAGCATCTTTGGGCCACTTTCTGAGCCAGAGAGGATGATGCACGTCTGTGTGCTGGCCTCTCTGATGCCGAGAGTGGTCCAAACATACTTTACGGTGGCCCTTGTGTCGGCCAAACGTTGCTGGCCTAACTGTGCCAGCCTCACTCCAGGTCAGGATTGCACTCTTGGTATGTTTAGCCTGGAGAAGAGAAGGCTGAGAGGGGATCTGAGAGCACTCTTCACATATCTGAAGGGCTGCCATAAGGAAGAAGGGACAAATCTGTTCTCACCTGCCTTTGACAGTAGAACTAGGTCCAACGGGTACAAACTGCAAGAGAGGAGATTTTGGCTGGGCATAAGGAAGAATTTCTTGACAATAAGGGTAGATAAGGTAGACAGCAGAACAGATTGCCAGGGGAGGTGGCGGATTCTCCCTCACTGGAGACCTTCAAGCAGAGGCTTCTCTCTCGGCCAACTGGAACCTGGTGGAGATAGATCTCTCCTGGCTGCTGTGTTCCTACCTGTCCTCGCAGGTCACCTACCAGGAGAGGTGAGGGAGGTAGTGGCCAGGGCCTTCTCGGTGGCGGCACTTCGCCTATGGAACTCCCTCCCCCTTGGAATTAAGAATGGCTCCCTCTCTGGGCACCTTTCCGTGGGGCCTCAAGACCTTTTTATTTCAGAAGGCTTTTAACTGACTCTATGGGCTGGTGTTTTTAAAGAGATGTAGTTTATTAGTTGCAATCCTGGGTGTTTTGACATTTATCTGTCTTTAGGTTTTTTATTTTTAGCCCTGTTTTAATTGAATTGCTAACGTTTTATCTTTGTTAGCCACCTTGAATCCCCTTCACTGTGGGAGCAAAGTGGGGTGAAAATCCTGATGTTGTTGTTGATATTAATATTGCGGGCGACTGACCCTCTTGCCCGCGGTCCTCCTTTCCACACCTGGGCAAGCATTCCTCCTTGCCATTCCAGTCACCATCAGGTGTCAATTTTTGCCATGTGGTTTTTAACTGATATTTGAATCAAGGCTCTCTGCCAATTTTCTTCTTCAGTTTCAAGATTCATGCACTAGCATTACTGTATAATTTCACAAATAAAAATATATATTTTCAATAGAAAGGAAATGGTGCTGTTTAGGAATGAACAGTTAACGCAAGGACAGTGTGGAAGGTTCCCCGTTCAGGAACACTCTGCTGCTTCAGCAACTGAAGCACCTGCTCTGCGGGGAGCAGGTGGCAGGTGAGATGGAAGGCTCACCTTTGCTGACCAAAGGCCCCAGTTCTGCGATGAAAGGCCTGCTTGAGAACAAAGAACGACAGCATTGTTCTTATGTGCGTTTCAACATTTGTGCGTTTCAACGCAGACAAATGTAAAGTGATGCACATTGGGGCAAAAAACCAAAACTTCACCTGCAGGCTAATGGGTTCTGAGCTGTCTGTGACAGCTCAGAGAGAGATCTTGGGGTGCTGGTGGACAATTCAATGAAGGTATCGACCCAGTGTGCGGCAGCAATTAAGAAGGCCAATTCCATGCTTGGGGTAATTAAAAAAGGGGTTGAGAATAAAACAGCCAATATTATCATGCCATTGTACAAATCGATGGTAAGGCCGCACCTGGAATATTGTGTCCAGTTCTGGTCGCCGCATCTCAAAAAAGACATAGTGGAGCTGGAAAAGGTGCAGAAGAGAGCGACAAAAATGATTACGGGGCTGGGGCACCTCCCTTATGAAGAAAGACTGCAGCGTTTGGGGCTCTTCAGCCTAGAAAAAAGGTGCCTGGGGGGGGACATGATTTTTTTCTGCATGGAAGGGATAGAGAAAATTCTGCATGGAAGGGATAGAGTCGATAGAGGGATGTTCTTTTCCCTCTCTCAAAACACCAGAACCAGGGGGCATCCGCTAAAACTGAGGGTTGGGAGAGTTAAAACAGATAAAAGGAAGTACTTTTTAACCCAGTGGGTAGTTAATCTGTGGAACTCCTTGCCACAGGAGGTGGTGATGGCATCAGGTCTTGATGCCTTTAAGAGGGGATTGGACGGATTTCTGGAGGAAAGGTCCACCGTGGGCTATAGGCCATGATGGATTGTGCAACCGCCTTACAAAGGTGGTGGGCTACTGGTACCTGGTGCAAGGGAGTGGCAACAGGATGCAAGCATCTTGTTGTCTCATGCCTCCCTGAGTGGGCATCTGGTGGGCCACTGTGAGATACAGGAAGCTGGACTAGGTGGGCCTTTGGCCTGATCCAGCAGGGCTCTTCTTATGTTCTTATGTTCTTAGCAGTGGGGAGAAAAGGGAGCTGGGAGCACCTGCCTCAGCACACCTCCAGGGTGGATGGAACACGGTAGTACTGCAGTGACCAGGGAATGTGAGGCCCTTCCCTCCGAGGAGAAGCAGAAGCGTCTTGCTGTTGGGGCTGAAGGAACAGACACAGCTGGATTGCGGCATCTGCAGTTATTCACAGGCAGGGCTGGGGTTGCAGTGAAGCTGTTTGTTTGGCACAGGCTCAGACCTAAGACAAGGAAGCCCTTCACACAGCATGGAATTCTCGCGTGGAATTTGTTGCCACAAGATGTGGTGATGCTGCTGGACACGTCAAGTCCTGGTTATTGGCCATGCCTGCCGAACAGAACCTCCACGTACAGGGGGCAGCCCATGCCGGCCTACCACCGAGTCCCTGCTGCTGTTGTGCAGACAAAGCCAGAGTGTCCTGTTGCATTCAAGCCCTGCTGTGGGCCTTCCACCGGTCATCTGACTGGCCACAGTCGGAAGCAGGAAGCTGGGCTAGGAGGACCTTTGGCCTGGTCCTGTTAGTGTCAGGGAATCTTCTCTCCACACCCTTTTCCCCAGGGTGTGGGCTGGAAGATGGCCAGCCGGGCCCCCTCATCTGGTTTTCCCCTCCCCTCCCCTCCCCCCTCCCCGGGCCTCGCTTCGCCCTCGCTCAATGTCACACTCGGAGTCTGTCAAGTTGAAAAAAGGTTGGCATCCGATAAGCGATCGGCCTGTCAGGCGCGGAGTGTCGCTTGCTTGTGATTTACTGCAGCGCCGCTAACAGAGCACAGATTTTTCTTAATCTAAATTGAAAACTGCTCAAGTAGAAAAATAATTTCATTGCTTCATCTTAAGAGGAGGAAAAAATGGGGCAGGGGAAGGGGGGAGAGCCCTGGTAGCATTGGAGTCGCCAAGGAGCCGGGGGTCAGCCTGCGCAGCCTGCAGCCGTCGGCGGGAGGGGGGCCGGCCTGGCCGCTGACGGGCCTCTGCAAGGCGCGGCCGGAGGAGACTGCGGAGCTGCGTCCGAGCCGGGAGCCAAAGCTGCCAGGAGGGAAGGCCAGGCAAACACACTGCGCCTTGCCTGGATCGGTGCCCTAAGCAGGAGGGGCATCAACAGGGGCACAGGGGGCGCGAGCCACACTTGGTGGCAATACCATCCGGGGGGTGACACCAACACAACTCTGTACTGTCCAGGCTGAGTATTCCCTTAACCAGGCTCCCTGGGATGGGAAGAAGTCCGGATTTCTGGGTTTTTCTGAGTTTTGGAATAATTGCAGAGAGAAATGCTTCCTCTGGCTCTCTTTGCGGTTGCCCATTTGGGGGTCTGCTGGCCTCACTGACGTTTTTCAGCAATGGCACACACCATGGAGCAGAAAATAGAACTCACAGCCTACATGTGAGGATGAGCACAAGCCCTTCGAGTGTGGAAAGTGCAAAAAACTCTTGGACAAAGATGTCTGGGGGCGCAGTCCTCACCTGGAGTCAGGCCGGCACAGTTAGGCCAGCAAAGTTTGGCCAGCACAAGGGCCACCACACAGCACATTTGGACCACTCTCGGGGTCAGGGAGGATGGCGCACGTCTGTGTGCTGCTGGCCTCTCTGACTCCAAGAGTGGTCCAAACCGTGGCCCTTCTGCTGGCCAAACCCTGCTGGCCGAACTCCAGGTTGGGCTTGCACCCTGGATTTCAGAACAGTCTGGATTTTGGCTGTCCGGATAAGGGATCACCTACCTGCATGAACATTTTTTGTGCAGTGTTTCAGGGTTTGACACAAATTTTTGCACAGTCTTTCACCTCCCAGTTTGAGGTGCAGCTCCCAGCCCGCCATGGCTCTTGTGTGCCGCCAATGAGAGCCAGTCAGTCGCCTTCAGAGGACCTTCCCGCGGGCCCTTCTCAAGGCCCCCTTGCCCCACCATGGCCTCTCTTAGCGGCAGCTTCCTCTGCTCTTGCCTTGAGGCTGCCCAGCCAGTGCCTCCTCAGACTCCCAAAGAACAACAGAGCGATGCCTGGTGTTGCAGAGACGCCCCCTCCGTCGCAGAGCCTGCCCCACGAGTCGCCCCTTCTCCCCACTGGGGATTCCCTCTGGAGCTGCTCAGTCCTCCTCCGCAGCCGGCCTGGCTTCCGTCCTCTGTGCGCCAGTTCCTGGCACTCTGGAGCATCCCAGCGTTGGCTCGGCTTCAGCAGCCGTCACGGAGGAGCGGCTCCTCCCCACCTTGAAGGGTGCCTGTGCACGGCAGGGGCAGGGGCAGAGCCAGGGGGCAGGAGCAGGGGGACACCATCAGCCACTGCACTGGGTGCCTCCTCCCGCCCACCCTAGTGACGCCAGGGCCCCGGGACCTTTGAGTGAGTACAGGGCTTGGGGAGGCTCTTGGATACGCTACACAACCTTTCCCCTAGAGCGGCCCCCTAGGGCTGCTGGTCCTGTGGGGAAGGATGCCAGGAGAGCAAGCTCAGCCACTTTACCTGCCCCAAGGCCCTCCCTCTGCTTACAGAGCAGACCCCAGACTCCCAGGAGACGGGCAGGGCCTGGGGTCACCTCAGATGTGCTGCTGCCCTCCCCGAAGCCAGCGCTCCAGACCAATTGCTGCAGGGCCCCCTCCCACCACCCCTTCCCGTGGTTCTAGTCCTCACCCCTCCCCAGTGAAGCAGCTGGCAAGAGAGTCACACCGAGCAGGCTTCGTCCATGGAACCAGGGAAAGTGCAGGGCTGGCCTGACCCCGAGAGGGACTGAGGCAGGGGCTCCGGGCCACAGGTCTCTCTCGCCGTGGCCACAAAGAAGGTGGCTGGCTCCAGCACTGAGGCCCCAGCCGCCTGACCCCCCCTGGCAGCGCCCAGCAGGGAGCAGCCAGTGCCCCCTGAGCCAGCAGCTGCGGAGCAGGTGGAGGTGGGCAGAGGTGGGCAAGGGGGGAGGCTCCTACTCCAACACCCTCTTAGAAAGTCAGCCTCCAAGGAGGAGAGGGAGGCTTGTTCGGGTGGCTGCCAGGTGCTGCTGGGCAAGGAGGCAGCACTGGACACCCCACCTAAGTCACCCCGAAATCTCAGGCTGCCCCTGGGAAGTGCTGGGAGTGGCCTCCGGCTTAGCCACCATTGAAGAGGATTAGAAACAGTTACGGGCAAGGAGAGGCCTGCCAAGGGCCGCCATGTGCAGAGCACTGGATGCCCGTTGCTGGCGGGGGGGGGCAAGGGGAAACAGGCAAGAGGAGCTGCCCCCATCTCCTGCCCCTGGGCTTCTCACTGGGGCTTCCATCAGCTGGCTGAGTGGGCCTGCCTTGGCCTGATGTGGCTGGAAGGGGGGGGGCTCTTTGGTTCTTCAGACAGCCCCAACCCAAGAGCACTTTCTGCTGGCAAACCAGAAGTGCAGAGGAAGCAAAGACACCTCCCTGGGCCTCTTCCAACCCAGAGATGACGGTTTGTTCAGGTTTTCTGGTGGGCAGCTGACCCGTGTCAACGTACTTGCCTTGCTGGGTGGAAGACCAGGGCTGATGCCACAAATGCCTGGGGGCAGGGTTAAGGGTGTGGTCTGGAGGTTGCTTGAAAAAGCGAAGCAGGATCAGCTCCTGCCTCGCCTTGGACGGGAGGCTTGACAGAGGAGCGTGGACCGACGAGGCGGCATGGAGTCCCGCCCGGGAGCCGGCCTGAGGCTGGTCGGTGTGGCAGTGCCTGGGGGGCTTGGAGAATGCAGGAGCTGTGCAGCCGGGCCAGCGGGGACTGTCACAGGAGAGGAGCAACCCGGACAGCGGGAGGGCCCCACGGAGCTTCTCTCGCAGAAGGACACTCGCAAAAGGCCTTTTGGATCAAAAATGGAGTTCATGGCTAGCCTGTCTATGCAAACCTCCTGAATTCTACGAGACTCAAGTCTACCAGTCTACAAGAAAGGCCGCATACAAATTCTGTAATGCACGAAGACATTTGCCAGTGGGGGAGGAAATGTAGGGTCACCTGAACCAAGGACTTCCATGTTTCAACCCTGGGGGAGGCATCAGGCAGACTTCTGATGCCAGTGAGCTGCCATGATGCCAAATTGACACAAGTGCCAATCAAAAGTGAGTACCTGTTGCTAAATCATTTAGATGCCATTACTAATTTAGATGCGTAGTAGGGCCCCTTAACACGCCTAGGGCAGCCTGCCTGTGTAAACTGCCTTGAGAAAGGCAACGTATACAGTCAATTCTTGTCACATGCAGCCTCAGCATCTGCAACCTCGCCTATCTGCGAGGGGCTGTTTGGTGACCTACCCTCACTTCTCACAGCCCCAGGGACCCTCTCTTTTCAAATCTCCAAAAGGAAGAGAAAGAAGCACTGGCAGCCAGCCAATTCCAGACCTATTAGCTGATCGGCTAATAGCCAAAGGAGAGATGGTAAATTTCAAACCACAATGAGTGGACAAAAGCGAAGAGGCAACAAGGCAGTTCAAGCTTGCCTTGGTCTCTTTGCATTTCTTCCCTGGTTGTGTTTGTCCTTTGCAGTCGCTCCCTTGGCCGTCCTGGGACTTGCTGCTGTGTCCCTTGCTCCATTGAACCTCTTTGGGTTTTTCTGCCTGGAGAATCTTCTTGGAGAGGCTTCCTGTGATCTGTGATCTGTTTCAGGTGAGAGCCAGTTGCATTATGGTGGCTTCTTGGTGTTGTGCTTCACTTTGGGGAAGCTTGGAAAACCTCGCCGTGGCTCCTCTGGATTGACAGAAAAAGCATTACTTTAGTCGTTTCTTTAGTAATGCTAAAGAAAAAGCATTACTTTAATGTGCTCCTTTTCTATGCTGCTTTTTGCCAATTTGGTGTTATTCTGTAATGGCAAATAGGATGCCTCCAATGCACAGTAATTTAAAAAAACTGCTTGGAAACCAAGCATCGCTTCCTCTGAATTCATTCTTTCTATGTGCTGCACTGCACCTTCATCTGCTCATTTTCTGTGTTTCCCCCCCCCCTTTAAATAAAAAAAATAGAACAAAATAGACTATTACCCAGAAGTACAACAACAGTATACAGGACTGTATTACCAGAGATTTAGGTTCATAATGTCCACAGAGTGTATGGTGACGATGGTCCCCTGGCACCTAACCCCATATTTCCCATAGGCTCCGCCAATAGCTGCCAACTCAATATCCGCTAGGTTTTCCAGGAACCGAACCCTTGTGGATAACGAGGACTGACTGTAAATGCAGAAAAAAGCAAAGAAACAAACCGGCAAGCTGTCCCTCCTCATCCCAGCATGGTGTCCTTTCCAGTAGATGTTGCTGGTGCCTCTTCTTCTTCTTCTTCTTCTTCTTCTAGATTGTGAGCCCTTTGGGGACAGGGAATCATTTGATTTATGCTGCTATGCAGCTGCTTTATGAACTACTCTTTGAGCACCTGAAGACAGAAACAGAAGGTCACATCTCAGCTGCACAGGGACTGGCACTTACAACAAACAATACTCAAAGATTCAGAAGACCAGTGACAACTGCAAAGGCCAACTTTGTAAGATGAAAGAAGAAACAGTCAGTGATCTGATCAGTGCCTGTTGTAAGATTGCCCAGACTGACTATAAAGAACGCCATGAAAGGGTTGCAACCAGTGGTGCAATTCAGATGAATTAACAACCGATTCTATGACGTCATAGCCAGAGCAAAAAAACCCCGAAGCCAGCCGAGGTAAGCGAGTGGGCGGGGCCCGGCCATTTAACAGCCGGTTCTATAGAACCTGGGCGGACCCCCTGAATTTCACTACTGGTTGCAACTATTGTCCACTGGAATCTTTGCAAACAATACAACTTTCATAGGTTTTGTTGAACTTTTGGCTGGGGAAATTTTGCATCTTTTATCTGCATTTCGGTGGAGTTTTGCAGCTTTGTGCCTAGTGATTCCAGTACTGTAGGTATATTCTAGTCCTTCGGTAATTCCCTGTAGGATGAAATGTTAGGAGAAAGAGTGAGACTTAATGACTGTGGTCCTAAACGGCTGTGCTCATTCGTTTCCAGTCTCAATTCAAGATGATGGGGCTGACCTTTAAGGCCCTTCATGACTTGGGTTCAAGTTACCTAAAGGGAGGTACATCCCATACATTCCAGCCCACCCTCTTAGGTCATCTGAAGGCATCAGCATAGCTACCTATGGGGAGGGGGACAAGGAACCCCAGGTGCCATGCTTGGGGGTGTGTGTGTCATCACTACATCCCAAATTTTGAAAATCACAATTTTGCAGAATAAGACCATCATGTTGTATACTGTTGGATGCAGAATTCCATGAGGAATTCCATGAAAAAACCTGGAGTGTTATATCTTTATTCTGTCAAAAGGTATGGCCAAAAAACTAAAAACCAAAAATAAAACATGTAAAAATCATAATTTGGTAAAATTGCTAATTTATACAGTAATACCGTCATGCAATGTCTGTTGGATGTGGAATTTCATGAGGAATTCAATGAAAAAAATCTTCATTCTAGCAAAAGTTATGGCAAACAACAACAACAAAATACAACTGTCTGATGCAGGAGTGTCACTTAGCCCGCAGACCTGCATAATGAGTCCACAAATGAGGCCGGCAGAACCTTTTTATCTGGCTTCCGTGTTGCTTGCCTTGTCTCCTGGCCTCTGGCAGCAAGCAAGCAGCTTCAGCAGCAATTAGACATCCTGGCAAGCGGGGCGGTGGGGGGGCTTAGGAAATGAAGCTCCCCTCCCCGCAGGTCTCCTGCCTAGCTCTTCCTGCCAGCCATGCAACCACCAGCATCAGCCCAGCCCTTCTCAGGGCCATTTCAACCTGCCCCTGGGCCCCTAAGCGTTCAGGTATTTGAAACTCTGAAACCCCTCTGAAACTCTTCAGGAAAGATCCTGCCACACTAAGTGCAAGCCCCTGGTGGACGGGTGGGCAGACAAGGTTCTCCTCTCCTTCTCCATTCAGGATGCAATCCTAGTCTGGAGTTAGGCCAGCAAAGTTTGGCCGGCACAAGGGCCACTGTAAAGTATGTTTAGACCACTCTCAGAGTCAGAGAAGCCAGCAGACAGGCGTGTGCCATCCTCCCTGAATCCAGGGATAGTCCAAATGCACTGTATGGTGGTCCTTAGGGTTGCACCCTCAGTGTGTAAGGCAGAATGTAATGAAGGAAACCTTATTGAATTATCTGTGCACTTTCAAAAGTTATAGTCAAATGAACAGGAAAAAAAAACACAACTGACTTAAGTAGCAAAAAGTGCATTTCCTTAACTCAAAACTGACTAATATAATGAAACTGTGTTCAGAGAGCTAACAAGGTGTGAGTATGATACTGCATGGGACGAAGGGCAGCCCAAACCTGAATTACCCAGCTGCGCGGGAGTGGTAGCCAGGCACACCCGGGAGGCTCGGCCTCCCCTTTCCCAGTGGTAAGGGCTCAGGGTGGGCAATGGGTCTACTCGCTCTTGTGCCCACTTTTTAGCCAGCACAGAAGCGAGGGCCTCTGCGGAAGGCCTTGCTCGGAGGTTGGCCCCTGGTGGCGTGAGTCGCTGCCGTTCCTTCCCCTGCCCAGGAACACCATTCCATCCTGCTGTGGAAAGCCGCATTTCTGGCGAGCGGCGAACGCACCACTCTCCGGCGACCACATGGGCAGCGTCACCATGCCACTGCCCCAGCACCAGTGGTAAGGACTGGCTGCCAGCGTTGGAGGTGCTTGATGGCGCATGAGCATGTAAATTGTCATAGAATCAATCAATCAGCACAAAGTTCACAAAGCGGTTTAGAGGCAAATAATAAAGTTCAATGGCTCCCTGTCCCAAAAGGGCTCACAATCTAAAAAAAAAAAAAATGCAGAACACTCGCGGCAACGGCCACTAGAAAAGACACTGTGCTGGGATGAAGAGGGACAATTACTCTTCCCCTGCTAAATAGAAGAGGAACACCACTTGAAAAAGCACCTCTTGCCCGGTTAACAGGGGACCATAGTCAGCAGAATCATAGAGTCAGAAGGGACCTGCAAGGTCATCTAGACCAACTCCGGCCTAGAGCAGCTGCAGCAGGTGCCTGCTTGAAGGTCTCCAGTGAGGGAGAATCCACCACCTCCCTTGGCAATCTGTTCCACTGTCAAACCGCGCTTATTGTCAAGGAATTCTTCCTGATGTCCAACCAGAATCTCCCCTCTTGCAGTTTGTCCCCATTAAACATAGATCTACTGTCAACAGCAGATGAGAACAGATGTGTCCCTCCTTCCTTATGACAGCCCTTTAGATATTTGAAGAGTGCTCTCACATCCCCTCTCAGCCTTCTTTAAGCTACACATTCCAAGTTCCCCCAACCTTTCCTCTTAGGACGTGTTTTCCAGCCCTCTGATCGTCTTCGTTGCTCTTCCCTGAACCTGCTCCAGTTTGGCTGCGTCTTCCCTAAAGTGCGGTGTCCAGAACTCTTGGGGACTCTCTCTCTTGACTGCCAGTCAATCGTCTGGTTCTCACTTCCCCAGTCTTCAGAGCTTGGGAGCGGGTTCCTGCACAAATGAAATATATTCACTGGAGGAGACAACCAGCCCCCTCCGAGGCATTCCTCAAATCAAATAAAAAGGCTGTCAGAGCGAAACCGCTGTGGGTGCCTGGATAGAAAGCCTCGTTTCTTTATTGGTTTCTGGGCTTGTGCTTTGCCTCCTCTCTGGGGATTTGTGTGCTGGACTCTCTAACAGGCCAGGAGATTTAATTGTAATCCACTTAGCAGAGTCCTCCCCAAGATGCCCTTCCTCTGCTCTTCTGTTTGAAAAGCCCTCCTCTCTGCTGGGTTGACATCTTCTGTTATCTGTTGCTGTGTCTTCACTTCAGCCTGCCGGTGTTATCTTTCCCCCATTGTTTATGGGAAGCATTGCCACTACTGCAGTACAGTTGTTTACAGCTGAACAGGTCAGAAAGCTCCTTTCCAGATTCTTGACATCCAAGTGCCCAGTAAAGCCCCCCCTCCTCTCATGGTGTTAATCTACAATAACAGAGGTGCTTTTTAACTCTCCTGTAATGAGAACCTTGGAAAAGGATCACTTCTCTGCTCTATTAGCAATTAAAATAATGAGGGGGGGGGAATAGAGAGGAGAGCTTCCCCCACTGCCCCCCCTTTGTGTGTGTGCAAATCCCTCCCCCCCCACACCTCCCAAACTGCAGTTCCAGTGGTGAACTTCAGAAAGGTTACCACCAATTTGCATTTTACTCTTCAGTAATTTCCACACTTCAGGGTGCAATTAGAGAGGAGGCTGGAGTTATGAATCTGTCAGTGTGTAGAGACCTGAATGCTAACCGACTCCCATTCTTTCCAGGCTGCCTGATTTATCCGTGATAAAACCGCAATAATGCCGGCGGATTTCCATCGGCAGCTGTAATGGACCTTGACTACATTAAATGCACATATTTTCTTAGCATGCCGGATGGCCTGGCCCTCTGGAAGGCATTTTGGTGAGAGATTTTGTTCTTAGGCAGGAGATGGCAGCTGCTGATCACCAGAGAAGGAAGGAGGTTCTCTCTTTGTGCAGCAGAGTAGCAAGTCGGGGCTAGGATGTTGTTGGCACGGCCTGTGGAGTAGCGCTCCTCAACGTGTGCTCATCCGAGCCCTGAGACTTCCCAGGCTCCACTTGGGCGTACAAAGGGCTCCCGAGACGGGAAGATGGGAGAGGTGCTCATCTGATGAGCCTTTAAGATGAACCCTTAAAGGACTAAAGGAACCGCCAGAATCAAACTCGTGGCGACAGCTCTCTGGCTCTCCTGTTTCCTCAACTTGACAGCTGGTGGGGAAGGCAGGGATCGAACCTGCGCTACCGCTAGAACGCTCAGCCGGCTCTTAAAAGGGTTACTCCAGCTTATTAATTTGCGGTTTCACCCCGAGTGTAAACTGTTAACCGCAAGTCAACGAGCCGGCTACCGGGCTCTTAACCATTTCTAGAAAGCATCGCGGCTAGCTGTCAAACCAAGAAGCTGCCCAGGTTTCCCCCGGAGTCCCCCGGTCACGTGGTGCGGGTGTCAAAAAGCCGGTAACTGTCAAAAAGTCTCCTCTCAAAGGGAAAGCTGATTTTGTGAATGAAGTTTAATGAATGAATGAATGTAGTATTTTATGAATGGGAATGTATTGTAAAGGGGAATATTGCTTTTGGAGCTCTGTGCTTGTGCATACTATAACGGAAAGACTCAAAATGGCTGCCGCAACCCAAGATGGATGCCCACTCCCCTGAGACCCGTGTCACGGCCATCCAGTCGGACCCCGGAGTCACGTCTTCAGCGACCGCAAACACCATCTCCAGCCAGAGCATCAGCATAAGGAAATTGAATGGACTCTTGATGTAAATAGGAAATTCACTGTGTATCGAAATGTGTGTTTGTCATATGGATTGCTCTTTTGCGCTAGACTAGATATGTGCAGTGGTTGTATCTAAAGCGGGAGGAACCGGTACGCTGGGTGGGACTTACGTGTGATTGGCTGCCCGTCTGTTCAGTTTCGCCACCTGCCTGCCCGCCGCACGGGCTGCCCTGGCCTTGGAGGGGGCGCCTGCTTGTTGTTTATTTGGAGTGTTTATAGCAGAGTTGGGGGCTTGTGGACC
>JAJKFI010000109.1:523851-614848 GCA_029204185.1 Lerista edwardsae | reverse complement strand
AGGAAGGAAGGAAGGAAGGAAGGAAGGAAGGAAGGAAGGAAGGAAGGAAGGAAGGAAGGAAGGAAGGAAGGACACAGAGCAATGCCAATCCTCAGGCAGAAGTAGCACCGCTCTCCAAGTCTGAGAAGCTCACGCCGGGTCACCCTCCCCTTGGCCTGGCTCAGCGTAAAGTGGCTTTGTGCATTCAGGTGGCTTCAGGGAGTTCCCATTTCATTGCCAACAAACAAGAATCCCTGTTCTTGTTGCCTGAGGCACCTGAATTTTGGCATCCGATTTTTGGCACCCTGTTGAGTTCCACATCCCATCTTCCTCCTCCTCACTCTTGGCACCTGCTGGCGTCAGAGTCTGTCACATCTGGATTCAGGAGGATACTGGAAGACGCTGCCCAATAGTCCACTCTGCGCCCCCCCCTCCGGAGAAGCCTCTGCCAAACTGCTGCGGATCAGCCCCTGAATGCCGGCCAGGACGTCCCTCCGCCCAGAGCGTGTGTGTGAACGGTGCAGCCACGACCTGCGCACCAGATACAGCAGGGCACGGTGCCCGCCAGGCGGGTGGAGAGGACCTGAGCCCTGGGGCACCCCATGTGGCGGTGGCAGGCTCCAGCCAGAAGGACTCATGGTGACGATGGGCAGGACCTCGTCGCCTCTCAGACTTCCTTGCGGCGCGTCCAGCTCTGCCCTGAGGGGTCCACGTGCAGCTGGACAGACCCAAAGCAAAAGCTTCACCAAACTTTAGATGCAATAACTAGTAATGCTAGAGGGGAGATGCTACTCAGTGCAAAAGCACCCAAGCGACATTTACAAGAAACCAGTGAAGTTTACAGGCTGACTTGGAATGAAAGAGTGAACGGAGCAAATTAAGTTATTTCTGACTAGAAATGTCTCGCAGCAACTTACACTGTTCCAGGATCCTGCTCCCTCTACGCACTGGAGAGTAAAAGGGTGTGCCTTTTGCAAACCAGCAGCTGGTTCCACAGGAAAAAACGTACACAACCATCCCTCTGCTTGAACTGAAAGGGGCAAACCTATATGCGCCTTCCTGGGAGTAAGTTCTTTAAACAAACTGGGATTTATTCCAGAACCAAATCCTATCCAACTTTCCAGCCAACAGCCTGTGCCAACAGGGCATGTACTGTATTCTGTGGAAGGGGGCAGTCACAGAGGCCTCCTCCAGGTAAGGGAACATTTGTTCCCTTATGGAAAGTTGGATAGGATTGGGTCCTATGTATAAATATTATATGTATGTAAAAAAAAAGCCAAGACATCACTCTGCCAACAAAGGTTTGCCTAGTCAAAGCTATGGTTTTCCCAATAAGTAATGCATGGCTGCGAGAGCTGGACCATAAGGAAGGCAGAGCGCCAAAGAATAGATGCTTTTGAATTATGGTGTTGGAGAAGACTCTGGAGAGTCCCCTGGACTGCAAGGAGATGCAGTCGGGCCATCCTCCAGGAAGTCAAGCCTGATTGCTCCCTGGAAGGACAAATCTTGAAGCTGAAGCTCCAATACTTTGGCCACCTCCTGAGAAGAGAGGACTCTTTAGAAAAGACCCTCATGCTGGGAAAGATGGAAGGCAAAAGGAGAAGGGGGCGGCAGAGGATGAGATGGTTAGAGAGTGTCACCGAAGCAATGAACATGAGATTGGGTGAACTCCGGAAGCTAGTGGAGGACAGGGAGGCCTGGCATGCTGTGGTCCAGGGGGTCGCGAAGAGTCGGGCATGACTTAGTGACTTAACAACAACAATGCATAGGATTGCACTGTAAGTAACCGACGCTTGTTGATGTTATGGAGCTAGCTGATTGGAGGAGTGGAACCTACCTAGTCACACCAAACCACTCCTTTTTCTGGACAAGCAGGTTTGCCTGTCCTCTTGGGATGCACCTGCCAACCTAAGGGGATTGCTTGGCTGCTCCAGCCAAGAAGAACTCAAATCCATAGCAGCAGGTGGCTGTGGGTTAATCCAAACAAGGACCAGGACTGCTGCAGGGACAGGTCTCAACAACTTCTAGGCTACTGAACCAGCACAGAAACTTCTGGGGGATTAGGCACATACAAAAACAAGAAAAAATAGGAAAAATAGGGAACAAATAGGACATTTGCCAAGCCTCAGGGCACAGTCATGACACAAGCCTATTTGAGAGGGAAGCCGACTGAACCCAGTTAGATCCATTTTCTGAGGAAGTGTGCCAAGAAAGGAACTGGATTTGCCCTCCTGGGTTTATTTTCTCTCTGGGTTCCTTGTTTGCCACTCAGCACGATGGCATTCACAAGAGAACATCAAAAGCCGAACGTGGAATGCCTTGGAAGAATCTGGTCAAGGGCTTGCTGCTTTCCCAAGGCCGGGGCTCTGCCTCTTCCCCTGCGGGGCCAGAGTTAGTGCAGGAGGGCTTTCCCACCACAATTCCTTGTCCTCCAACATTCCTGCTACAACCCTACCTCCTGCCTCAGCCCTACATGATCCTCCACTGTCCTGGAAGTGGCTCTGTGGTGCACAATGCTGCTGGCAGAACCTCAGGTGCATTTGGATGCTATCCTCAGAGGAGAAGGATCTGACTCTACGTGTGGGTGTGAGCGCACCCGTCCACATAATGCTTTGCTTCCGATATGCACATGTTCCCATATGTTCCCAGCATGCTTCCAGTGCAAATTCATTTCACTGAACTTTGCAAATATCTCATTGAGTTCATCACTGAGCAAAGCGACTTCAAAAAAAATCCACAACATTGTCAAAAAGTTCATAAAAGCACCTCACACAGTTGCCTTTTGATGATCAACAAACTTCAGTATGAAGCAGCAAAGTCTTTGCTTGGTAGCCTTAGTAAGATGTACAATGCAACTTCCACATTTTTTCAGCCACTACATCGATGCACCTTTGCACTGAAATGTTGCTGAGAGGAGTTGTGTTGACTATATTGTGTGGTGACATGCGCAAAACTGTCACTAACTGCTGATAGGACGAGTTCTTCACCAATTGCTTTCCAGGCTTGGCATTCATCCATGAAATGTTGTGTGATGCATTCCTGCGAACTATCAGTGTTTTGTCCTGAAGTATTGCTAAACTTGCTTGACAACGTTGGCTGCTTCTGAAATTTGTCACAAAGTGATTGAAAACAAGTTCTTGTCTGCCTTGCCAGGATGCTCCAAATGTTCCATCAGCCTGGAAGGCACCAATGCTGCATTAGGGGAGACCTTCTCACACATTAGGCACATTGGCAGAAGCCGGTTTGTCGGTGCTGGTCTAAATCCACACTTCAGATATTCCAAAGTATATGGTCTACATTTCTTCTTTTTCTGCTCTGCCATTTCTATTCAATGGCAAAGAGACAAAATGCATATGTGGCGACGACCGTTTCTCATAATGCGGCACGCTGGGCTGCTTAGAGCTCTGGTGGCACAGTCACTAAAAATTCCAATCGTTTCACTGGATTTCAGCAGTATGCAGAGGCAGAAACCTGGAGTGCCATTTCCCAGCATGGTGCCAAAGCCCCACAACCTCCTGTGCCCCCCTGCTGCCCCTTGCCTCTTAGCGCCCCCCCAATAATTGCACCACTCCCAAGGCTGGTACAGCCCGCTTTGGGAACGACTGGTTGAGGTACTGATCCAGGCTCTGTCTAACCCTTCCTGGCGCCGAGCAGTCAAGAGGCTCCGAGGCAAGCATGGTCCTGAGATGTAGATTTCGCATCAGGACCACGTTTCTTTCTGCTCGGCTGAGCACTGGCAGTTATTCAGTCCTGCCAGTCAGGACTTGTCTGATTTGAACAAGACATCCAAAATGTCTAGGAGGAAGCTTGGGATGTTTAGAATGTTTAGAAGGAATGCTGGTATTTTTTTTATTTTTTTTAAATCCCATTTTGAATTGCTCAGAGCACAGAACAGGGCCTGAATATTGGCCACGAAGCGGATGAAAAAAATGTCTTGGAATGTGGTGAGTTCAGTGTGTTTAATCAACTATGCACTGTGTCCTCAGGTACAGCCCAGCTTCCAGACTCCCCTTCTCTTGGCCCACACAAGTCCTCTGCAGGGCTGATTTGACATAATCTTGCTGATAAACCAGTTGTGACCAGCACCTTTATGGAGCTTGACCGCAGTAATCAAAGTTCAACAGACTTCGTAAAGAAGTTTCATTGCTTGGGAGGGCTGCCAGCTTGCACACCAATGTTTCTAGAAAGATGAAATCGTTTGCACACATTAATTCACTATACGGGTGCATTGTTAAAACTGGCTTTCACTGAACAGAAAGGGGAGATGAACTATTCTCTCTGTCGTTTGCCAGCCAGTTGGCAAAAGTGGAGCATGGTGCACAGGGGACATAATAAATGCCTCATTGCCACAGGTTGTGCGATTGTTTCAGAGAGCATCCCTGGCCCTGGGCTGCTCATGGCCCAGAAACATCCCTGCCCCCCCCCCCGGATGAATGACCTATGCCAGGAGGATATAGCAGTGCTTCTCAAACCTTTTAACACAAGGATCCACCTTTTGAAACGACAATCTATCATGACCCATTAGACAAAAAAGGAGATCTAGAAGGAATACAGTCATTATCCACTAGGGTTAGGTTCCTTGAAATCCTCGCAGATAGCCAATTCACAGATAACAAATAACTGATACTATGGGATCAATGTGGTTAGGTGCAAGGGGTCCCTTCTCTGCCATCAGAAGAATCCAGCAGAGACTCTCAGGAAGCCAGCAGAGTGCAGCAGGAAGTGCCAAATGATCTCTGAATGCTGCAGAGACCTTCCAGAGGCTGCAGGGACCTTCAGAACGGCACCTGCCACCAGCATGGGCCCTTTAAACATGGCTGGCGGCTGGTTCTGCTGGCCATTTTAAAGGGGCCATTGCTGGTCACAGGTGCCATTCTGAAGGTCCCTGCAGCCTCTGGAAGGTCTCTGCATAGTGGATGATGAGGAAAATAGCAATTCTTCCCCTTGAAGATAAGCAAGGTTGCATATTAAGAGGATTGACTGTACTGTATTTATTAATAATACTTACTGCATTATTAATAATTGGGATCCAGTGCTCCCAAGGCTGCTACGGACATACAGTATGCATGTGCAGATGTTTGCTAGACTTTCCCTAGATATGGAGTTCAAGGACTGTTCCCCCAAACCTACACAGGCATTCCAGGGTACCCAGAAGGCTGAACTGGAGAGCAAGATGTGCAGTCAGGGACTTCCAGGCTGGACAAAAGGTTGAAATTGGGTTCACACATGATCTACAGCATGCCAATTACTACAGAAAAATTCAGAAAATGTGACATTTTAATTTGGGGATATGAAGATTTCCTCATACCAGCTAACATTTTTTTTTCTGCAAATGGGGCAGGGGTGCGTCCTATAATTTTTTTTTAGATGTTTCTAAAACTTTGTGTGACCCATCAAAAATCAGCTTGTGACCCCCCGTTTGGCAACTGGTCACTGCCGACCCACAGTTTAGAGGGAGCTGGTTCTCCTGGACCCCTCAACAACTTCCCCTATCATGGTCGCCTTCTAAAGAGTGACGGCACAGCAGTGGCTCCAATCCAGCCTGGCCAATTCCAGATGGTGCTGAGAACTCAGATGTTCACAGGCTCTGCCTTCTGCGTTTCAGAATCTACGGAAAGCAGCTAGTGAGGTCACCCGGGGGTGTGGTGTGCTGGCCATTGGTATGCTGACAGCACCCAGCTCTGCTTTACTTCTAATGCAGGGGAAGCTCCGTGAATGCTAAACTGAAGTCTGGAATCCGTCAGGGGCTGGATGTGTGCCGGGAGACCAAAGGAGAAGCCCCAAAGCAGAGCTGCTGCTGGCATATGGCTCTCCTGTGGCGAGTGGCAGATTCAACCCTCTCTAAGCCGGAGCACATTCCTGTGAGAGAATCAGGAGCACTCAGGGGTGCTCGTTCCTCATCATTCCACACCAAAGGCCAGCTGTGGCTCTGAGCAGCGCACTGAATGCCGATGTTCCAGGTTCAGTTCCAGACAGCACTAGTTGCGCTCCCTCTGAAGGAGCAGGTTCACAGCCTGGGGATTCTCCTGGACCCGCAGCTGCTCCTGGACTCCCAGGTGGCGGCTGTGACCAGGGGAGCCTCTGCTCAGCTGTGGCTGATTCGCCAGCTGTGACAATACCAGGATCGCTCAGACCTGGCCACGGTGACCCATGCCCTGGTGACATCCAGATTTGATTACTGCAATGCGCTCTACGTGGGGCTGCCTCTGAAGGCAGCCTCGAAACTGCAATGAGTGCAGAATGCGGCTGCCCTTGTGGGTGCTGAGGCTCATCGGCTCGACTCAGTGGGACCACAGCTTTGGCGGCTATGCTGGCTGCGCATCCATTTCCGGGCTGAATTCAAAGTGCCAATTTTGAGTTTTAAAGCCCTTCCCCGCTCAAGACCAGGCAATGGGAGACGCTCTCCGGTCATCAGAGGGGGCTCCTCCATCTGTGCTGCCACTAGCGGAGGTGGGGTGGCGACAGGGCCTTCTTGGTGGTGGCACCTCGCTTACGGGGTGTTTCCCTTTGCTGGAACTGAGAACGGTTCCCTCTCTGGAGACTTTTCACGTCCTTTGCCTTTGTGAAAGCTTTTACCCGACACTGTGGGCCGGTGTTTTTATTGAAGTATGTTTCACTTGTTTATCTAGCGATCCTGGGCGTTTGCTTTGTTTTGGTGTTTCACTGTTTTTAAGCTTTGCTTTTGGGACCGAGCTGTACCGGTTCCTTCCATGGTTTGCACAGTGTTATCCGCCTTGTGACCCTTCAGTGTGGGAGGAAGTCAGGGCAAAAACGCTGCGAGTGGACGAAGAAGCAAACAATGGGCCCTGCGGCCCTGGAGCCGCACCTGCCCTACCGTGCAGCGAACAATGCAAGCCTCACCTTGCAGTGGAAATCACTCCTCTCCTGCACCGTTTTAGCCAATCTTGGCGTTGCTTACTGGCTACAGCAGCAAGGGAGAGGAGGGGTTCACATGACAGGGTACGGCTCCTTGCAAAACTTAGAGCTCTGCCCTCCCTATAGGAATGCCTCTAAGCCCACCCGGAGCGCTCGTGGCCCTTCCCGGGCTGCGGCGGCAGTCGGGCTCCCACTGGCCCCGGAGGCCCGCGGGGTCTGCGACGGTCCAGCCGGGGCCGCCTGCGGACCGGCTGCCCTGCTGCCCCTCCCCCTTCCCTGCCCGCTGCGGGCGCGGGCGCCGGGGAGGGCCGTCCAGTGGCACGCGGGGGCGGCGGCGGGGGGCGGCGGCGGACGGGACCCAGCGCTTCGCGGCCCCGCGGGGCCTGCCCCGGTCTCGCCCCGAACGAAGCGCCGGCTTTGGCGCTGCGCTCAGAAGGCGCATCTGCGGCCCGGGCGGGCTGCGCTCCAAGCCGGGGCTTTACGGCCGCGCGGCCCAACGGCGCCCACTGCTTGACGGCAGCCGCGCGGCTCTTTGCGACACTCCGGAAGAGGAAGGCGGCGGCGGCGGCATGGACGTGGGGGAGCTGCTCAGCTACCAGGTGAGGGGGCCGCTGGGCGTGGCGCGGCTGCGAAGCGGGCGCGGGGGGAGTGCAGGAGGGGAGCCCGGGCATGGCGAGGCGGGGGGACGGGAGGGGCTGCCCGCCTCTGCCCCCCCCCGCCCAGGAGCGCCTGGCACGGCTCCCCCCCCGCTGAATGTGGGCCTCCTGCCTCCTCCGCTTCGCCCCCGAGAAGGGCGGCCCACAGACGCAGCCTGAGGGGGAAGGGCGGGGGGGGGGCTGAGGCTCCCTGTGCCCAGGAGCAGCTCCTGCAGCGCGTTTCCTCCTGCGTGCGGCGTCTGCAGGGGTCTCCAAAAGGAAAAGGGTGAAATCCGTCAGCGCACTCCAGAGTTCGGTGCAGAAAAGCGCACCTGGCTGCGCTTTGTCTTCTGCCGGCGGAAGCTGCGCGTTCCGGCTGGTGCTGCCCCAGTGAGAGCAGCGTGTTTCTGGCTAGCCCAGGGGGCGAGCTAAGCGGCCTTCCAGCAGGCGGCACCTCAGGAGAGAAAGCAGCGGGCAAGACGGCCTGCAGTGGCATCTTTGAGAAGCACAAAGTTCCCAAGAGTGAGTCACAGCCTGGCTCATCCTCCTGGAACAGGTTCCCAACCCTTTTGGCACTGGGACCCTCTTTCAAGTACGACAACCCAGGGCTGAAGTGATGTCTTGAAGCAGGAAGTCGTTGTTTTAAATAACTCACACTTTTTGAAAGTCAAAAGAACTTCACATCCTCTTTAGAATGTTCTGAATGGTTTGTATCTCAGTGGCTTTCTAGTTTTGAGTTCAGTGATTGATTCAGCCATTGCTGATCAAGGCAGTAAAGCCAATTTTTATATTGTACTAGCTTGTCCTTACCCAGAGTTGCCCAGGTATTTATGTATCCCAAGCTTCTATTAGACAGGAAAAGGAATGGATTCTACCTATAGTGTAAAATCAAAGTAATTTTATGTCCAGGAAATTAAAAGTATAAGTACAGTATAAAAATTATAAAGTAAAATCTTTTACGAATTCACTATAATATTAATTTTAACTCAGAACTTGATTATAAACAACATTTTTAGTTTCACCTCCAGGAGCAAGAATACATAAATTCTTGGGTGAACCCACCCTTGAGCAAGCAATGTTGTCCGTGGGAGAAACATGGCGATCTCAAATCCACTCTGCAGTACTTAATAGACTGCCCCTGTGACTTGTTGATTGTGATCGAGAATGCAAGTCTCACTGGAAATTGCAATCTCTGAAAGTTAAAAGGGAGATCCGTCGGAATGAGTGTTATCCGTGGGATAAAAACCCTCTCCCTTTCTTGTTAAGATAGTTGCTTCAATTACGTTACCCAGCATCTTCTTGACACACAGCCTTGTGCCGTTGCAAAGTTTTGGCGGGTCGAGGTTCCATAGTAAAATAATTGGAGATCCCACTGTAAGTAAAAGACGATGTGGTGGCAATCCAGCCAGATCAAGTGACTTTAGGAAGTCTGATGGGAAATTGACAACCTCATAGGCATCTACTATGGTATCAATAGACTTGTATTCAGTGACTACGCCTGGTAACATGGCAAGTATTTGACTGGAGTCCAAGACCGGGGCATAATGATTTCTAAAAATTTCCAGAAGGTTCTACAGAGTTCTATTTGTTCTATCCAACTACACTTGGGCTTAAATGTCATCAGCTGTAACCAATCAGCTTAGCAACCCCGAAAACTATGGATTTGACACTGTCGGTCATTTTGGACATTTTATTTTGCACCCCTTCTCACCCCCCATGCTGATGGGGGCTGAACGTGGACCTAAACGGCATCGGGAGTGTCACTATTCATCTCAGCAACCCCAAAAACTATGGATTCGACACTAACTTCAGTCATTTTCGATTAGTTTTACCTGTGGTCCCCTAGGGGTGCTAGTGGTGTCTTGTTGTTGTTCAGTCGCTAAGTCGTGTCTGACTCTTTGCGACCCCATGGACCACAGCACGCCAGGCCTCCCTGTCCTCCACCAGCTTCCTGAGTTCACTCAATTTCATGTTAGTTGCTTCGGTGACACTGTCTAACCATTTCATCCTCTGCCGCCCCTTTCTCCTTTTGTCTTCAAAAAAGCGGTGTCTTACCCCCGCAGTATTTCTTTCCTGAGTGTAGGTCGTATGTGTACCAGGTTTGGTGTAAATTGCTCTGGCATTCCAGAGGTATGCTGGAACGAAAACACTCTCTCTCTCTTTCTCTCTCACCTAGCCATGCACATGCAGGGCATGACGTGCCTGCTCGGAAAGAGACCCGAGAGAGACCATCACACGCAAACGCACACTCCAAGAGAGGTCTATAGCAAGTCCTGTTTCCCTTACAGCCTCAGGCCTTGAAGTGGCAGCTTAACGGGGAAGCCTCCTCCCCAGCCAAAATGAAACTTCCAAAATGGTGGTGCCCAGCTTTTTAAGGTGGCTTTCCCAAGCTCTTTGCGACTCCCTTGGCAGTCCCGACTCGAAGCAGCTTTTCCCATCCTCTCCCACCTCTGCCACGGAGGAGGAGTGACAGCAGCGGTGGTCGGTTGCACGGTGGGCCCTGACCTAACTTGCTGGTGTGCACAGCACACCGTCTCCGTGTCAGAACAGGGTTAGAATGGCCTCCTCTGGCTCGGCTTCGCAGTACTCACTTTCCCAGGCCACAGCTCTTTACGGGGTTCCCTCCCTGGCACTGTTGACCTGGGGGGGGGGGGCAATGCGCTGTCTGTACATTTTCAGTGTTTGATTTTTTTGGAGTTGTTTATCTTTGTTTTTTCCCCTGTGGTGATTTTTCCCCACTGTGGCCATTTTCTGAAAAATTGAAATAAATCCAAATTGTGCAAATAAAACAAAGTAGATGTTAATTTTTCTCAAGAAGTAAACTTCATTGAGAAATCTGATGTTGTTTGGCTTGAACAAGATGTTGGGATTTTGGAGTGGCCTTTGATATGGCAACGGACATGTCATCTTCGACATCCAAACAATGTTGACTGTTCATTTTGACAGCAAGACATGCTGAAAGCTCTGACTCACAAAGGCACATGGTAACAGGATCGTAGGCTGCTTGCCAGAGGAGGGTAGGTTTGTGTCAAGGAACACCAGAATTCTCCAGTCAAGGATTCTACTTGAACAGGTGTTGTGCTGTGTCCTGTGTCTTCAAGTCATTGTGGTCATCTTTGGCAATGTCTGCCTCAGTGCTGTTCTCTGGGTCAGCAAGGGGAGAGCATGAATCCAGATTTCAATTCCAAGGTTGCCTGAGCAGAATAACGCTCAGAAGAGTTCTGCAGCATTTGCAGGTGCCTGCAGATTCCTGCCTGCGGATAAATTGGCTAGGCTTTGTCACTCATCACCCTGCAGAGGCACTTCCTCCAGCACTGGAATGTTTGCCCAGGTATCTGTTCCTGTTGAAAAAAGGGCTTCAAGGCCTCTGCTGGGATGAAGTGGGCACTCCTCTCAGCAGTACGCAAGACTTCTTTCAGGAATGCCAGATGCAGGGGAGTGGCAACAGGAGGCAGGCATCTTGTTGTCTCGTGTGCTCCCTGAGGCACCTGGTGGGCCGCTGTGAGACACAGGAAGCTGGACTGGATGGGCCTTTTGGCCTGTTCCGGCAGGGCTCTTTCTTATATCTGATGTTCTTATATCAATTGTTTGTTTAAAAGATTTTTATCCTGCCTTTTCTCTGCCGGAACAGACGCCCAAGGTGGCTCACAGTTCTCAATTTAAAAATATACAATGAAATAAATAAATAAATAAAATCACAATAAAATAGTCCAACGTTTTGAGGACAAACTATTCACAATCCGGGTAGTGCATAGGAGGAAGACAGTCACCAAATGCCAGTCAGAACAAAACGTTTCTTGCCAAAATTACACGAGGGAGGAGGTGGTTCTACCTACTCCTAGTAGGGAGTTCCATAATTGTGATGTCTCTGCCGAGAGGGTCTACCCCATGTTGCCATCCCCCAGCTTGGGAGAAAGATGGCACTTGTAAGAAGGCCATAAGAACATAAGAACATAAGAAGAGCCATGCTGGATCAGGCCAAGGGCCCATCTAGTCCAGCTTCCTGAATCTCACAGCGGCCCACCCCAGGTGCCCCAGGGAGGCAGGAGACAACAAGATGCTTGCATCCTGTTGCCACTCCCTTGCACCCGGTACCAGTAGCCCACCACCTTTGTAAGGAGGTTGCACAATCCATCATTGCCTATAGCCCACAAAGGATCTTTCCTCCAGAAATCGGTCTAATCCTCTCTTAAAGACATCAAGACCAGATGCCATCACCACCTCCTGTGGCAAGGAGTTCCACAGATTAACTACCCGCTGGGTAAAAAAGTACTTCCTTTTATCTGTTTTAACTCTCCCAACATGAGGCCCCCCTCATGTTGCCTGATACCACATTAGAGATAGACACAGGATGGCCGGAGGAGGGATTTTTGGAAGTATATTCTACTGCGCAGCAGACCGTTCCCAGTGTCTCTTGACCAAACGCAGGGAGCGGCCTCGAAAACCAGATTACATATGTTTATATAGATACATTTACGTAGCTACTGCATTAAGCAAATGAATAGGCAATGAATAGGCATCAACATTCAGCCTTATCAGAAAGCTATACTGTTACAACAGTTAATTTTGTGTCAGCCTGTCCTGGTACATCCTTGCATTCCTGAGCTATCTATATCTTCAAGTTAAACCCACTTATGTACAGGCAGCAGGCAGGCTGGTACATTTAGGATCTAAAAGAATTCCTTGCCTGAAATAGGTCACAGGTCATCACTAACATATACTGTTTAAACTCACTGTTCAAACTTGAAAACTTGATTATTTCCCTGACATGTCTCACTCAGAGGACCTAAGAGGGCAGGCCGGAATGTATGGGTGAAGGTGGTTCCTCAAATTCATTTTCAAAACCAACTGCCATCTGTGTCTCTATCCGCATCCAGCACTTTTTTTTTTTTTGCTTAGAACATGTCCGCCACATACGGCCCTTCTTGTTTCATGTTTAAAAGGATCCTTCCTGTTTCTTTATGTTTCCAACATCTATTTGATGCATTCTTATACATTTTGGCTAATTCACTTGGAGTAATATACGAGTTATGTATGTTTAACTGTTCCATTTGTATAATGTTTAAATCTTATAAACATTTTTCAATATTAACATTTACAGTAAATTTTGTTTTGACCATAAATTTTCCCATTGTTCCATACAAATTTTATGACCCGCGAGCGGCTTCTTGTTCTACATAAAGGGGAGGGGCTGCAAGTCGGCGGTGGATCATTCATGGAGAAGGCTCCAGGTTTTGCCCCAGGAGAAGCAGCATCTCCTGAGTGGGCAGGAAAAATTCCTGCTTTTGACCCTGGTGAGCTGCAGCCAGTCAGCGCCAACCCTGTCGAGCGAGGCGACCTGGAGGCCTGGCTGGGGGCAAGGCAGCGTTCGCTGTGCGGTTTGGGCTCCAGGCACTCGGGGGAAGATGTGCTCTTCTTGCTGGAGGGTGGTTGGGCGTGTTCTCCTTCCAGCTGCAGGGACGCTTGGGGGTGTGCTGGGAGACATTTAGACTCTGGGCACCGTTGCATACGTTCCTAGTTGGTTGCATGTCCTTCTTTGCCCAGGTCTGTTCTCCAGGAGGAGCAAGGAAGTGGCCGCCTTCCCATGCACTGTCGTCTCCTTTGGCTGCATTTTGCATCTCTGTTTTGCTAGAAGAGTCCTGGGCTGCCTCCTTGTGCTCCTCGGAAGCAGCCCCTGCTCTCCCCTCTGGCCACTGCCTGCCTCTTTGCAGATTGTTGAGAAGAGCTGAGCCCCCTCCCCCCCCCGCCCGCATGGAGGCTTCTCTCTCCCCCCTCCGCCTCCGCTCGGTCCTGTATGTTCTGCACTTTATGCCTAACTCTTCGTCTTATTTCTAATCCCAAGTGAAAACATTCATTTTTCTCCTGTCTTTATTTCTTCAGTTTTCTTGGGTTTTGCTATTATTTATTACCCTCTTATTTAATTCTAAGTATTTTTGATGCAATTTGCATGTGGCATGCGAGACATTATAAAATGTAAAGCTGAGCCGTATTTCATGGTGCTCGCTTGTTTCAGCAGCTTGTCTGGAAAAGAAGAAGATTGATTTTGTTCATATTTTTCCTTCTAGTTTTGGAAATGAGAGGCTCCCGTGGCGAAGCGAGGGACTTGCGTCTCCGTGGGCATATTTCAGACTCCTGCAGCCTCCCCCCTCGCCTCGTTTCTCACGGAAATGAGGCTTCTGCAGACGATGCCTACAGGAAGTTTTTTTTATGTGCGTATTTTGTTTGGTTTTCCAAGACAGGGCTCTCCCCTCCTCTGAACAAGGCCTGCCTGAGGGACTTGGGGACAGACCCTGTAGCAGCGGCGGGTGGCTGTGCCCCGGGGAGTGCCGGCCTGTCCCAATAGCGGGTGGCTTGGGCTTGGGGCTGACCAGCTGCGTGTCCCCCCCCCCCGTGCTGCTGCTGGTCCATCTTGCCCTGTGTGGTCTGCTCTGGGGGTTAGCACTGCTTCAAGCAGAGGAGCCGGGGCTACCCCTGGGCCTCCTGTAGGCAAAGCCTGCCTCTGAGCTTCCGGGGGCGGGGGTTAGCGGACTTGGTCTTGGGCCGCTTTCCTTTCACTGTCAGTTCGAACCCAGGTCATGCAGTGTAGTGGCTGGATAGTCCTGGCTCCTTCTGTGCTGATGACGCCATTGAAGTGGCTTCCGGAAAATCTACTGTATCTGCCAGTGTCAAGGAAACAGATGGGCAATTTATTTTAAAACCTGTCCCTTGCTAGGCACGTGTCCTTCTCCTTTGTGGCTTTGTGCTTGAAAACTTGTAATTGAAAAGGTGGTGCTTTGTTTGCATCCTCACGATCGGGGGCCCAAATACTTGCTTTGCATGGATAGCCAAAGTGGGAGGCTGCGTGGAAGGGCTGTGCGTGGGTTTGCCACCATTGCCAACAGTTTGGGGCTTGCTCGTTCTGGTGCGGTGACTTGTGTTGCTGCCAGGGGGTCATTGGTTGGCCCTCACCCAGGAGTGAGTGAGGGCTTTTGGATGGGCTCTTGCGGCTTTCTCTGTGTTGCTGAGTTCCTTAGCAACACTGTCTGCTCCCCCCCCACCTCCCACCATGAGCCAGCTGGGCTCAGTCAGTGACTGGCTGGTTTCTCTTTTCCAAATGTTTAATCTGCGCTTCTCTTAATCGACTGTGAGCTGCTTCTGTGCCAAGCTTGGCATGGGTAGTGCTGGGCACCATGCCTCCTCCTTCAACAGCCAGCCTGAAAGGGTGGTTGAAAGGGGGAAGAAAGCCCTGTGTGCACCATGGAGTGCACCATTGCGCTGCTGAGGAATCCTGCCTGGTGCTGTGAAACAGTTGCAGATGGCCTCAGCCGCTGATTAAACGCTCCTGCTGCTTTGCCCAGAAAGGCTGTGCCCAGACCCTCTGTGTCTGGTTTCTGATTACATTGGGTAATTAGAGGGGTCAGAGCCAAGTCCAGCTATTTCCAGGCTCCTCTTCCAATTATCTCGGGAGGAGAGAGGAAGGTGCTTGTCATGATTGCCAGGAGCTGATTTGTGCCACTGCAGTCGGTTGATTCCCAGTGGCCACTTTGGGTTTCAGAACAGAACGGCAGAACGGCAACGCTGGAGGACTGCTGAGAGACGCGGGGAAAGCGTGTGTTGTGGGCTCTGCCTGCAGGTGCAGAGTAATTGCGATGGCTGCTGTAGGCAACGAACGAGCCTCGCATCTGTGCGTGGCAAGCGCACCCGATGCCATATTGCCCCTTTGCGGGCCTTGCCAGCCTTTTCCAGCAGGACTGCCTTCAGCCGAGCTGAGCCAGGGTGTCCTTGGAGAGCCCTGGCCCAGGTGCCTGTCCCAGAGATGCTCCGTGGAGCACCTGAGAAGGGAGAAGCCTTGCGGGCGAGGGCCTGTTCCCACACTGCCGGTCTTCAGATGTGAGCAGCCCGTTTGCCTGCACTTCTCTCCTGCTGGCTTGTGCGGAGACTAAAAGGGTGGGCTCTGCAGTGTGCACAGACGGCCTCGATTGCTCACTGTGGGGGTGCCATGGATCCCTGGCGTGTACACAGCACTCCTGCCTACACCCAGCAGAGCCAGATGTAGACAGTGAGAACCTGTTGTCCGGATGACCCTCCCACCAAGGGCACTTAGGAGCAGTCGACTGTCCAGGGCTGATGCGGGTGTGCCAGAGAGGCAGGCACTGCATTCTGCGACGTAGTCCTGCTCCTTTGGCTGACGTTGCAGAACTCCCCTTTCCTGCCCACTCCACCGGACCAGTTAGATTCTGCCCCCACTGCAGAGTGGGGAGAAAGGGGCAGAAGAGCCCAGCTGCTGCGTCCGAGCAAGGCGGGTCCCTCTCTCCCAGGGCCTGGTTTCCCCACAGTGGCCAACTGTGTTCCCTTGTGGAGCCCTCCAGGCTGTGCAGCAGCAGCGTTGCAATTGGGGGGGGGGGGGATAACAGGCAGAGCTGGAAGAAACAGAGGCAGCAGCAGCCGGGGAAAAGCCTTCTTGGGGTGCAAAGCAGTCTTTGAACTGCTTTGCACAGTTCAATTGCTTTGAACAGAGCCCCCCAGACGTGCCGCACGCCCCTGCCCCCGGTGAGGAGGAAGCAGGCCAGACCTGACCCTTCTGAGGGGGAAGACCCCTGTCTGGGGAGACCCTCATGAGGGTGTGCCTGGGCGGCTCTCTGTGTTCTCTGCCTCCTGGGCGCTGAGAAAACGGCACCTCCTGGAAAGGCTTTGGAGTGCCCGTCTCTGCACGGCAGCTTAATTTTCTTCAGATTGGTTCTTGTGCAACCTGACACTGCTTATTCCTTTTGAAATACGGCAGAGAAGGCAGGATTGAAAGCAGGCTGGCTTAACAGAGGTGTTACAAGCGAAATTGGAGGTGGTCGGAAGGCTGTCGCTGGAGATTCGGGGCTTGCTTCCCCGAAGCCTTTCTTAAGTGATGGACAGCTCCTTGTGATGACTCTTTCGCCCGAGTTTCAGCGGGCAGAGACCCGCAAGCAGAAGGAGCCCGTTGGCTGGAAGCGTGAATCTGCGCTCCAGAGTAAGCAGGTATCTTTCTGTCTTGAAGCAAAATCGGCTAATCCTTTGTTGACCTCCCTCCCCCCCCTGCCACATTCCAGTCTTATGGAGTTGCTGATGTGGGCCAGCAGTAACAACGGGCAGAACGAGCAGGCAGCTGGCAGGAGCTTGGAGGCCGTTTTCTCCCGAGCACCACCGAGGTGCCTTCCCCTGTGTGCCTGTGCGGGGTGGGTGGGTGGGTGAGAGGGGCATTCGAGCTGGACAGACAGGGAAGCACTTGCAAGGCTGCTCAGGGTCCCCTCCCCTTTTTGCTCTTGCCATTGGTGCCACTGTGTGCGCAGATGGGCTGGCACTTTTATGACTGCTGGACCCAGGCTGCGTGTCTGGACACTGTGGCGGGGGGGGGGGGCCTTGGGTGGCATGCTCCTCTTGCAATCGCATGCAAATGAGGGTGTCAGGAAATTGTGGTTTCATGTGAACCTTGTTGGGTATCAGTGGTTGGAAGAGAACTATTCCATATACCTGAATTATTATTATTATTTATTATTTATTAAATTTTTACCCCGCCTTTCCGCCCGAAGGCACTCAAGGCGGCATTACAAAATGAAAGTTAAAAACAAATAAAATACATATAAAAAACAGTAATTAAAAACAATATAAAAATACAATATAAAAAGTACAACAATCATCCCATGGATCATAAAAAGTGTAGAATTATAAAAGAATACAAAGACCAGAATACAAAGACCAGCCAGCCTGTCAGCAACTAAAAGCCTGCTGAAACAAAAAGGTCTTCAGCCCCCGCCAAAATACCGCCAAAGAGGGAGCAGTTCTTAGCTCTAAGTGGAGGGTATTCCAAAGTTGGGGTGCCACCACCGAGAAGGCCCTATTCCTGGCCGCCACCCCTCTCACCTCTCCTAGTGGCGGCACAGTCAAAAGGGCCCCCCCAGATGACCTCAGAGCACGGGTGGGATTATATGGGAGGAGGCGGTCCCTCAAATACCCTGGGCCCGAGCTGTAAAGGGCTTTAAAGGTCAAAACCAGCACTTTGAATTTGGCCCGGAACAGAACCGGCAGCCAGTGTAGTCGCCGAAGCAACGGCTCGACAGAGTCAAACCGATGTGCCCCAGCAACATCGGTAATTATATACCATAATTATATACCATATACTATGGTATATATGGTATATATACCAAATACTATGGTAATTATAAACCATATACTACTATAGTATATATGGTATAGTATATACCATGTACTACTTCATATACCTGGATTTTCAGAAGGCGTTTGACACAGTCCCCCACCAAAGGCTGCTGAAGAAACCTCACAGTCAGGGAATAAGAGGGCAGGTCCTCTGATGGATTCAGAATTGGTTGAGGGCCAGGAAACAGAGAGTGGGGGTCAATGGGCAATTTTCACAGTGGAGAGAGGTGAAAAGTGGAGTGCCCCAGGGATCTGTCTTGGGGCCGGCACTTTTCAACGTATTCATAAATGACCTGGAGACAGGGATAAGCAGCGAGGTGGCCAAGTTTGCAGATGACACAAAACTTTTCCGGGTGGTGAAAAACAGAAGGGATTGTGAAGAGCTCCAGAAGGATCTCTCCAAGTTGGGGGAATGGGCAGCCAAATGGCAGATGCGTTTCAACATAGACAAGTGTAAAGTGATGCATATTGGGGCAAAAAATCAAAACTTCACCTATAAGCTTATGGGTTCTGAGCTGTCTATGACAGCTCAAGAGAGAGATCTTAGGGTGCTGGTGGACAATTCAATGAAGGTATCGACCCAGTGTGCGTCAGCAATTAAGAAGGCCAATTCCATGCTTGGGGTAATTAAAAATGGGGTTGAGAATAAAACAGCCAATATTATCATGCCATTGTACAAATCAATGGTAAGGCCACATCTGGAATACTGCGTACAGTTCTGGTTGCCGCACCTCAAAAAGGACATAGTGGAGCTGGAAAAGGTGCAGAAGAGAGTGACGAAAGTGATTACGGGGCTGGGGCACCTCCCTTATGAAGAAAGACTGCAGCGTTTGGGGCTCTTCAGCCTAGAAAAAAGGCGCCTGAGGGGGGACATGATTGAGACATACAAAATTATGCATGGAAGGGATAGAGTCGATAGAGGGATGTTCTTTTCCCTCTCTCAAAACATCAGAACCAGGGGGCATCCACTAAAACTGAGGGTTGGGAGAGTTAAAACAGATAAAAGGAAGTACTTTTTTTACCCAGCGGGTAGTTAATCTGTGGAACTCTTTGCCACAGGAGATGGTGATGGCATCTGGTCTTGATGCCTTTAAGTGGGGATTGGACAGATTTACAAAGGTGGTGGGCTACTTCAGAGTACTGGGTGCCAGGGAGTGGCCACAGGATGCAAGCATCTTGTTGTCTCCTGCCTCCCTGGGGCACTTGGTGGGGCCGCTGTGAGATACAGGAAGCTGGACTAGATGGGCCTTTGGCCTGATCCAGCAGGGCTCTTCTTATGTTCTTATGTAAAGATAAAGATTTCCCCATGACCGAATGGTCTAGTCGTGACCGACTGTAGTGGGCGGTGCTCATCTCCGTTTCAAAGCCTGTAGAGCTGACGTTTTGTCCGAGGACAAGTTTCCGTGGTCATGTGGCTGGCATGACTATACGCTGTAGCGCATGGAACGCCGTTACCTTCCCACCGAAGTGGTCCCTATTTATCTACTTGCATTTAGGTGCTTTTCAACTGCTAGATTGGCAGGAGCTGGGACAAGCAACGCGCAGTCTTGGAACGGAGTATGTACTCAAGTGTAAATGGCTCAGGTGGGGGTGATTAGTTCATTGGGATGAAGTTAAAAGCCTCAGGGAACAGAACCCCTTTGTTGCTCTCAGGGAAGGTTAATCTCACTGTGCCTATAAGGAATAAGGAAGGCAGTGTCAGCTGGTTGCAGGTGGCCAGTCAGTCAGGGGTAAAACTCTGTAGGTGTCTTTTGTTTGTCCTTTTGAGTTCCTCCTGGCTAATTTCTGAGCAGAGGGTTTTACTAGGGAGGAGTCCGGTGGAGGAGAGCCTCCTAGCTTGTTTTTTACCATTTGGATTTTATAATATAGAGGCTCTGTAGTTTTATTTGTAACTTTTAATGTATGTTAATAAAATTGGGTTTCTACATCTTCTATTTGGTTTTTTTTTTAAAGAGGGGGTTTGCCCAGGAGCTCCTTTTGTTGTATTAAGCCTGGGCTGGTGGCAGCGGCAGCTACACCAGGGGAGGGGAGTTGCACCCTCCCATCATAACAGAGGGGGAGGCCTGGAGTGAATGGCAGGTCTGTAATCTTGCTGGGGTGGGCTAGTGGGGCACCTGTGCTGGGCACGGAATGGGCATCCAAGCGTCTCGCAGCGTATTGATTAAAACATTCTGTCTTGTAAAGCTTTCTTTCCAGTACAAAATACTTCAGCTCGCAATCAGGCTTGTAGGCAAAAGGCTAGATCCCAGCCATCTCAGGCAGCAGGTGGGGCAGGCAGAGAGGCACAGTTGTGGTTTCTCATTGGGCGTTCATTGCTCAGTAAGTCAGGTACACGCTTTGCTCCTTGGGCGAAATCTGAGCGCTCACTTTCTGTCTGAATGACTAAACAAGTTGTTGTTCAGTCGCTAAGTCATGTCTGACTCTTCGCGCCCCCCTGGACCACAGCATGCCAGGCCTCCCTGTCCTCCACTAGCTTCCGGAGTTTACCCAATTTCATGTTCATTGCTTCGGAGACACTCTCTAACCATCTCATCCTCTGCCGCCCCCTCCTCCTTTTGCCTTCCATCTTTCCCAGCATAAGGGTCTTTTCTAAAGAGTCCTCTCTTCTCATGCGGTGGCCAAAGCATTTGAGCTTCACGTTCAGGATTTGTCCTTCCAGGGAGCAATCAGGCTTGACTTCCTGTAGGATGGCCCAATTGGATCTCCTTGCAGTCCAGGGGACTCTCAAGAGTCTTCTCCAACACCATCTATTCTTCGGCGCTCTGCCTTTCTTACAGTCCAGCTCTCACATCCATATATTGCTACTGGGAAAACCAAAGCTTTGACTATGCACATCTTTGTTGGCAGGGTGATGTCTCGGCTTTTGATTAAGTTGTCTAGGTTCACCATAGCTTTCCTCCCAAGAAGCAAACGTCTTTTAATTTCATGGCTGCAGTCACCATCTGCGGTGATCTTGGAGCCCAGGAAAATAAACTCTGACACTGCTTCCATTTCTTCCCCTTCTATTTGCCAGGAAGTGATGGGAGTGGTTGCTATGATCTTAGTTTTTTTTTTAATGTTGAGCTTCAAGCCAATTTTTGCACTTTTGTCTTTCACCCTCATCAGCAGGTTCTTGAGGGTCTTCCTCACTTTCTGCCATTAGAGTGGTGTCGTCTGCATATCTGAGGTTGTTGATATTTCTCCCAGCAATCTTGATTCCAGCTTGTGAAACATCCAGCCCAGCCTTTCTCATGATGTACTCTGCATATAAGTTAAATAAGCAAGGTGACAGTATACAGCCTTGTCGTACTCCTTTCCCAGTTGTAAACCAATCAGTTGTTCCATGTCCAGTTCTAACTGTTGCTTCATGGTCCGCATACAGGTTTCTTAGAAGACAGATCAGGTGGTCTGGTACTCCCATCTCTTCAAGAACTTGCCACAGTTTGTTGTGATCCACACAATCAAAGGCTTTGGCATTGTCAATGAAACAGAAGTAGATGTTTCTCCAGTGGTAGCTCCTGGGCAGGCTCAGCAACTAGGTTGGGAAGCTCCTCCTCTCAGGTCAGGTTAGGTCAGATTTATGACGACTTCCTGAGGGAGGGGCTGCCTCCATTAACCCAGTCTGGCCTAGCCTCATGTTCAGGTCGGTCACACTTTTTATTTCCTCTTAAAAAAAAGAAAAAAAAAAGATTTTCTCTTCTCTCACTCTGAGCGCAGCAGGATTGGAATGTAAACTGATCTTTTCCAGTCTTGTGGCCACTGCTGGGTTTTCCAAATTTGCTGGCATATGGAGTCCAGCACTTTGACAGCATAATCTTTTAAGATTTTGAGTAACTCAGCTGGAATGCTGTCACCTCCACTAGCTTTGTTGTTAGTGATGCTTTCTAAAGCCCACTTGACTTCACACTCCAGGATGTCAGGTTCGAGCTCAGTGACCACACCTTTGTGGTTATCAGGAACATTTAGATCGGCCTTATATAGTTCCTCTGTGTATTCTCGCCACCTCGTCTTAATCTCATCTGCTTCTGTTAGGTCCTTGCCGTTCTTGTCCTTTATTGTGCCTACCTTAGCATGAAATTGTCCTTTGATATCTCTAATTTTCTTGAAAAGATCTCTAGTCTTTCCTATTCTATTGGTTTCCTCTATTTCTTTGCGTTGCTCATTGAGGAAGGCCTTCCTATCTCTCCTTGCTGTTCTCTGGAAATTGCATTCAGTTGGGTATATCTTTCCCTTTCTCCTTTGCTTCCCTTCTTTCTTCAGCTATTTGTAAAGCCTCGTCAGACAGCCACTTTGCCTTCTTGCATTTCTTTCTCTTTGGGATGGTTCTAGTTGCTGCTTCCTGTACAATGTTACAGACTTCCATCCAAAGTTCTTTAGGCACTCTGTCTACCAAATATAAGCACCTAAATCTGTTTTTCACCTACACTGTATATTTGTATGGGATCTGATTTAGGTCATACATGGAGGGCCTAGTGGTTTTCCCTACTTTTTTCAGTTTAAGTCTGAATTTTGCAATAAGAAGCTCATGATCTGAGCCACAATCAGCTCCAGCTTGTTTTTACTACCTGTATAGACCTTCTCCACCTTTGGCTGCAAAGAATGTAATCAATCTGATTTCGGTGTAGACCATCTGGTGAAGTCCATGTGTACAGTCGCCGTTTGTGTTGCTGGAAAAGGGTGTTTGCTATGACTAATGCCTGCTGGGTGCGTAGAATGTGCAGAAGCTTCTGAAGAACTGGGCACAGAGGGCGGTTCTCCTCCACTGGGCAGGGCCGAACAGCCGTCCCTCTTCTCCCAGAGCAAAGTGGAACCTGTTTGTGTTCCCACCCCCAGACTGTGCATTGATTTGATCCTTGGAAACACCATGTTGTTACTTTTGCAATTTGAACTGCTTTGTGAACTGTTGTAGTCTCTGCAAAGCGGGATACTGTACAAATGTTCTTAGTAAAAATCAGTAATTATCTCCTGAGAAAGCAAATGGATCGTTTCCACCCTCTGCGGACAGTGAGCAGAAGTACTCTTCAGTGGTGGATAGGATGAGGTGTGCCTCTTTCGAAGAACAACAGAAAAGGCTTTCTGGCTGCTGGATGAGACCAAGGGGGTCCACTTGGGCTGGCATCCTTTTGCAACCGTGGCCAGCCCGAAGATTCTGGGAGTCTCACTGCGGAGGGTCTGGCGCTTTTGAATAGGGAGGCTTTATAGCTGAGGCAGTCTTGTCAGCAGCAGCGCATTTCCCTTTTGAGGTGTTTTGGCCGTTCTTGGCTTGACTCCTGCTGGCTCTTGTTCGATCCCTATGGTTCTTGGAAGCGTGGTGTTTTTCCTGCCCTCTTCAAATCTAAACTTCATAGTATGTGTCTGGAAATTCATTGGCGTTTGGGTGCAAATGTGTTGGCAGCATTAATAATTACACTCCAGAGTCATTGTTAATGACTCTGTTATTGCATATTAGAGAAGATTCCCCCCTCCCGTCTCCATTTGAGGTCAGAGTAGATCGCAGCTGCTGATAATGACATTGATCGCCGGATTGGAGGAAATGGAGTTGGCTTTGTAGCAGAGTTGTAATTTCGCCGTTCTGGTGATGGAGTCTCTTCCACGGTGCATTACTTTGCGTCCAACCACACTGTGTACTCCCTGAGCCTCTCATTACAGCTGTAGTCTCATTGCCTTTTAATTAGATAGAAAGAAAATACGGAGGGAGGAAAAATAGGAACTGGCAGCCTGGATTGTTCATTGCCTTGGGAGGAAAAAGTGAATCTTCGTAACTATTTCAGAACTTTTGACGTGCAGTTTCAAGCTAGGAAGGATCATTGCCTTCTTGGGAAAAGCTGAACTGAGCTCCCTCCCTGCTGGAAAGTATTTTTTCTCCTGCTGGAAAGTATTTTTTCTGAGGTTGGAAGTACAAGTGATCTCCTGTAAATGCAGATTCCCAAACTTGTGTTTGTCCTGGGAAGGGGCTGGGATTTGTAGGAAATTGGCTGTCAAAAGAGGAATGCTGCATTTTACTGCGTCTGTTGCTGTTCCCCTTACAGATTCCCCCACTGCCGTTGTCTTCCAGCTGGTCCTCTTCTCAGAGCGCAGTCCTAAGGTGGGCTGGACTGGTGAGGCCGGCGGGCCTGTGCCAAGTCAAATGCAGCTTTGGTGCGCTGGGGAGCCTCCCTGGGGCAAGGGCACGTTCGTCCCCTTGCCCCAGGAGAGGCTCTGGCCGCTACATGCACTTCTTTGGATCTGCGCCTGCTATTTAGCATGCGCAGAACTGAGGAGGCCATGCGGCCCAAATCGGGGTCAGGTGGCCTAATGGCTGCACCCTGGCCCTGCCTCCTCCCTGGGCTGGCAAGCCTGCCGGCCCACCCCACCCCCGCCCAGAACCGCCCACTCCCCGCCCTCCCTCCTCCCAGCACCTCCCTTGCACCAGCCGAGTTCGGCTGGTGTGAGGGAGGCTCCCTGCCCGCGCTCTCAGGCCAATGCTACCCGGCCCTCATGATGAGCGACCAGCTAATCTCAGACTGGACAGACCCATCGTAGCTTGTAACCTGTGATGGAGTTTTCCTCCATAAATTTATCCAATCCCCTTTTAAAGGCATCCAGGCCCAGTGCCATCACCACATCTCACAGCAAGGAGTTCCACATTCTAATTACACGCTGGGTAAATAAATACTTTCGTTTGTTTGTTCTAACTCTCCTAACACTCAGTTTTAGAGGACGTCCCCTGGTTCTGGTATTGTGTGAGAGGGAAAAGAGATACCCTTTATCGACTCTATCCACTCCATGCATAATTTTGTATGTCTCATGGTTAGTGCTCATGCCCCTCTTCTTGTTCTCTGTGTTCCCTTTGCATTGGGCCAGGAGCTCCAGGGGGGACCTGCGCAAGAACCCACCTCTCCCAGGAGATCAGCAGTTCTTATTTAAAACCAAATTGCCCTAGCACCCTTGGGCGAGCGGAGATCCTCAGGTAACTTGGGCCTGATGATGCCGTTGGTTACCCGACTGGATTCTCTCCCACCCCTTCACTTGGGCAGGCAGGACAGGCAGCCCGTTTGGTAGAGGAGCCTTGGCTGGTCCAGACGTAGGGAAGGACCAAATCCACGTTAGTACATGGCTGTCTGAGGGTGGCGTTTGAAATCCATGACAAAGACTGCTGAGGTAGGATGTCCCTGAAGCTTTTAGGCTGCCGAACCAGCCCAGAAGCATAATATAAGGGCCAAGAGGCCAACATATAAGGGAAAACAAGCCTTTGCATTGCGGGGCTAAGAATGTCTAGGGCCATTTGCAGGGACGAATTGGTGTGGAGTGTGTAAAGTGCCCCCTCTTGCCTTGCCGGTTCCCCCTTCAAATATTTCTCTTTCTCGCCCCTCCCGCAATTAGTGCTCTGAGTCCAGCCTGGTAATGTGTGCTTCTGCATCATTGATTCTTCCTCTTTCTGGAAGTCCCCTGATATTCTAAAGGTTAAGGAGAGTGACCTTTGCTTTTTGTGCACACCAAGAGCAGCACTGCATTGAGGCCGCTGCCTCTCCTAAGAGCGCTTGAAGGCAGCTCTCAGACTGGATGCTTCAGCCGGATTTGCCCTGATTCTTGTGTGCAAAACCAGCTGGGGAGCAGGGACGATTTTCTGCACACACTACGTAGGACCTCACAGGTTATGCTGAGACACCTGGCTATGGCACTGGGGGCTTCTGTTAGCAATCCTGTTTCCACCACCACCCCATCCCACGCACCTTGGTGTAGTGCCATGAACGTTGGCCACCCTTTTGAGCACGTGTCCGAGGCCCCCTGGGGTAGTGCTGTGCCCCATGGGTGGTACTTCTGTTGGTTCTTGCTAGTGGAGCAGGACTGTGTGGCTCTGGGTTGGGCTGGCTTACGTGCAGCATCCTGTTGCCCACAGTGCCCCCACACCTGCCTCTGGGTAGCCCAAGAGCTCGAGACCCGTGTCTGGTCATTGCTGCACTTCGGCTCGTGTTTAGAGGCAGACTCCTGCTGGATCCGGAGGCAGGGCAGGGCTGAGCCGTCCTGGCAGCTTGGCAGGGGCAGATTCGCCCCCCAGGAGTTGGTCCTGATGTGCGGCTCTTGGAAAGAGAAGTTTTTCTGAGCCTCCAAGAGGCAAGAGGAGGGGGCTTCTTCCAGTTTGTCATTTTGATCTTCTCTCCACAGCCAAACAGAGGAACAAAAAGGCCCCGTGAGGATGACGAGGACGAGCTCAAAGTGCGGCACAAGCAAGCTGGTGCTCGGGAGCGGGGTCGGCACCGGGAGGAGGACGTCCCTGCGGCGGAGGAGGCTGACGAGGAGAAGAAGAAGCTCCTGCAGATAATGGAGAAGGGGGAGGAGGAAGAGGAGGAGGTACGTCTCTTCGCGGCTCCTTCAGAGAAATGTCCACAGTGGAAGAGTGAAAGTGGCCCTTCAGCACCCAGATGCAGGTGTTGGTCATTGTTGATGCTTTCCAAAGGCACTGTGGGTGGGGGATTTTCAAGGTGACTCTCTTGTGTGGGGGGCGGGAATATTTGGTAAAAACGCCTTCCCATCTCAGCCAAGCAAAATATTCTCCCCTCTTGTTTTCCCCCCTCCTAGCATCTTAAACATGGTTGTCAAACCACTACCTAGGAACGATACTTGCTTCACTTGCAGACCTTTTGTAAGGCTTGCGTTAAGAGAAGGCACGTGAACTGCTCCACGAGGGCCAGGCGTTCCCTCTTGCTCCTGCTCTGTCTTGGGTTGAGGGAATCCAGCCCCTAGATTCCAAGGGTCCTCCTTGAGCCTTGTTCAGAAGGTGTGGGTCTGGGTAAAAGAGGCGCTAGGGCCTCCCTGGGCCTGCCCCCTTTCAGGAGAAAGCGTGGCTTGAGTTGGGGAGCTGCGTCTGCTGGGTTGGCATTAAGGACCCCACGTGTTTGGAGCCCTTCTGAATGGCCTGCCCTTTCAACAGATGTGGGGGGTAGGGACAGGGCATGGGGGCTGGGTAGGCATCTGGTGAAGCTGTTTTGGGAGCACAGGGGCACGTGGGGTGGGGTGGGGTGGGGTGGGGTGGGGGAACTAGTGACGTAGCCCAGGTGGTTGAGTAAAACTGTGCGTGTCTGGCCAGGATGAACCTGTGGATGAGAGTTCGGTGAAGAAGATGATCCTCACGTTTGAGAAGAGGTCTTACAAGAACCAGGAGCTTCGGATCAAGTTCCCAGATAACCCTGAGAAGTAAGTCTTGCCAGGATTGGGCTCATTCTTTTTCCCCCCTCTTCAGGGAAGTATAGGCAAGAGGGAGGGGGGTTCACTCACCCACTGGGCCTCCTCTCTTCCAGCAGCTTGGTTTGGGATCACCGGCTTGCCAGCCTCCTCCAGACTGCCCTCGTCACCGGCTTAGCTCCAAACTACTCCAGCACCAACAAACCCCACCACCAAACAATAGGCAGTCAGCTTGCCCAAGCCACAACTGCCTCCTCCACTTGGTGGCTCCAGGGGCGTGGCAGCCATACAACAGTTCCCAATGGTAGTCTCCCAAAACAACCTTACCTTAGCCAGTTCCTCAGTCCTTCAGGCAGGCAGTCCAGCCAGCACTCTGTCAGTCCAGCAATCCATCCGTCCAGCACCTACCTGGTGCTTCTCTTCCAGCACCTACCTGGTGCTATCCACCCTTCCTTTAGTACCTGCAAACAGCACCTACCTGGTGCCATCCTCCAGCACCTATCCAGGTACCATCCTCTAGCACCTATCCAGCCCTTCCTCCAGCATCTTCCCAGGTGCTTTACTGTAGCTCCTGCCTCCAACGTTATACTGAGGCCAGCCAATTGGTGTCTGTTGCTAGGCAGGCTCTAGCATCAGCCACGGCCATCTGCACCTGTGCTGGCCTCCCTTCCTAGCCAGGGCCTCATCAGCCTGCAGCTGTGCTCCTGAGGCTTGCAGAGACCTTGGGGGGTAACCCTGTAATCCCTGGCTTATCTGGGACAAGGGGCCATTGCTGATACCATTCCCCATCTCCTTGGGTTATCTCCTGCCTTTTCCAGTACAGTAGCCACAAGAGGCCCTGTTTAAAGTGACCCCAGTCCCTGATTCAGAACAAACGCCCCCTCTTCATCACCCAGAGGCAGAACGGGCAGCAGCTCCTGGCAGATGTGCCCGTTTAGCTCCAATCAGATTTCTCAGCAAGGCTCTGCCAGGCACACTTGCCAGAAAGCACTGCTTGAAAGTAGCAGGAGGAGTTTTTGTTCTTGACCTACACATTCTCTTGTTATTTTTACAACCACCCTGTAATGTAGGTCAGTATTTTTATTGCCTTATTGCAGCAACAAGATTTGCGCCAAAGGTTTTCTGATTCCTAGTTCATTTTCTCAGCTGCTGGACTGGTCCAGCCTTTGCCAGTTTCCCTTCCCACTGCTTGCATTCCATATGGTCTCCATCGGGCCTCTTCTGCTCCTCAGCACCTCAGTTGCTGGCTTCTGCTGTTCCTCGGCTGGCTTGCCCACGGCCAGGTGCAGGCCCCTCTGTTCACCCACGTCCGCTTCTGTTGCTGTGTGCTTGGAACTGCCGAGCCAGCCGAACGGCTCTTCTGGCTGCAGCTGCTGTCCGTTAGTGTATGAGAAGTTTGATGCACCTTGTCCAGGGGACTTGGAGGGATGTGCTGTGCCAGGCTAGACGGGAGCAGTTTTTCCACTCTGCTGGAGATCTCTTTGAGTGGCAGTTTCTTGACTACCAAGAGCAGTCGCCTCGCCTCGCCTCTCCTCTCCCCCACCCCCACCCCCAGAGTTAATTCCAGACTCTTGCTTGGATAGCTCTTAGCTGCTGCCGTCACTGTTCATCAGCCTGGCTAGCTTTGCAGCTCGCTGCTGGCACCTGGCTCTTCCACAGCGCCAAAGGCCCACTGGAAATTCAGTTCTCTTGTCGCCCATCAGGCCCCTTTGGTGCCGCCATAGGCATATGAATGGGATGATCGACATGTACATGAGTGCAGTGGCCGGAAGGTTGCCTCGCCACCATCTCCAGCAGCTAAGAAGGTGTTCCTTGTAAGAGGAAGTAGATCAATGTTGCATCGGGGGGGGGGGGGAGAAAGAAGATGCCAAAGGCAGGTGCTGCTGCTTCCCTTTCTCCCCCAGTGCTACTGGAAGCGGGTAGGAGGGTTGGGGAGCGAGATTGTGCCGCAGGGCTGCAGTGGCTGGTCCAGTGGTGCTCAGGTTCCATCCCAGCACAAGGATCTTCATTAGGGGATCTTGTTGTCTTTCCAGAGAGCCAGAGCAGGCTGTCTTCCGGGCCTCAGTCCTGCTTGTGGCTGGAGAGTTTAGATTGTCAGAATTGCCTGCATTATCTGATCAGTACTCACAATCCAAAAACCTAAAATGACCCACAGCAAGACCCTGGAATTGAGCAGTTTTGGTCCCCCTGGATCTCCTTTTCCTTGGAGAGAGGTGAGAGGCACTGATGAGCAAAGGACCACCTCCACATTTCCCCAGCTGACACAATCTGAATTCCTTCCGGGGACAATTGGATCTCCCTTTCCCTCTTTTTACTGTGTAGGGTGAGCTGGGAAACTGGCCAAGGTGGGGCATGCCAGTGAGAGTGGCGCTCGTTCTGGGATGGTGCCTGCATCTTCCTGCTTCCACTGCCAGTCTGGAATAACCCAGTTGGGTCAATATGTAAAAGACCTGGATGAGCTCCTTTCAGATGCCAGCGCAGGGCAAACTTTTGTAGGCTTTTTTTCCATTAAAAAAAAAACTCCACAAAACTCAGGAAGTCAAGCAAGAGCTTACCTATTTTTTTTGGGGGGGGGGGAACTTGGCAACAGCTCAGCTTTGCTTCAGCAATACTAAGCGGTCCTTAGGAGAAGCCCTGCCCCCGCCTCTGATCGGCGTTAATAGAAGGCGCAGTGTGTGACGTCCTGACCGGGCCGCAGAAGCGCTCGCTGTGACGGGCTGAAGTGCTCGGCGGCCAGATACGGGCAGTGGTGCTGACAGGGGCTGTTTGGGCCAGACTCTCTCCGCCACAGTCCTGTAGGTTTCAATTTCCCGAAGTGCCTGGATCCTTCCTGCATGCCTGCTCTCCTGAACTGCGGCATTGTGAACTTAATTACGGGATTACCTGAACGCAGAGGCCCTGTGGGACGGCAGAGCGAGGAGAGGCGGCAGGGTCCGTGCACTCAATTTGTACTGGGCTTGGAGTTCCAGGAGTGTCTTTGGCGGGGGGGGGGGGGGGAGGAGGGGGGAGAAAGGACATTCTTGCAGGTGAGACTGGGGGTGGGTGGGTTTGAGCCTGGCAGTGAGTGGGGGCAGTGTGCGTTTTGCGTCTCCTCTTTCCGACTGCCCGGATAGGACTGTGTTTAGCTGCCTGAGTGCCTAGGAGGCAAACCTGGGGTTGGCAGCGTCAGGGCTGGAGAAGCAAGGGCCGGGGGAATGGTGGGGAAGCCGGTGAGGAAGCTGGCAGGACAGGCCAAGGAGAGACAGAGCAGCAGCTGTGGGCAGGCTCAGGTGTGCAGACCTGCGCTTCTGTTTGCCAGGTGCCCCAGATCAAGCAGGTGCAGACCAGGGGAGGAGGCCCGGCGGAGGAGCGTGGAGGGCAAGCTGTGGACCTGCCCCTGGGCAGCCGTCCGTCTCTGCTTCCTTTGTCCCGGGGCTGCCGAGGCCGGAGCAGCCCTCTGAGTTCCGGCAGGTGGCCGGGGCGAGGGGGGACGTAACCCGGGGCCTCCTTCTGCTTCCAGGTTCATGGAGTCGGAGCTGGACCTGAACGACATCATCCAGGAGATGCACGTGATCGCGACCATGCCGGACCTGTACCACCTGCTGGTGGAGCTGAACGCCGTGCACTCCCTCCTCGGCCTGCTCGGCCACGACAACACGGATATCCTTCTGGTGGGGCAGGGAGCCAGCTCTCCCTTGCGCAGGCACGTGGGCTCCCCTCGCCCCCCCCCGGGGGCGCCAGGCAGGTTAGCGTTGCTTTGCTCTGTGGCCGACCAGTTGCTCGTGCGACGAACCCCCCTTGGCTTCGTGCGGACTCCTGAGGCAGCCCAGAGCCAGACAGGTGTGCGTGGAGCAGGTGCGGCTGCAGCCTTTTGCGCTGACGTGGGGGCCAGCTGGGGGCCAGCAGAGAGCAAGACGACGGGTCTTGCGGCAGTCTGGGCTGGGGTGGACGTCCGTCTTGGACTTCTGTCTCTAGGACAACCGTGGGCCCCACCCACCAACATGCAGACATGTCAGACAGGGCAGTGGATTTGATTCGGAGCTAGTCGCAGACGGAAGAGAACAAAGATCCGCAGGCGGGCAAGGCAAGGCTGGGAAGTCTGAGCGTGCTGGGGGTGGGCTGAGGGTGGGCTGGGGGTCCTGCTCTAGGCAGACCCCTGTGAACATTCACCGCACTCCCTTTAGTAAGCTCTAACACAGGGATCTTCAGCCTTTTACGTGCCGTGACCCCAATGTATAAAGCTGGAGACCTCACTGTTGGTCCCACCCCTCACCGGCTGCTCTCCACCCACCCCGTCACTGCCCACTCCCCGCTTCCAGCACTGTTCACTGTAACTAAACACAGGTGGGCATGGCCAGCAAAGCAAAGGGGCTTCCAGCGAGGCAGCCGGTGGCAAGAAAGAGCAGATGGGAGGGAAATTGTGTGGCCTTTCCGAGCTCACCTGTGGACAAGGGAGCTGCAGTTGGGCTCTTTGAGCACAATGCAGATGGCATACCCAGATGTTGTAGGCTGGATCCCACCAAGTTCATGAGAGTGACACACGTGGGAAGGACGTGACTGACACAGGGGCACTGGCTGCCGGGCTCCGGCTTGCGATCCTTTCTGACTTTGCCTTCAGAGCCAGACACGTTCCCTGCTCCTGGTGTCACGGAGAAGCCCCTTCTGTTTTCCTCGTCCTCTAGCCTTGATCCCCAGAACGCTGCCCTCTGCAAGCCCGGCTGCTTGTCTCGTCTCTGGTTGCGGGTGGGGGGAGCACATCTCGGGTCGACAGCGGCTGAGCAGCCCACTGTGGCCTTGGCCTTGGAGCTTCCGCCAGACATTGTGGGCAGCCTGAGCAGGTTGTCGTGTGCCGAAAGGTCAGAGTGGATTTGTCATTCTGGGGGAAAAACACAAACGGTGGGAATTTTGATTGGGACCTGCAGTCTTGTTTGTGGTGACCTTTCAGAAGAGCAACCATGTCCTGTCGTGTGTTTCTAGCCACAAGGAGCCACGTCTGGGGATGGCAGCTGCTGGTGATGGAGTGTCAGAATGTCCGTGTCAAAGCCTGGCTTCTAGCAAAAAGGGTTGTGATGGTTTGTCAGTTAGATGGGGGCGGGGGGCAGAGGCTTGAACTCTGCTCTGTGGCCACTGGGGAGCTGCTGCAGGCGTCTCTGAGATCTGGACAGCCGGGCAGGGAGGCCAGACTGGGGGCACTGCCTGAACCGCTGTGTTACAGCTGCGGTGGAGATGAAGCCCCGGGCAGATGCTCGCGTGCTTGGCGGCTTCGTGTAGAGCAGGGCAGAGGGGCTTTGCAGGCTGACTTCCTCCAAAGAAATAAGAACCGATGCTGGATCTTCGCACTTGGTTTGAAGGTGGTGCCTTGGCGGGGAGGACGGGGAAGGGAGGTGGATAGAATCCCACACAGCGCAGTTAATTGAGGACTGTGCAGCTCCTCCGCCAAGCTTGAGCCAAGGATGCGAGGAAGAGATCAAGCCTGGGTGGGGGCTGAAACTGGCCAAGGCCAAGCCCTCCTGGGAGGGAGCCGTTGGCTTCTCGGAGCCCCTGTGGCCCGGCTCGCAGCACCTGCAGCAGTCAGATGGCGCCCCTTCCCTCCTGGTGTGAGGTGATGGCAGCACCCAGGCGGCAGCCGTGTGGACTTGGCATGCTGCGCCTTGGTCAGGAGTCTTCAGCGTTTTGGAGGCATGCGGGCGCACAGTCAGCCACGCTGGAGCTGCAGGGCACGGGCGACAGAGACGAGTCAGGTTCCTGAGCCCCGTGTCGCTGTGCTCCTTGCCCTGATGAATTAAGAGCCCAGGAAGCTGAGCTGCTGCCAAGTTCCTTCCCTGCCAGCCTGTGCAAATGTATTTGCCCCTCTCTGTTGCCCAAGGGCTGCCATTTGCAATTCTGTGAAAACTGCAAGGTTAAGTGTTGGCACAGAGCCCCCCACCCCCACCCCGTGAGCCGACTGGATCAAGTGCCCCCGCCATTCCCTCAGCCGTCACATAGCCCCCTCCAGTGAAAGCTGGCTCCTCAAAGGTGGCCTTGTGAGGGGTGACATCAGGCTTTGGAAAGGTCACCCTCTGGTGAGGACGTGCTGTCCGCGTCTTATAAACTGGGCACTTCTGCTGGTCAACTCCACAGGGCCCTCTCAATGGTCCCAGCGGGGGCCAGTTGGGCAGAGGGAGTGGAGGAAGGAGGATTTCCTGCCAGCGGCCGGGGGTTAGACCAGATCGCTGCTCCTCAGCCTTGGGTCAGGACCCCAAAGGGGTCACGAAGGCTCAGCTGTGGGGGCGCGTCAGTCACCGTGCAGGACTGAAGGTGATTAAGAGCGCTGGACGAGCAGACCGTCAGGCGGAGGAATCTGGGGTGCCCCTTCCGGTGCCAGGAGGCGGTGCCCTTGGCCTGCTCAGGCTCCTGGCAGCTGTCCCAGAACAGCTTTCGCCGCTTTCAGGCTTCCTGGCGGCGTCTTCTGCTCTCTCCAGTCAGGATGTTTGGCCACAGCGGACAGTGCTGGGAAGGTTAACGGCAGAGAGTGGGCGGCACGGTGGTGGGGTGGGCGGAGGGGGGCATGTTTGACGGTGGGTCCCCAGCCTCACACTTTACGCTTATTGGGCTCATGGCATGGAAAAGGCTGACAGTATGGACTGGGTGATCTTGCGGGTGCCCTCCAGCTCTGTGATTCCAGGGGTCGCCCCCTTAGAACTGCATGGTGCACCCAGGAGAGAGGTGGGATTCAGGGGAGGCCTGGGATCCGGAGTAGGCGGAAAGCCCAGCAGTGGGTGCTCCATGACCCGTGCCAGGCTCGTGGGGCTGAGGCACCCACGCTGCCTCATCATTCTCTCAGGGCACAATCCCGGGCACCCCTTTGCGTCAATGCTACATGGTTGTGTCGACGCAAAGCACATGGGGGGGGGTTTCCGGTGTGGGGTCACTGAATGCCCCCCCCTTGCCAGCTCTAATGTGCCGAGACTGGTGCTGCCTGCAGTGTATGTCCTCTGTGCCAGCTGAGTCCAGCTGGCACAGAGGAGGGAGGAGGCGGGAGGGAGTGGGTGGGTGGGTGGTTGGGTGGTTGGGAAGGGCGTTCTTGGGCGGGTGGTAGGCATGCCAGCTCAAGGGGGGGGAGGGGGACGGCCCAGGATTTGGCCATAAGGCTGAATCCTAGGCCTGTTTCCCAGGCCGCGTGGCCCTGATTGGGGCCATGCAGTCTCCTCAGATCTGCCTGCTGTTTAGGCCCGCTGGCCTGCCTGATCCTGCGCTGCCTAGGATTGCGCTGCCCGTGACGTGGGATGGAAGGAGTTCAGGAAGCGCTTTCTTGCGCATCATTTGGGAGGGGAGAGTGGCTTTGTTCCAGCAGCTGAGGGGGCGATTCCGGCTCGGGCACTGGACCCTGCCCCTCCCCAGGCAGCCTCGCTTCTTTGGAGCTTCTGGGCTCCAGCTCGCTTGCTGGGGGTGGGTCTGGAGAAGGCTGGAGCCGGCCTGAGACAACCGGCAGCCTGCCTCCCAGCATCACAGGTCAGATCAGAAGCCTGACCTGGGGGGAACACTTGAGTCCACTGGCAGCCTGCCTTTCGGGGCAGGCAGGCCACTGGGTTTGGCACAACTGAGGCTGAGCTCCTGCGAGGTTCAGGCTGACGTACAGAACTACAGTCCAAAAGCCCCATCAGCCAAACGAAGAGGCGGTTTACTCTGAAGCTGCCCTTAAGGCAGGCACAGGTGAGGCACCGAGTGTCTACTAGAGAGGCAGACGGTGTGTTTTTCCCGCAGAACCTGTGAGGAGGTGCCGTGCGTTGACGCTGTCACGGCTGCTTGTGCGGGACCTGTCAACGCCCAGCTCCCCCCTACCGTTGTCCTCCTCGACCTTCACATCTTGCGCTCTCGGGGCTCAGCCCGCTGAAGAGCGGAGGCCTGCAGGTCCCGTGCTGAGGAATCTGTGGGCAGGGCTTTCTGGGAGGAGGTGGCTCCTCAGATTTCCCCGTGGCACAACCTTCTGTGGACAGTGGCTGTGGCTTGGGAAGGAGTCTTGTGGCTCCTTGTACTGCGTGTGCCCCTGGGAGGGAGGCTGCACTGCGCTTGATGCCTTGACCGGTGCCGTCCCAGCAGAAGTTGGCTCTCCTTAACGCGCCTCCACATGTGTCGATAGCTGTGGTGGACCTTCTGCAGGAGCTTACAGACATTGACACCCTCCACGAGAGTGAGGAAGGAGCGGAGGTCCTCATAGACGCCCTGGTGAGTACCGGCTGCCTGGGCAGGGCCTTCCTGTCGCTGCAGAGGCACGTCTGGTGTTCTTTTAGCCTCTCTCTCTCTCTCTCTCTGTGTGTGTGTGTGTGTGTGTGTGTGTGTGTGTGTCCTTCTTCAAACATGCTGCCCCAGACTGATGTGGCATTCCAAGCACTGGGTGCAGAACAGCGTGGAATGATGACCCCTCCTGAGCTGGGCTCGGTGTCTCCACTAGTGTAACCCAGCACTGCATTTGCTTTTTCTGCAACCGCATGACATTGCTGGCTCATGTTCACTTAAGCCCCACTAAAACACTGAGATCTCCCCCCCCCCCAATTCCTGCCTCTGTCTTTCCCCCGCTTACATACAGGACTTCCCGTTTGTCTCAGTTGAACTGAATCTTGTTGGGGCGGGCTCACTAAGTTTCTCAGAGAAGCTTCTGGTCATATCCGGAGTTCAGATGAGGGCTTCGACCTGTGGCTTTGCCTATGCCCAGGTTTGAGCATCTGTGGGGGTTCCGAGAATGGATCTCCCCCCGGATGTCGAGGTGTGCCTGAATCTTCCCCAGGCTGACTGGTCTGTGGTTCCCCAGATCTTCCATTTTCCCTTTTTATTTAAAAGGAAAGGTACTGCTTGTGCTCGCCTCTCTTCCTCCTCGCCCGTTCTTCAGGAGTCCTCTGCGACTGCACTTGCCCCCTCCCTCCTTCCACGTCCTGGGTCTGGCTTATCCAGTCTTGGACCCTGGACGTGCGTGCAAGAGCGAGGCCTGTCCTTGCGGTCGCATTGCCTGCCTCGGGTCGTGAGCCCCCCCCCAGCTGGTCAGTCAGACGCCCGTCGGAGTGGTGCAGCCGGCCCTTCTCTGTGCCGGCCCTTCTGCTTCCCCGTCTCTTCCACGCAGCAAGCCACTGCCTGACCGTGCTCGTCTTTCAGACGTACCCAGCAAACCCCTTTTCTGGTCCTTGGCGTCTCCCGCCAGCCTCAGCCTCCTCTGTGCCTTGACTCCCACATCATCCCCGTGGGGGGGGGGGCTCTGCGTGTGTGCTGTTCCTCGGTCGGCCCACCCGCCTCCTCCTCCTCCTCCTCGCACGCGCTCCTCTGGCTTCTCAGTTTTTCAGAAAGCTCTTTGTGCAGCCAGGCTGGTCTCCTTAGACGATTCCCGATGTACGATTCTGCCTGCACTATCTTGCTTTTCAGAAAACTGCCATCCCTCTTGGACCCTTATCACAGCTCTCACCACGAGATACCACTCTGGACCCATTAAAACCAGCCTTCCTGAACTCCCGAGTAGGATCTGCCTACCCTGAGCTTTCGCTTCCCTCGGTACTGGGATTCCAGGACAGCGAGCTCACCTTGGGCCCCCCCCCCACGTCCCTCCCACTTGCAGCACCTCGGACCATTCAAGCCATTCCTCTCCGTTACCAGGGATTCAGCCCAGGACAGCTGCCTGCCACATTCTGTCCTCCGCCTTCTGAGTCACGTTCCCAAGACAAGCACTGATTGTGAACGAGGAGATCAGCCCAGCGCCCTTCCCTCTTCCAACTTCCTCATTCAGGACGTGGGCGCTTGGTGAGAGGGAGGGCACTTCCGAGGGGTCTTGCATTTGAGGAGGGACTCCAGCCTGCTTTGGCCCCCAGCACTGAGGCTGCCGGGGGCTGCGGAGCTCTCAGATGTTGGAGCAAGGAAGCCGTTTTCCTGCCATTGGGCTCTGGCGAGGCCTTTCCTGCTCCTCTGCCTCAGTCCTTTGCGGTGCAGTCGAAGCAGCAGGAGGATGCCTGGAGGGGGGCCTGTGTGAGAGCCTCCCTCTGCTTGCAGACGACTCGTCCTGGCACTCTGACCGGGGGCTTCCTGTATTCTGGGAGGCCAAGCCTGGAAAGCCAGGGCAGGGGTGAGGAGAGGGCTGCCAGCCAAGCTGCTGATGGCTGGCCATGTGTAGGCGGTGACCTTTCCTCCCTCTTCTCCCAGCAGCGTCTCTGAGGGGCGGTGGTGTTGGTGACATCTCCGGACTCCTGTGTATGGAGCTGCGGAGGGCAGGGAGCTGTCAGCCTGGAGGAGCGGAGTGGAGCGGGGGGGGGGAGGAGGGGCTGCAATCTTCTCCCGCCAGTCCCACCTGCCTCTTCGCTGCGATGTTACCTCTCAAAGGTTAATTGCAGTTGCCCTGAACGAGTGCCTCTGCCTGGCCCGTGAGCTCTTTTAATTACTGGCTCTTGGCTGCCAGAGTGGGCTGAACGGCCAAGGGGTGGCCGGGGTGGGGGGCAGGGGAGAGGAGGCGGGGGGTGGTGGCAGAAGCGTCCTGAAGCTCTCGTCCTGGGAAGCCGTCAGCAGCACAAAGGCTCCCCGGCTGAGTTTGACGTTCTGGGTCCAGTTCTAGTTGCCACATCTCAAGGAGAACATTGTAGAGATGGAAAAGAAGCAGGAGAGGGCGAGCCAAGGAACAGCCACCATGTTGGGGGGTTTTGGTTAGAAGAAAATGGGCAACGGGAGGCTTGATGGCGGCTTCTGCAATGGATGCAGGAGATGGAGGGAGCGAAGTTCTCCTGCAGCACTAGAGCCAGGGGGGTCTCCAATGAAACTGGTGGGTGAGAGCCATAGAACAGGCCAAGGAAGCACTTCTTCACGCGGCTCATACCTGGCCTGTGGAATTCACTGCTTCAGGGTGTGTTGGCGGACACCCACTTTCCAGGGGGCTTAGAGGAATTCCTGCGGGACAGAGGCTCCCCTGGCTGGGGTCGATGTTTGAAATTGCAGGACTCCCCGGTCACGTGCCCAGCCTGGCTTTCTGTGTGCCGAGCCTTGCTCGGGGTCCTGCAGCCTTCCAGATGTGCCCTGGCCCTGGGGAGGCCACACAGTTGAGGGCTCTCTCAACCTAGACTCGTCTCTGCTGCCGTGCTGATCAGACAAGGATGCTGAACTTGCCGGTAGATGGGTGTTGAGGAGGCGAGTTCTACGAAGCCTGCCTCAGTTTGACATCCGCCAGAAGCAGGGACACAGAAGTGCCTGTTTGCCAAAGCCGTGCACCAGCGTGGTGTTCGAAAAGGGAGGTGTAATTTTACTCGGACACAGTTGCTTTCCGTGCACTCACTCTGCAGGGCCGCATATTGGCCAGGCAGTGTGACAGCGGGGGCCTGCCTGCCTGCCTGCCCCCCCCGAAGGCTGCGCTTCTCCCCAAGGCCTTTGTTATGCATAATTGCTCGGCCCCAGATTCTCCTCCAGCCACAGGCTGGGAGGCAGCCCTGAAGGTGCTCGAGCAGCAGCCAGCAAGGAGGCTCCCCGGAGCCGCACTCCGAGGCTGCTGGTGCCCACTTGGGCTGCTCTGCCGGCACTTTAGCCGTCAGGGAGATTACAAGGCAATCAGGCCTCGATTGAGGGAATCGCAGACTTGTGACAAGGCTCATATTCCGCAGACGTTTTTCTGTTGTGCCTGACACGGAGAGATTGTCCAGTTAATTAAGGGGACAACAGAGCGGTGCAGTTTGCAGAGGGAGAGCCTGGAGTGCGGGACTGCTCTCTGATCAGAGCGACACTCTCCAGTGTGGTTTTGTCTCCCGAATGCTGCTTTCCTGTCGCCTACCAACCCCTCTGCCTTCTTTCTCCCCACTCGGTCTGTGGCCCAGGTGGACGGGCAGGTGGTGGCCTTGCTGGTGCAGAATCTGGAGCGGCTGGATGAGAGCGTCAAGGAGGAAGCAGATGGAGTCCACAACACCCTGGGTAAGGAAGTGCCCCCCTCATGAGAACATAAGAAGAGCCCCTGTGCTGGATCAGGCCAAAGGGGGCCCATCTAGTCCCACTTCCTGTATCTCACAGCGGCCCACCAGGTGCCCCAGGGAGGCAGGAGACAACAAGATGCTTGGATCCCATCGCCACTCCCTTGCACCCGGTACTCTGAAGTAGCCTACTACTAATGTAAGGAGGTTGCACAATCCATCATGGCCTATAGCCCACAATCCCTGGAAGGGGTGGGTGGGTGCTTAGACTTTTCCCCAAAGGGGGCCAGCTTGGGCTGTGTCTCTGCTCTTGTGTGTGTAAAAACCCTTTTCAGACCTTTGGTCCAAATGGTCAGAGGGAGGGGGGCAGTGGGCATGACCCCACACTGCCTGCCATTTGTGTTTTGTTTGCTCATCTCCCCCCATACACATAATGGGTGGTCCAAGGCAGCTATCAGTAAAATAATAAATGACAATAAAAATATAACAAAGCACCAAATTACACGAAGCACAAACAAATTAACAATAGCACAATGAACTATTAAGAAGGGAAGGCAAATAAAGCCAGTTACAAAAGCAGCATTGCTACATTGCAAGCAGTAGCGTAACATTCACCAATAGAATCAACAGCATGAAATCAGCAGTCAAACATGACAAAATTGTGCCCCCCAAATGACAACCCCCCCCCCAGTGCTGCCTTCTTACAGGGGGGCCGCCTGGAGAGTTAGTTGAGTAAGGCTTCCCTGGGAAAGGGTTCAGGCTGGGCAGTCCTGCCCTTCCAAGGGGAAAATGGTTAACGCACAATGAAATAAGCTCCCTAACTGGGGGCGGGAGACAGAGTCTCTTTCAAGAGCAGGCTGGGAGAGATGGAGAGCTTCCAATCAAACAGATGAAGATTTATTGTAAAGGGACAGACATTAAATCTCATCAGTGGCTTAAAATGATATTGCAAGAAATATTAATCAGTCCTGACAATTATGAGCATGAAGCTGACTAGTGGCATGAGGGTGTATGCGCTTGTATTAGGTGCACCAGTAAGAGGGGGGGGGGAGGATAATTATCAGGGAAAAACGGAGGGGCAATTGGGTTAGGAATACTCTCCTCTCTGTTGCCGTTCCCTAAGCTGCTGAGAAGGGAGGAAGGATTGACAGAGGGAAGGGAACTTGCAGTAGGGAAAAGGAAGTCCAGGAGGCCAGTGGCATCACTAGGGCTAGCGTCACCCGGTGCAGGAGGTCAGTGCGTAACGCCCACGATGGACTTCCTCACCTACCAGGCCATACAGAATAAACTGCAATATCGTACCTACAACCTAAATGCAGTGGCCTCACTAGGTTTTTTAAAAGTTAATGTACAACCAGTGGCCAACTTGATGGCACTCACACAACTAAATAAAGAGTTCTAGTATTAGCTCTGATCCATGGAAATGAGAGCTGAATCATACTAATACCGTACTGGTTCCCTCCTGTGTCATATCAACACCTCATTGGCTCTCAATAATAGAAATTGTCCTGTCAATTTCATTGGTCAGTTTTGAGTAAAGAGAATCCATTTTTTGTCATAAAAGGCAGTTGTGTTTTCTTTGTCTGATTTTTTGGCTATAACTTTTGATGGAATGCAGATACTTCAATGTGGTTTGTTGCATTCTGCTGTAAATTCCATATCGTATGATATATAACATGAAGGTATTATTTGAAAATACCAAGGTTTTACTATTTGGGGCAGTAGTGGTCTCTCTCTCACACACACACACACGCACACGCACACGCGCACCTATTGTGGCCCCGTTGTGGCTTGCACACCCCAGCAAAGCCACTGCAGGACACCCCCACAGCTGCCTTCCTAAGGTCAGCCTGCTTCTAAAACGAGGAGGTTGTACCACGCATCATTTTGGGGAAGGTAACTTTTCAACAGAGTCTCAATATAGACAAAGGCTGTGAGAACAAAGTGTTTTAAATGGGATACATAAAAATTTTTAAAAGCCTCACAGTGTTTGTCAACAGTGACTTTCTAGTCAGCTTTGCTCAAAACACCAACTTTTTTGCAGGAATCTGAAACAACCTACTGTTGGTTTTCAAAAAGCTGCTTACAGATAAATCTCAGCTCTGTTGGAGCTTAGGAAAGGTCCTTGCTTAGTGAGAAACATAGTGACTGACTTCTTTAATTGAAAATAAAACGGTGCCTGCCTTGTCACAAGGGGGTGAATTTTTGCAAGGCATTTCTGCAGCTCAGCAGAGGCCTGCCAGCTCGGCAGCGGAAGGCGTCCAGGACTTGCAGGTTCCTTGACAGGCATCTGCCAGCGTCTTGATTCCAGCCAGGCCCTTCAATTGCAAGTGCTGTCACAGAGACTTCCTTGGTGACGGTCAGCAGAGGCCCTCCCTTGCTCCGCAGTGACAGCCTCCCTGTCAGAGGAATCTCAGGATTGGAACGGAGTAATTTAGCCATCTTCTACTGAGTGGGAATAAGGGGCGGCGGTGCCTTGCAAGTTCCCTGCTACCTGTGACGGGTTGCAGTGCGGGAGCCACTCTCATCCCTGCTGATGTTTCCCTTGAAGCCTGGTGGTGGAGCCGGAGAATAATTGCGTTAAAACCCTGTTCCCTTTGAGCATCCCATTAAACAAGCTCCACAACAGTGTAATAGTCAGCATACCTTTGAATCTCTCATCGGGTGCTCATGGCAGAGGTCCTGTTTCTCTTAACAAGCATCCCTGTCGAGAAGGGGAGGAACAGTGCCTGCCAGGTACAGTGCTGGTGTCTAGGAACGGGAGAGGCCTTTCCTCCTCCTGGACCCTGAATGCAAAAGGAGTCTACAACTGGGGGTGAGAAGCGGCTGTTTCTGTTTGCAGAATAATAATAATAATACTTGTATTTATATACCGCCTTTCTTAGGTCACCAGATTTCTCTGATGACTATAACTCAAGGCGGTTTATAGTATAGAGGCAGACTTTATTCATAAACCCAAAGGTTTTTACAATTTTACAGAAACGTTCTATCGTCCAAGAACTACACACATACAGATGGATCTCTCTGGATTTAGTCCTTCTTTCAGGCCACCCGTTTGTCTTCTGCTGGCTGATAAGCGGCTTCCCTGCTCCCACCAGAGAAGCAGCTGACTTTGGCACAACTCCCCCTCTCACAAGGCAGCCGAAGACAGCTCAGCTGTTAATCAGTTGCAATTTACAAGGTCTGCCGCTCACAGAGACTTCTGGCTGTCCTGAACTGGCGACCTTCAGATCTTCAGCCCTTATCTTCAGGCAAACGGAGGCATTAACCCTCTCGACTAAATCTTCTGACTAAAGGTTTGCAAAGTGAGACAGTGATTCTTCTCTCCCTCCCTCCCGCAGCTATTATCGAGAACATGGCAGAGTTCCGGCCGGAGATGTGCTCAGATGCCGCCCAGCAGGGTCTTGTGCAGTGGCTGCTCAAGAGGATAAAGGTAAAAACAGCCTCACCCTGTCGGCAGGTGTCAGTGGTGTCCTGGTGTGTGTCTGCGTCCTGTGCAAAGCTTACTGCATACAGGGAAGGTGCCACTCCTTCTGCAATTGCATGGGTTTGCACATATTTGCGCGGCCATAGAGGAGAACCTTCGTCCTGTTTTTAGTATGCTGACATCAGCAGCTCGTGTTTATGGGAATGTCATGACCTCACGCAGCAGCTCTGCTAATGGCTTGAGAGGCGTGCCTGGGACTCCCAGCTGCACAGCTTATTTCTCGTGATTGGAGTGGTGCATCCATAACACTCCTGGGATAACACTCCAGGAATGGCACCCAGGGACCCAGAGTCGCTTGGAGGTAATTCAGTCGTTGACTTTTGGCTGAGAGGTTAAATGGGGTGTGTGTCAAATGAGTAAGATGAGGAGTTATTTGAAAGTCCAAGTCCAAACTGATAATCGGAACAGATGCAAGCAAAGAAACAACCCAGCCTCCCTTTTCTTAGAGAGCTGAAGTTGGCTGCCCTGTTGAAAAGGTCTGGCTCGAGGGGGATGTTCTTTGGACTAGACGCACCTTCTGAACACGCCCTGCCTGTCTTTCAGAGCAGCCAAACACTTTGTCAGACGGCTGTGCCTCTGCAACCTTTTCTTTGGGCTTCTTCCAGCAGTCCTGTAGGAGAGGCTGTCGAGTGGAAGCAGCCTGTGGGCTCCGTTCAGTCTTACTGACTCAGCGTATCGTCTGCTTCTTGACCCAAGACCAGAATCTGTCCTGCTGTCTGCTGACTGGCTACCCAGTTCTCCACATAGGCCGAGAACGTGTTGTGCCTGCAGACAATCCCTGGTTCATTTCCCGGCTTCTGCCATGTTGGGGGACTTGGGCGGCAGATCTGGGACAGGCGTCGGTGCCCCTGAGACCTGGAGGAGCTGCTGCCAGTCCAAGGCAGTGGGGGGCTGGGCGGCCCCCGAGTCGGGGTGAGGGAGCTGGATCTGCTCGCTTTGGCCCCGTTTAGGAGTGACATGGCAAAGGGAACGTGGCAGGGCTGTGCCAGGCCTTTTCAGCAGAGCAGAGCAGTTGTCCTTCCGTCTGTCCGGCCTGTCAGTTCAGACGTGCCCTCCTCACCTGCTGCTCTTTTGGATTGCACAGCGTCTTTTGGCAGTCTGCAGCTGCTCCTCTCTGACCCAGTGTCCTCATTGGTCACAGCAACCTGCACGTTCTCATTGCAGGTGATGACATAACAACGTTTTCCGCTTTCACAGAAAACCCCCTAAGCCCACTAAGCTGCTTTTATTCTAGGCAGACTATCTTGGGCATAAAACTGTTTTCTGCTCTGTAATTATCCTGCCAATTGAGGAATTGGGAACTTGAGCAAGCCGTACTCGCACTCTGCCTGTCACCTCCAGCAGTCACCTCCCGCGTTCCCCTGTGGTGGCGGCTCAGTTGAGGGTGAACCAGGACAGGTCTTTTGGGTTGCAGCCCCGGCTGTGGAACACCCTGCCCTGGAGCTGGGGGCAAAATCTTTCTTCCCAGAAAGGAGAATTCTTCTGGGGTTGGTGAGAAGCAAAAAGCAGTGCTCTGATCCCAGCACTGATGGGACTCTGCCTGTCCGTTGGGCAGCAAGGTAGTGGGCAGCAAGCAAGTGGGCAGCAAGAGGTGCCCAAGCTGTGCGAGGGACTTGGCAGATCAAAACCAGTTGTGCCTGGGTACGGACTGGAAGCCACTGCGGTCAAAAGAGCAGTGGCCTGAGCTCCAGAGCCACATGGGCAGTTGTGTTCTGCGCTAATTGCAGCTTCTGAAGTCAGCCCCACGTGGAGAGCACTGAAGTAATTGGGTCTTGATGCTACCAATGTGTAGACCGCTGTGGTCAGGCCTGATTGATTCAGGTATGGTTGCAGCTAGTGCAATGGCCAAAGCTGTGCAAAGGCTCCCTGGTCATCTCGGCCACCAAGATGCAAACCAGCTCCTTCGGAGGGAGTGCAGCCCATTCAGAACGGCTCCCTGGTCTGCTGTCCATGGTCTGCAGATCCCTGGGTCAAGAGGACTCTGTCTTGTCCAGGTTTAATTTCACCTCCTTCTCCGTCATCCAGCCAGTGGCATAGCTAATGAAAGGGCAGCCTGGTGCTGAGGGCAAAATGATGTCCCGGAAGTGACGTCACAACAGGAAGTGATGTCACTTTCAGAAACACACCTGGGTTTTTTTTTTAAAAAGGTGAAAATAGGGGGCAACCCACATCCTCCCCCCAACAGCATGCCCCATCCTGCTGCCCCAAGCCTGCAGTCACTCTCCAACAATGACATAGCTAGGTCATTTGACACTTGGGGGCCCGTACATTAACATCCTCCCCACGAATGACTTCATTCATTCATTCATTCATTCATTCATTCATTCATATTTTTCACATTTTTACATTTCCCTTCTTCCAGTGAGCTTGGGGTGGTGTGCATGGTTCCTCTCTCTCTTTTGTTCACTTTACAAGTTATCAATTTTTAATATCAGTTGTCCCCCTAAGGCTTGTTGCCTAGTGCAGTGGCCGCCCCCTGCACTTCTTCAGCTATGCCGTGGCATCCAGGCCTGCAAGGGCCCCAGGAGTTGATGGGGGGAGTCCACGTCTTCCCCAGCGTTTGCTAGAGTTGGGTATTCCCAGCGCAGAGAGAGTCGTCGGTGGGCAGCCCACCGGGGTCTTGGCTAAGGACCTGCCTGGCCACAATGGCTCTGGATCCCCAGTGCACTGCCCAGGCCGGCTGGGGGGGGCCTGGAGACCCAGCGCAGGCCTCTGCCCCATATCCCCCAGCAGCCTTCCCGCCTGTGGGGATTAAAAGTCCGGCGTGCTCTGAACCCTTCTGGGCATCTTCTGTTAATTTCAAGTGGACGGAGCATCTGAGGCCCCGTCCCGTGTGCAGAAAATGGTCTGTTACCTTGGAGGAAGGAGGGGGAAACCGTCTTCGTTGGAAGCAGCCTGTGAGCAGAACAAGCACGGAAGGGAAAGAATTCCAGACGCAGCGTTTGATACGTAATCCGAAGCCCTTAAATACATTTCATTTTCTTTTGAAGCACGCTCATCTGCATATTGGGCTACTTTGCATAATTTATTCTGTTTTGGCTCCGGGAAAGAGCAGGTAGTTGTTGGAACGTTGGGAGGCCTGGTCAGCCCCCTCCGTTGCTCCCGGTGTCATAACTCCCTCCTGGGATGGTGCCAAACTGAGCATTTAGAAAAACCTGGTCCTTTGTCAAAGAGCGGAGGCTGAGAGTCCCAGGATGTGGAGCCAGACATCAGATCCCACATGGTGCTGGGGATTGACCAGGCTTGTGGTGTGGTGTTTCTCCCCCCCCCCACCCCGCTGTCCTATCCAATCCTGCCCATAGCCTGGATTCCCACATGCAGCCCCTGGCCCACATCTGGGGCTGCAGGGACCTTCCTGCACGCTCCTTTTGGATGCCTTGGAAGGAGCTGGGGGTTCTCTTTTGGAAGAAAAGGGTCTGGGCAAATGGGTCATCCTCTTGGATCTAATATAAATGAACACGCGGCATGTTTGGGGGTCCTTTCTCTTCCACCCCACCCCCACCCCCAGCAAGTAGGTCGATGCCACTGACTGACCTCTGTGTTTTGTTCCTCCCACAGGCGAAGATGCCTTTTGATGCCAACAAGCTCTACTGCAGCGAAGTGCTGGCCATTCTCCTCCAGAATAAGGACGGTGAGTTGTGCCCCCTTGGTATTCTGTGGGCTGCACTGCCAGCTTGTTTCGGATCTCAGCCACCTCCGCGTTTGTGCTCTCTCTCTCTCTCTCTTCTTCTCTCCGCCTCTTTCCTGCCTTCGGCTTCCCTGGCTTTTTGCTCTCTTCTTTCTCACCACTGCTGCTGTGCTCTGTCAAGCCATATTGATTTTGTTTGCTGATATATCAGTGTTAGATGGCTGTAAAATCTGACAGTTGGCTTCATTTTTCCCCCCTTCCCTCTCTGGTAGACAACAGGGAATTGCTTGGGGAACTGGATGGGATCGATGTGCTGCTTCAGCAGTTATCTGTGAGTAATTTGCTGCCATTTTGCCTACTATCCTGAGTTGCAGAATTGTGCTTTGGAGGAGGAGAAAGAGGCAAGCGGTCTTCCCTCTAAGCCACGCGGCCGTGCAGCCCAGAAGCACAGCAATGACGCAAGATGCCACTGCTGAGCGCCGTGTAAAGACACCACCATGCAGCCATGGAAGGGGGCTGCACAGCGGTGCACACCCTGCTGAGAGGGCACACTGGTGGCAGTCAGAGCTGCGTGAAGAGAGGGAGCTGCTTAAGAGCAGGGGTGGAGAGAGCAGCTTGGCCCTCTTGTCTCACCTTGCGGCGGGATGCAGTCTCTTCCTGAGAGAGAGTCTGCTGCTCTCCAGGCTTCTTGCCGAGCTCTCAGTGGAGTGCTGGAGACGTGTCTCTTTTTCCACGGCTAGTCCTTGCCAAATACCTTCCTTTGTACACCGTGATCCTGTGATGACCTTGACTGCCCCCTATAGCTTTGCCTGGGGTAGCCCCCCTTGTCTCCCTCTGTGCACTAGGAGTGAGTGAGTGAGTGAGTGAGTGAGTGAGTGAGTGAGTGAGTGCAGGATTTGCAGCTGGGAGGGGCCTGGAGGGTCAGGAGCAGCCCTCGGTGAAGGTGGGCAGTGAACTCCTCCGGTTTCCTCCCGATGCAGGTCTTCAAGCGCCACAACCCCAGCACAGCCGAGGAGCAGGAGATGATGGAGAACCTGTTTGACTCCCTTTGTTCCTCGCTCATGCTGAGCTCCAACCGGGACCGCTTCCTGAAGGGGGAGGGGCTGCAGCTGATGAACCTCATGCTCAGGTGAGGTCTGGGGATGCACGAGCCACAGTGGGCGTGACAGTGGCTGTTCTCTGACTGAAGCGCAGCCCAGGCCTTGGGCTGGGCGCCTGAGGGCCGTGGGCACTTGCTGAGCAGATGCGCTGATGGTTGCAGGCTTCCAAGCCACTCTTTCTCTCGAGGGGTTGCGCAGCAGGCTGTGCAGGCAGATTCCCCCATGGCACGAGCGACGCCGTGGTAAAGGTGGGAGTACTGAGGAGCGGGGTCTTCACTGCCGGTCGGGCATGGCCTTAGGCCAGTGGTTCTCAAACTCCCTTTTAGGCAGGGTGAGAACCTTCTCAGGGCCTGTAGGGGATGGCACCGGTCACGTCCGGGTTCTTTGTGCTGCCGCTGATGATGAAAGGGAGGGAAGAAGCCCTTTTAGAAGGTGCTGCTCCCCTCCCTGTTGGTGGCAGTGGGGCAGAGAACCTGGGGGTGGCAGGCGCCCTCACTGCCGACCTCTGCAGTTTGCCACCCCCTTAAGCGGGAGGATGTTTCTAACGGGACCGCTGGGAGGTCACAATCCCCAGGTGGGACCTGCTGCCTTAGGTGCACGTGTGAACATTTGCGTATTGGACACCCATTTCAAGAGAGGTGGGGGGTTGTGGTGGTGAGGATGGTGATGCGAAAAGTCTCCCTTTTTGACCCCTGCTCAGCACGTTCCTTGCCTTCCGTTTCACTGGTGAAGGAGCTGGTTTGCTGTGCTCTGATTCCCGCTGGGTGGTGCTTTCATTTAGACTGTTTAAACTGGGCTTCAACATGGAAACGCACACGCAGGAGGCGTGAGGAGATGGTTGCGGAGGCCTTGAGGAGATTCCCAGTCTCTGCAAGGGCAAAGGGTTCTCCCAACCCCTGGCTGCTGGGAGGAGGAGGAGGAGGGGTGGGAAGCCTTCTAGGGGCCACAGAGGAATACTTTGGGGCCCAGTCACCCGCAGGCAAGCAGGCTTTGGCCATCCCTGGTCTGGTGCATGGACTGGTCTCTTGGCTTCCCTTGACACAAACATGTCAGAGCTGGCTGGCTTGAGCACGTCTCCCCCTTTGCCCTGCTGGAACCTCTGGCATGGGTCTGTGGCAGCTTGTGGCTTTGGCCGAGTGTCTCGCTGTGCTGAATTGGGGCACGTCTCATGCGCAGCAGTCTCTTGGCTGCCCCACCGCTGAGTCCCTAGATGGAAAGGAATCTGCTTAATGGGGTTGGCACAGTCCACACTTTCCTGGGAATAAGCCCCATTGAACACAGTGGGATTTACTTCTGAGGAGACGTGCATAGGTCTGGTGCTGCCAGCCTCTCCCATTGTGTGACTTCCCCAGTTCTCCACGTGGAACTTTCTGGTCTTGAAAATCTCCGTCTTCCTTTGCTATTAGTCCGGTGGTGCCTGCTGAGAGGTAGCCGGGGTCCAGGCCCTCGTTGGCTGCTCGTCACGGTGGCTGTGTGCTCTTCCGGGGTTGCCAGGCCACGTGCCTCTCACTCGCGCGTTTGGGGGCTCCCCAGGGTCGTCTGTGCAAACCTAGACGGGCCTTTCTCCTAAGCTTGCCGGGCCCTCCTCGTATTCCATCAGTGCTAGAAGCAAGTTTTGGTCACCTTCTTTCCCGCGTGTCTGTTCCTGGAGAACTTGCTGGGGAATCGGCATCGCTGAGTTCTAGACTGAAGAGGCCACCTTTTAAAGATTTTCCTTCTGCTGCTCATCCCTTGGTGAAAGCTGGCGATTCAGCCGTTCCCTGCAGCAAAACCCTGGGGAGGTGGGGATTGCTGGGCTGAAGACATTCCCTGCTGCCCTGGAGTGTGAGGGTGACAACAGTGTGACTTTCAGCTTTTGCCTTTCCAGAGCTCCACCCCACTTCCTTCCCTCCCAGCTGTGTGCTTGTTTGCAAGTGCAGGAGCCAAAACATGGCCGTAGTTGCTGCTGGCTGCTTGTGTGTTCGTTAACTTTTAGAACAGAAGAAAAAGCCTTGCTGGATCAGGCCAAAGGCCCATCCAGTCCAGCTTCCTGCATCTCACAGCGGCCCACCACTTTTGATGCTGCCTTGAGCCTTCCTTAAATTGGAAATGTGGGATGGAAATCTTGGAAAAAACAAACCACCATCTGAACACACAAAAAGTCCTGAGCCAAGAAGAAGCAAGAAGGGTATAAAAACGGACTCCCCTTATATTAGCCTTTCCCGCGGAGCTGCCCGAGGCCTGCCTGGTGCTTCTGAAGTGATGTTGGAGTACAGCACTCCATTTGCGGGGGGGGGGGGGGGGGGGGTGGTGGGGGGACACCCCCCCCCGGGCCTTGGGGGGTTCTCTCCCCCCAGCCCCCAGCCCCCCGCGGGCCCCTGCGGGTCCCCCCCCCCCGGCAGCCGCTCTGGGACTGAGGCTTGCTTTCCCTTCCCAGAGTTGGGCCCTGGTGGGGGCCTTGCAGCTTTCTCTGCGTGGAGAGGGGCTGGCACGTGCTGGCGAGAGAGGGCACCTTTGGAGAGTGCGCAGCCTCAGCGAGCCGAACGCAGAGCCAGCAGCGTGGATTGCTCAGGCAGGAGCGTGGCCTTCTCTGAATGAAGCCACAGGCAGGAGGGAGGCTCCCCCCTCCCTGTCTGTCCCTGCCTCTCCCCCCCCGCCCTGCCCCCTCCCCCGCCAAGCCAAGCTTCTCCGCTCGCCTTTCAGAGCTGAGTGGCTGGAGCCTTCCAGCCGTGTAGGGGGGGGCCATGCACTTTTTAGGGCTTCCCCCCTTTGGGGGTTGGGGGAGTGGGGGCCGTGCTGCTCATCATCCTTCTCTCCCCCAGTCCCAGCTGGCAAATAACGACAAGGAGAAAATGTCTCCCTCGATGCCGCGGTGTTTAAAAAGGAGCTCTGAAGGACAAAGCGGGAATAAACCGGCAGCCCCATCTGTTGCGGCTGCTGCTGTGGCGGTCCTGAAAACCCAGGCAGCGTGTCCCCCTCTCTGCCGGGTGGGGAGGGGCTGTGAGTGGAGAGCTGTGGCGGGGGGGGGGGACTGGGCCCCACTAGTGCCATTTCCCTTTGTCTGCGAATGGGGGGAGGGGTCCCTTGCACCTGGCTGTTTCCTGGATTTGTGTTTCAGTAAACAACTCAGGAGCGCCTTGCCGGGCTCTGGTCCCGCAGGCACTCAGAGTGCACCACCTGGACCCGCTGAAGCCTGCAGCAGCCGAGTGGCCGTGAGGCATCAGCTCTGCACTCGCTGTCTAAACCTGTTAACTCAGCCTGGTGGAGCAAACCCTGGCCCCGTCAGCCTGCCATAGCCTGTGCGGGGGGACTGCTCCCTGGCCTGGCCTGGCCTCCTGACTCTGCTGCCCCCCTGGCTGCTCTGGATTTCTAAGCACAGCCCCGAACGTCCGGCTGGACCCCTCTCCGTGACGCCTGCAGGAGCTCCTGTTCCGGTGGGTCATTTCACCCTTCCTTCCAGTGGCCTCCTAAGACTCACGGATCGAGAGAACTGCGTTCCGGTGTCTTCAGGATGTCGACGTGAGACTTGCTGTGATTCTCTGAGGGAGGAGACGGCCCCTGCTCTCCTGAGGCGCTTCTTGGAGGGGGTCTTCCCTGCACACCTCCCAAGCAGCAAGGAAACCCGTTTTGGCTTGCAAGTGTGGGAGAGCACTTGTGAACATGCAGAGATGGGTCTCCAAACTGGCTCCAGCCCCCCCCCCCCGCTGCTGGAGTGGGCAGTCTCCCTGTGGCAGAGCCATTCCCCGTGGCTTTCCTGGCCTGAGTGGAGGCCTTCACTGACTGCGCAGCACAAGCCAGGGAGACGGTGGGTCTGGCTGGGCGCACAGACGGAAAGGGGAAGGCAGAGCCTGCCTGCAGCAGCCCCAATTACTTCTCTTGTTTTCCTGTCACATCAGCTCCTTGGAAACTCAAAATTAATGTGTATCTACTGAACGTTCTTTTTATTGGCAGCTTCGGGCTGTGTTTGCCTGGCAGAATCAGATCCTTGTGCCAGCCCCCGTAACGGAGTCGGTGTCAGAGTCCTTCTTGCTAAAGGAGTTTTCTCTTGGGTTTGGGGTGTGTGTGTGTGGGGGGGGGGGGAGGGTCCTCATTCTGCAGCGGACTGTCTCCTGGAGGGAGGGAGGACGGTTGTGTGTGGGGCTCACCCTGGGACCATTCCATGGGCTCTTTCCTCCCTCCTGCATGGTTGCCAGCCTCATCAGGGGCAGGCTGGAGAAAGGCGTGCGCGATGCTGGCTTGTTTGGGAGCGTTTCTGAAGGCAGGGCTGGTGTAGCCGTCCCTCCTGAGCACCCTCAGTGACGAGGCTGCTGATCCTTCTGAGGCACCAGAGCCGGCAACCCTCCTTTGCCCCTCACTGGACAGCACTGGGCCCAGGTCAGAGCTTGGAGAATCCCGCGTGCCACTTCCCTCCAGGCAGATGAGGACCTGCTCAGGAGCACTCTCTGGGTGCCGCCCATCAGCTGGCCAGGGACCACCGTCTAGGTTGTCCACCAGGAACATGTCATGGAAACCTTGTCAAAAGCCTGCTTGAGCATGGTGGTCGCTGAGCGGGTGGTTGCCCACCCCTGCGAGTCCAGGCCGTCCAGGCAGGGTCTACAGGGGCTTCCCTCGGCCTTTCTGGAGTACGACTCAAGCCACCTTCCTTTCTTCACACAGGTGGAGCCATCTTCACTTCTGCCACCTGCTTGCACAAGTTGTGACTCACCAAGACAGCAGCAGCCCCCCCTGGCCTGGTGCAACCCCCCCCTTCCTAACCCATCTGCAAAACCAGGAGGTTTATTTCTCCTGAGTGGGTTATCGTAAATGAGTGGCAGGCTTCCTCTGACATGGTGGATTACGCAAGTACGCCGATGTGTGGGCTCCAAGAAGAGGTTGGTGGCGCAGGGCGCAGTGGAACTCAGCGAAGGTGTTCCTGGCCGTGCTGAGGTCCTGATCAGGTCTGGTTATTTGAATGAGCTGAGAGATACTTTAATAAGGCAAGATGAGACCAAGATAAACTGCTTGCCCTGCAGTAGAATAAATATTTCAAATAAAATCAACCCAAGACAGTCCAGTCAAACAACTATTGATCTCCGAGTGCCTGAGCTTAAACCCAATGAATATTCCAGAGATCAGATCTCTGCGACCTGCCTAACTGCTGATCAATACACAATTACTTCCCCCGAAAAACGGTCCTTAAGTTCTCCAGCCAAAACCCAAACTTTATTTTTTAACCTTTTATTAGTTTGACCCGGAAGGTGAAGGAGACATGGCAGGGGCCGGAGAGAGGACGGAGGCTGTGTTAAGCAGATGACCCGGCGTCCCGCCCTTTCCTTTCTGGCCTCCGTGCTGCTGAGCTCCCAAGTGGTCCCCACCTGAGTCTCAGGGCCTCTCCATGCAGTTTGCTCAGGTTTGGGCCTTGGCAGGATTGTAAGGGGGGTGGGAGTGCAACTCTGGCCTAGGGTGTAAGCAAGGCCAGGGCTTGCAGAACAGTGGACAATTAATTGGGGGAGGGCAGTTAGAAACATTCTTATGGGTTCATTTCTTCTGAAATGTCCAATATTGATTGTTGTGGAATGCTCTGCTGAGTGATTGATGGAGGGAACAGGACTGAGTGGTGGGGAGGGGGAGAGCTTGAGCAGAAAGTCTCTGGGCCCCGGGGGGGGGGCGGGGGTGCGTGCATGTGTATTAATGTTCTGCATAACAGAGATACCGTTTGTTTTTGTTTTTGTTCGCTTTAATTATGTAACGGGTGGCCTGTGTTCCTCCGGATCCAAATTCAAGCATATGAAGAGAGTAAAGTAGAATAGATTGATTGGCCGTGGACGGTGATCCCCTCCCTGATTCCGTTCTCAAGCCACTGCTGCATGCCGGTGGTCGTGAGGGCTCCTCTCCCTGAGGGACGCTGCTCTGCACACAGATACCTTTTGCCGCCTCTGCACAGAATGGTGGCGGAGAGGAGCCCCACCTGGAGTGGAAGGGAACGCAAGAGATGTGGCACGTTCCCTGCAGAGCACAGCCTGCCCCGGATTTGCTCACCGCTTCCTGCGGCGCGCATGGGGAGCCCTGGCTCGAGTCCAGGCTGCAGCCTCTTGGGCTGCACAGCTCTTTCCAGTGGCCGGTGTGTGCGGGCACCGTCGGGCCACTCCCTGTTTCACAGAGAACAAACGCGGAGTGACAGAGCCACGCTGGTTGCCCCGAGGCCCTTGGTCGGCAGCGAGGGGTAAAAGGCCATCGCAACGAAGACTGACCCTGCTTGTGGTGCCCCGGCTGCATCCTCGGGGTCCTGGCGGGGGGTCGTGGCACAGTCCTGGAACTTCACGATGTGGGCTCCTGCTGTCTGTGAGACGCGCAGTCTCCCGCGCAGGGCCTGGTGCGAACTGTGCCACGCAGGAGGAGGGAGAGACCCCATTGCCAGCTGCTGCTGTGTGCCTCCTGGCCCATTGCGATGTTGAGCCTGCTGCCTCGAGGCTTTGTGTTTCCCCGGGCGAGGGGTTGGAGGTCTCCGAGTTGCTTCTGCCTTTGACAGCCCGTCATCGTGCCCCGATTGAGGAGCCGGGTCAAGGCACTGATCCTGTGTTGCTGGGCTCAGCGTGAGACCCTGGTGGCCTTCAGCCCTCCTCTTTTCAGAAGGATCAGTGTTGGCTCAGAAGGGGCTGCCAAGGTGTGTTCATCCTCCTTTTCCCCGCCGTGTTCCAATTCAAGCGTCCCAGTTGCTGTTTTTTCCATTCATGTCTCAGAATTTTTTGTCTCAAAACGAGGCGACCTGCCTCCCCCGAACAAATTGGGACTTGTGTTTTGCTGAATGGAGCTGTGCCGGCTATCAGACGCCTGTTCCGTGCTCTCCTTTTGTTGGCATGAATTACAAACACAGGTCTGCAGTGGCATTTTGCAGCAGCAGCAGCGTTTCAGAGCAAGGGCTGCTTTGTTCCCAGCTGCACCTGCTGCAGGAGGAAAAAGCAGAAAATCCAGGTTGGGCTTCCTTTGCTGACTGGCGTTCTGCCTTTGTAAGCCAGAACTGGTGTGGGGTGCCAGCTTTGCTGGCTGCTTGTTTTGTGGATATGTGGGGGTGTGGGGCTGCACATCCACAAAACAAGCAGCCAGCAAAGCTGGCACCCCACACCAGTTCCGGCTTACAAAGGCAGAACGCCAGTCAGCAAAGGAAGTCCAGGGCAAGAGCCCTGCGTGAGAGGCGGGGCTTCTGAGGGAGAGAGACCACCCTCCTTGGAACGCCCCGCCCACTCTCACCTCTCGGAACTGGTGGTGACTCTCCGAGACCTTGCCCAGCCCTCCCAGGTGACGCCACTCAGACCGCTCCGCTTGCCCTTCCCCGCTGGTTCCTTTCAGCTCCAGTTTCTGCCTGTGGGGCTTGCTGGGTCATGCACACGCCTGCTTTGGGGTGCCCACACTCTCCCTCTCTTTCCAGAGAGAAGAAGATCTCCAGGAGCAGTGCCCTGAAAGTGCTGGACCACGCCATGATTGGCCCCGAGGGAGCGGACAACTGCCACAAGTTTGTCGACATCCTCGGCCTCAGGACCATCTTCCCGCTCTTCATGAAGTCCCCCAAGAAAATCAAGAAGGTTGGCACCTCGGAGAAGGAGCACGAAGGTAGGGCTGGGCCGGGGGGGGGGCCCTCGGAGGGGCTGGGCTTGGTCCACCCCGGCGTTGCAAATGCTTCCCCAGCCGAGCGTGCGGCTGGCCCCCGACCCCCCCGCAGGCTGTTGGGGCTGAGCCCCTTCCCAGCCCCTCCTTTCTGGCTCAGCGACTGGCGCGGTGGTTAATGAGCTCCTGCATATGCGGATGTGAGCCTCTGAGCCTGTCTTTGGAAGTGTCTCTTTGATGCCAAATTCTTTTGAAAAGAGTAATGAGCCAGCTGCCAATGCCGTCCTCCGAAGCAGAGTTTTCCCGCACACTCACGTGCCGTAGGGGCGCCCGGCGTTTCGGGAAGCAGCGACTGGTGGCTGCCAGTCCCTTTCCCAGCCTTCTCCTGCCCTCCCACGGCTCCCAGCAGCCTCCGTGGTTTGCCGAGGACCAGGATTCCCACCAGCCTGACCTGGGCTCCGTCCAGCCGGGTCGGGGAGGGGCTGGCGGTACCTGCCAGACTCACTCAGGGGCTGGTTCAGTGCATTGCCCTGCGGAACAACAGCTGCTCACTAGTAACTCGGGAGGTGGTACTGCTGGATGTTTAGGCAACGAACCGAAAGCCCCCCAGGCAGGAACGGGGGCCGCCGTGGAGTCTGAGCCCCGCAGCCCGCTTGGTCTGGGACGAGGCCGCTCGGGGCCTCTGGCTCAGCCTGTCCCTCCTGACTGCCTGCAGCTCAGCCCTGCCGGCAGAGGCCCTCCGGAAACGCCCCTCCGCTTCCCCTTGCCAGAGCACCCCCATCCCGCGCCAGGTCTCTGCCTCATTGGCAGGGGGTGACGTGGGTTGGCGTGTGGGTCCTCGGGAGCAGAACGGGCCTTCCCAGCTCCAGCACGACCGTGAGCCGCTCTGCATGGCGACGGCACTTCCTTTCTCCAAGCGGGATGGAGGATGCGGAAAGGAGTGACTGGCAGACAGTGCCAGCAAGAGGCAGCCGGGAGGGCTCTGGGATGTCTCCCCATGTGGATGAGCCCCCCCCCCCACTTCATCCTCCCAACAGTCCTGTGATTAGGCAAAACTGACTGGGGTGGGGGGCTGGATGTGAAGCTGGGTGGGCTTTGGCCCAAGACCAGCACTCTTAATGATGCTCGTTCGGTAGACCCAATAAACCGGCCGGTGGATCGTGCTGCGGTCCCTGCTAGCCTGAGGTCTTGCACCCAGCCCTGGCATCAGAGAGGGCCAAGCCCAGCCTGACCTCCTCTCTGGTCAGCTCCACGTGCAGCTGTTCCAAGGCACTGTCCAGAGACGTGGTCTCTCCGCAGTGGCCTGGATGTGAATTTACCCTGCGTATGTGAGAGGAGCGTGAGCCTTCGTTGTCGCGGTTCCTCGGATGCCTCCTGTGTCGCTGTCCGTGGCCCCAGCCCGGCTGGCGCAGAAAGCTCTGCAGGGGCTCTCCAGGTTGGGCCAGCAAGATCTGCTCCAAACTCTGGGGTTCCTCTTTGGCGAGGATATTGTTAGTGCAGCGTCAAACCGTTCCTTGCCTTCTGGCGCTCCTTTGATCCAGCGCCTGCTCTCTTGGCAGCCCCACCTGGGTCTGGGTCCGTGTCTGGGCCCTCCATGGCTGTCAAGCAGCCTCTCTGCATCTTAGCTGGGGGGTTTCTGGCACCTTCCTGTGGACTCCTGTGAGCAGGCGCCCCTCCCGCTGCCGCCTTGGCCTCTGTGCCCCTGGCTCTCGTGCTCCACCACGTGTGCCTCCCGGAATCTGCCCTGTCCCCTTTGGGATGATGTGGAACATTTGCACCCCCACCCCTTGGAGATGCTTCCGCTCTCCTGTCACCTTCCCCTGGAACGCTGCTTTGCAACTGTTCTGATGTGAATGCCAGCAGTTTGGTTCCATTTCAGTTCCAGGAAGCCCAGCTGTGTTGTGCAGGCTGGACTGGTCTCCAGACATTCTTCAATGTCTCCTTCAAATCCAGATCCTCCTCTCGATGCAGCTGCCTCACCCGTGCTTGGAGGTGCCTGGGCCCCGCTTGCCTTGTTGGGCCCACGTGGGCAGCAGGTGACGTTTATGAGGGTGGCGTGAGCCTGCCGTGTGTGTGGGCCGCATCCCCTGAGCTCCCTGGCTTATTTGGCGCCCCTGGGCAGGCACTGCTGTTCGTGGTTTTGGAGACGTCCATTTGCCTCCTCTACGTGTGACCCACCGACGGTCCCTGAACTGCACAGGCTGGATGGACGCTGTGGCTGGCGGGATGGGCGTGGGCAGGTGGCACTCCCTGCATGCTGGTGCGCTTGGGTGGCCAGCCCTCGGGCTCCCTCCCTCTCCGGCTCCACTTTCCAGGTTGGAGGTGGCTGCGCTGTCTGGTGAGCAGGGCCTCCTCGTGTGTTTCTCCTCGTAAAACTCCGCGGTGATAGTTGGTGGCAGCAAGTTAAAGAAGCATCTTGCATTGGAGATGAGAAGTTTTCGGGAGGAAAATGTCCATCTGAAATTGTTGTCTGGTAATTGGCCTCTTAGTTTTCAAATTTACAGTTCAGGCTTTAGAAGGAGTGTTTGATTCTAAGCAGCTTCTGGGTGTCAGATCTGGCTCTTGCCCTGCCCTTGTGACAGTGATTGACTTCTAGTCTAAAATGGAGGTGGGGAAGTAGGGAGGGGTTTGGGGGCTGAATGCCAGTTTTCTCTGATGCGGAGATGTTCCCGGGGGAGGTGCCTGCCGAGTCCTGTGCGGAGGCCTTGTGCTGGACAATCCGCACGATCCCGTCTCACCCTCCCTCCGGTCCTCTGCCGTTTTGCTTCTGCGAATTCTGTGCTGCAGGCCCCTCGGGGCAGGGGCCTGGAAGGAGTGTAGAAATGGCAACTGTGAGGCTGAGCTGGGGTCCCCTGCCTGGAGGCCACTCGTTGGTGTTCCAAGAGTCTGACTGCAGCTGGGGCGGCTTTCCTGAGAGCAGGTGGGAGGAGATTCTCAGCCTGAACCTGTGCACAGAAATCCATGTTTTGGGATCTGATTTTGAACAGGGCCCTGATTGAGACTGTGCACAGAATTCAGTCCCCCTTCCTGCTGCTGCTGCTCTCTGCTTCCCCCTTGTCAGTTCCTGATCAGCTGGTCAGAGCAGTCAGAGGCTGCCCATGCCTGACGGCCCAGTCTCCCAGGGCTGCCTCTCTGCAGTGGGGCCTGTGGGCAGTTGCTCCCCTGAGGCTCAGGATTGCGCAGGGCCTGAGGATCCCACAGACGGCAGTCTCGGGACTTGGTCTCAACAGTGGCTGCCTCTTTCGTGGCCCTGCAGGGGGCAGTGCTGGGACCAGGGCAGGAAGTCCCTGCGCTGGGGTGACACATCCAGTGCAGGGAGGTCTCTCGGGCTGCGTCCCATCAGAAGTGCTGCTGCTGTCGTGGTCTTGGAAGAGCACCGTGCTGTGAAAGTGCCAAGCGCTCTTTAATTAATACGCTGGAGAGAGAAGGGTGGGCATGCGGGGGGGGGGGGGAGGGGGGAACTATTCATTCTCCAGGTACTGCCTATCTCTTGCTTGGTGTTTCCAGCAGTTTGGGGTGGGGGTGGGGGTGGGGTGGCAGTGAGGACACGGAGGGCACTTGTTTGATGCAGACTGAAAATCGTGGATTTTTTTGAAGTGAGTCCAATTTTCTTGGTGCTGCATCGCTGGGCCGGTGAGTTATTGAGATTCTGGCAATTCCCGTTAATTGAGATGTTGAACAGACTTCCTCGGAGTCTGGCCGGTGATGGAGGAGCGGAGCGTGTGCTTCCTAATACCCGTCCTTTGCCTTGCCAGAGCTGTCCGGGTGGTCAGGCAACCCAGTGATGAGGCCCTTGGGGTCTGGGCATGGATGGCTCAGGGATCTCCAGGGCAGTTGAGGGCCCAACCCTACCCAGCTTTCCAGCCCCCAAGCAGCCCCCAAGTAAGGAGTGCATGTTCCCGTACCTTGAGGAGGCCTCCATGGCATGGCTGCTGGCACCGCAGCACTGGCACACCCCACTGGCACGGCTGCCAGTGCTGGAATGTTGGATAGGACTGGGCTGTGAACTTCTGAGGTCATCCACAGTACACCAGAGACCCCCTGGTATCCTGGTTCCAGTTTCATCACTCTTCATTGCGTTCCCCTTCTGCAACTTAACTGAAACCAGCAGGGGAATAAATCACACTCACTCCTTCAATTTATTTATTTGTGTGGCTCTGCAGTTTCGCACTCCTAGGTCTAAAGCAAAGTTTTGGATGTTGGCATTGGGCAAAAGGCCCATCAGCATCATTGGTGCCAACCTGGAGGTGTCTCGATCCTGGGGTTGGGCGTGCTCTGGCAGTCTCAGTTCTGTAGGCCAGGCTTTGGCCTCGCATCCTCCTAGCCTTTCCCTTACTCTTTGTTTAAACAACATATAACCTGCTTTGCAGTTGGGATTCTCAAACCTGGATCCAAAACCACCAGGGTTTTTTGGGGGTGTTTTTTTTTGGGGGGGGGTGCACTCCTGACCCTTTACCTGCTGCGTACCTTTGGCTTCCCTACTTCAAAATGCGCCCACCTGCCCAAGGTCTCCACCTGCCACCTGCACCTCTGAACGAGGAGCCTCGAAAGAGGATTGTTCCTGCCTGACGATAAAGCCTTAAACAGCCAGTGCCGTTCAGATTAAAGAATGGCGTTAAGCTGCTCACTAACAGCCGCTTTGTATTAAGCAAGGATTAAAATGTGTGCCTTGATGGCTTCTGAGGCTGCCTAAAACTCTCGCCACTGAGCTGTGCCTGCTTGGAAGCGCCTCCAGAGCCCCGCCTACCTTGGCCGCCCTTGCCCCTCCTCTGCCCTGCACCCCTGCCTGTCTGATGCCTGTCTGGTCATGCCGGGGAGCCTCTGGGTGGGCTAGAGGGTGCCCCTGAGCCCTGACTCCTGCCTGCATTGTGGATTCCGCAAGTCCTCCTCAGACTCTGAGACGGAGGGGATCCCGCTTGGCTTGCCTTGGAGGCCTCCATCAGGAGGAAGGACTCAGGGGGAGGCCCCGGCTCCTCTCTCCGAAGCCCCACTGTCCCAGGATGCCACTCAGGAGCCACAAGACTCATGAGTTCTGACTGTGGCTACTCTCCGGGGTGGGGGGTGGGGACTACAATTTCCAAAATTCCTCCTGGTGACAATATATCAACTGGTTTCTGGGCGTAGAGGAGCAAGCAAAAGATGTCTAAGCATGAAGTGAAGAATGTGTGGCAGTGAGACTGGTGTGTGTGGAGGGGGCTGCATAACATGAGCTCATATTTCTTTCCAGTGGAATAACTTCCTAGAATCCAGCAGTGCTTGCCTGAGAATGTGTTGCTGGAGCAGGCATGGAGCGAGGGAGCCCTGGGCACTGGGGGGAAAGGCCGTGACATGGGGAAGTGCGATGGCAGTGAGGTCTGTGATTCAGGCTCGCCCAAGTCCTGGGCACGAATGCCTGTGTGGTGCTCTTTGTGCTGCTGTTTTATTTTGACATGCATGAAATTTAAATTACAAAAAGAATAATTAACATCTACTCAAGTGTAATGCTCCTGGATGGAAGGCTGCTATTCTGCAAAAGCCTCTTGAGAGAAGAAGGCAGCTGAAGAATACTGGTCTCCATCTTGCTTCTGTGTGTTTTGTTCAGGACAAAAAATGAAGCGTGTCTGGCGCAGAGCTTTGCCTGGGGGGTGGTGGAGGGGGAGAATTGAAGCATTGTCCAAACTGGCCCCAGTACAGGGACGGGTGCAGTTTGGGCACCAGCCAGAGTTGCCTGCAGACAGCTCCCAGGAGCCCCCCAGAGTGACCTTGCCATCTTCCTCATTCCCAGGCCTCTCGCTGATTCCAGGCACCCGTCCAGTAGTTTCACAGCCTCCCTGCCTTGAAATGGAAAGAAGAGCCTCATTTGTCCAGTGAGTCCCTTAATGGTGCTGGAGCAAAGCAGGAGGAGAGCCCCCAGAGAGCCGAATCCTGGCTCCTGGCACCTCCGTTTCCCTTCAGGTCAAGAGGAAGATCCCCGTTCTGGGGGGAAGTTCTGCTGGCAGGGCCCCCTGCCCACCGGAGGGAGCCATCTCTGATGGAGGCCCTCTTGCCATGAAGGGGAGCGGCTTGTGAGTACCCAGGTACCCCTCGGGTCCTTTGGCCCTTGTGCAGGAGACGTTCCTTTCTGCCAGGCGTTCTGAGTGCCCCTCAGTGAGAAACCGGATCAGGCCAGTGCAGATGTGGCTTCGTGGCTTGCAGAGGAAGCAAAGCCTCCTTGAGGCTGAGGCTGGCCAGATGTCTGCCCCCCTCCGGCGTGCGTCTCCGTGTCTGTCTTTCCGCCTGATTAGCTTGGAAGTCTAATTACGCCAGCCGAGATGACAACCTCTCTGAAATGCTTTGCCAGTGACAAATGGGTGGGCTGCGTCTGTGCGGGATGCCAGCTCGTGGAGGGCGAACGTGCCTGGGGGGGGGGGCTGCTCCTCAAGTGCCAGCAGGGTAGCAGCACTTCCCAGAGGGTGCTTGGAACAGTCGAGGCGCGGGATCAAGCCCAAGCGCTCTTTGCTTGGCAAACGGCTGCCCACATTACACAGTTGCGCGCAAGGTCCCACGAAGCAGGTCTCTGGGTCTCATGCGCGCGTGTGGGCGTGAGGCCAGCCTGCAGCCCCCTCCCGCTTGAGGAAGGAGGAGGCCTTAAGCACGGAGAACTCAGGGACTGGGCAGGTTCTCGCCTGAGAAATCTCTCTGACCCTACCTGCCCCTCCTGTTCAGAGGCCCAAAGAGCTGATGACTGGCGTGTGGATGGAGGGCTGATTCCCTCCCATGGGAGCCAGTGGCTTTTTAGTGCGGTGCTAGCTGTGATCAGTGGACAGTCTTTTGGACCATTCAAGCAGCCCTCCCCATTTAGTCATTTGACATTATTATGTATTGGGAAAAGGCCTTCCAAGAGGCCCTTTGCTCTCTCCTGCTATGACACATCCGTGCATCTAAAAGCCAGGACACCAGGCCTCTTTGTTTCATGGCACACACAGGCACACTGATTAGTTTTGCTGATCACTTGGTTAGTATTTCTTTAATTGGGTGCATGCACCTCTGACTTCCAAAATTTTCTTGGATTCTCCTTGAGACCAAGGCGTTTGTTGTAGCTTTGGGAGGTGGGATTCTCCGCTTCCAGAGCTTGGGTTGGCTGCTCTCTCTGCTGTTCAGGGGCAGAGTCAGATCTGTGGAAGCACTCTGTGGTATTCAGAGGGGGGGGCTGTTGCGGCATCAGGGGATGCATCAGGAGACGGGAGCCCTGCAGAAGGGAAAGCGGGGCTTCCTCCGCCCTGTCCCCGTGCCCCCGCCAAGGGGATTGGGCTCCGGCACGGGCTCTCTTTGTCAGGGGACGTGCTGGTCCTGCTGCATTTTCTGCGGGAGATTTGTGTAAAACAATGCTGATCCTCTTACTCTAAGCTCTTCTCCAGCTGCAGGCTTTTATTACTACATCAGTATGACTTGAGCAGCTTTGACTTATTACATTTTATGGAAAAATGACAGATATCTCTGGAAAGTGTACGTGGTGGTTTTATTGTCAAGGCGTGGAAGAATTGCACGGCGATCATTCATTATTCCTCACCCCGCCTCCCAAAATGGTGCTATACATAGCAGGCTCAGTGTGGTTTTTCATGGTTTTTTAGCCCACTTTTCTCCCGCTTTCTGGGGCAGGCAGCTTTGCATTCATTTTAAAAATACAGAACCTGAATGGATAAGCACCAGTTAAAGCCCCAGCCGGACAGTGTTTGTCCAAGAGTTTGTCCAGGAGTTGCGTTCACCACCAAAGGCGACCCTAAATAAAAAGGGCTCCAGCGAGGGGAGCAGTTCCTCACTCCAAGGGGAGGGCGTTCCATCTATGGAGCGTCACCACTGGGAGTCACAACCACAGCTTGGCCCTGAGAGACAGCCAGGTGCCTCGGAGATGTGCCCTGCCTGGGGGATTTGCCACGGTTGAGCCCCACTCATCTGAGACTCGGGAAATGGTCCAGTTCGGGAAAGCTTGGACTCGGGAGGGCGGCAAGGGCATGTCTGGCCTACGAAGGCGCAAGTATTTGGGAGGGAGTGGGGGGCTGCCACTCCGTAAATCAGGCAGGGTGAGAATCTGTGTTCTTGCCCCCCCCCCCACCTACCCCCTGCCCATGTGGCATGGCTGTTCTGATAAAACGCCAGTGCTGCTAAGCATTTGTGTTGTGCCAGGGGTGTGCTGTAGTGAACCTAGGAGTGCCCCAGGCTAGACCATCATGTTGAGGGAGGAGCCAGGCCTTGGCACCAGGGAGGGGCCGGTTGAGCCTTGGCTGGGGCTAGGGCAGCCGCGTTGGGTAACGTGTGTCTCCTCCAGAGAGAGACCCCTCTCAGCACCCCTGTGAGCCGGCCAGGTTGGGCTGCGTGGCCTGAGCCCTTGGTGGCAAGGCAAGGACTGCAGCGAGGGCCTTTTGTCCAGACCCCTGAATGGAAGCACCCCAGACCCCCCCCCCTGGCCTCTGCGCTGGCAGAAGCGCTCCTTGGCATGGGAAGGCAGCAGCACGGGGCTGGCTGGCTGGCTGGCTTCCTTGCTTGCTTTCCACTGCTCCAGTCAGACAAAGTAGCCAATTTTCCTGCTATAAATTTTTAATTATTGCCGCTATCTGCTCCTGCGATAGCTCTGCAGCTTGGAGAGCCTGCCTGTTGTTTGTGCCACCTTCTGATCTTGTATGTACAAACAAAACTTCTTCTGATAGGAGAGATTATTTGCCTGCCTTTGCTGCCTCAACCCACAGGCCACAGAATGCGCCCTAATCTCCGAGCTGTGCGGGAGAGATAGGGAGTGTATATTTAATCGCAGTGAACTTGGGAGTGCTTGAAAATTGCAGCGAAACCTCATGAATCCTGCCTTCTTTTGTACTCGTGGAGCTGGATTTCTGTGTCCTGAACTGCTGAGGTTGTGAAGGGCTGCGGAACTTGGCAGTTCATAAAATCCGGATTAATTTATGTTACCTGTGAGATCCTTCATTGTGTAGGTGGCACCAGTCACAGAATGAGGAGGCTTAAAAGGGGACCTGCGAGAGCCCTCTCGCAGTTGTCCATTGTGTGTCTGCAGCAGCGGCCATGCATTCTGGAAGACAGCTGAGTCCCTGACAAAGCATCGCCCCGGAGTGCCAATTGGCCAGCAGGCATCTCCCTTCTGTGCAGTGTGGATTTGTTGTGGGAAGCAAGAGCCCTCCCCTTGCACTCGGAAGACTATGGTCTGTGCTCAAACTGGAATTGCCCCTTTCTCTGCAGCTCCCAACCAGGGAAAGGGTTTGGAGCAGGAAGAGAGATGAGGGTTCCCCCGGAGCCAGCTTCCGCCGAGTCCGGCCATTGGTCCACCTTGCTCAGTCCTGTTTCCATGGCCTGGTGGGGTGGTGCTCCAGGTTCTTGGACCAAGAGGGTCTGCAGGAGTTAACCAAGGATGCTCTCCCATTGTTGGTGGTGCCCAGAGGAGACGGGGAGCCTTGCTGAGGAAGATGACCTGATGGACTTGGATGAGACCGAAGGGCGCTCGTCCTGCAGCAGGACCACCAGTCGCCCACAGCACGCTGCACCTGGAGAGCAGGACCCGTCGGAGAAGCAGGAGCAGCCTTGAGCAGCCCACTCGGCGGAAGGGCGTAGTCGGACCACACTTCTGCTGGCCTCCCCCCTACGTGCCTGGGAGGCTGCACTGCGACAGGCTGTTCTCCTGACACGGCGTTCTGCGGACAGGCTCTGCGCTAAACGTGGACCTGGGCTGAGCCGGAAGCGGTGGCCTCATTTTCTGTTCCAGATAGTGAGGGTCGTAGTGCAGACCCTCCCGTGCTGTTCCCTCTGGCACGTTTGCCTCTGCTTCCCTTTCCTTCCTGAACCGATGATGTTAGCACTGAAGGCCCAGCCAAAGCGCCTCTTGCCCTGGAGGTAGCCGGACTGGAGCAGGCCTCCACGGTGCACGCGGATTGGAGTAAGCGCTGTTGCCCTCCCACGCCCTCCCTCTCCCCGTAATCTCCCCTCCGCCTCTCCCCCTCCCTTCCCCCTTACCTCTCTGACGTGGCAATGAGGGCAGCAGCCATTGCCTCGCCCTGGTCCTGCTTTTGAAAGGCAGGGGGTGGCGAGGGGAAGGGTGGGGCGGAGGTGCCTGTGGCCAGCGTGTTTTGCCTTCCCAAAGGCAGGGGGCTGAAGGAAGGGGGGCGGCCAGCAGTGGAAATGGTGCTGCCGGAGGCGTGGGAGGGGGGCGGCCGCCAGCCAGCCAGCCACAGAGGTCGGGGGGCGGGCAGAGGCGGGGGCTCGCTTCCTGGCTCAAGCCACTGCCCCAGGCGGTCTGGCAGGCTGGGGGTGAGCATGACGACCACTGTGACTTTGCTGACAATGTCGTGATAATATCTCAGACGTGTATAGACCAAGCTCACGTGGGCTGCCGGATGCTCTTGAAGCAGAATTATGTGCTGAATTTCCAGTAGAGGTTGTCCTGCCTGCAGTGCACGGCTGCTTGGAACAGCCGGAGGAAGCCCCCGTCTGTGGACGGCAGTGCTGGAGAACGAAAGAAAGCGCCAGCCGTGCCCCTCTTCTTTCCCGCCCGTGGCGCGTGTTCCTTCCCGTAAGCAAGGCAATGTGCGCGCCAGTTCCTCGGAGGCCTGGGCACAGCCGCGCTGCTGCACTCCAACCTGTGTAACGCGAACACCTTTGCCTGGTGCCGTCTGAGTATGCACAGCTCTCTGCGTGTGTCTCTGGATGCCGTCCTTAGGACGACAGCCCTGTCGGGTGAACTTTGCCGGCCCCGGGTTGCAGCCGGGGGGTTGAGGCCGAGAGGTGATGCCTCGGCTGGGGCCAGGCAAGAGCCCTGGAGGGGGCCAGAGTTGCGGCCCAAGATCTGTAAGTGCCAGCAGGTGTGTGTGGCCAAAGGCAGTCCTGTACCGAGTTGCCCGGTGGCTCCGCAAGCCGAGGGCTCCCCGCACTGCCTGTGCCCAGGACTGCTGGGAGGAAGTGGACCCTTCCTGGCCCTCTCTGTCCCCACCCCCCTCTTGGCACGGCTGCCACCCCTGCATTGCGCCTTCGACACAGAGCGAGCCCAGCGAGACAGGCCGGAGCGCTCCAGCCACACACTCGGGGTCTTGGGGGCTGCTGTGTGAATTCTCCAAACTCCCCCGAAGCCCCCCTTCGGCTATCGCATCCATGAACTCTTATTCTGGGGCGGGGGAAAGGTCAGCCAGGCCCCTGGACCCTCCCCCCTCATCTGCTCATATGGTTTTGAGACCTGTGAATACAGGCAGGTCCTGGGGTGGGGGTGGGGGGGCTTTATCCCAGGACAACTGGAGGATCAGCCAGTCCTGCCCCCCACCCCATTCCTCTTCCTCTGCCTGGCCCTGCCAGAGGCTCTGCGCTGCCTGTGGAGCAGCTCCATCCTCCGGCCAGCTCCCTGCTTAGCTTTCCTTGCAAGATGCAAAGCTGACACCTCGCCTTCGACAACGTGTAAATTGCCTCGCCACCAAAACATGCATCCCTCTTGCAACAGCACTAACGAACGTAATGAGTCGAGGTGTCAAGTAGCGCGAAGAAAATGAATTTGTTAATTGCCTCAATGCCCAGGCTTGAGTGGCTAAAAGGGGAGGAATTGGAAGCAGGCAAGCCAGAGGCATCCTGTGACCTCCCTGCTGTTGCTGGGCTGAGTGCGGGGGGGGGGGGAGGCAGGAGAGGCTCTGTAGGGAGAGCGCCGTCCTGGACAACTGACCCCCAAGACCACAGGGTGTGGTTGCTGAGAGCAGCATTGCAGGTGGCTGAATTTGGTGGGTGTCGGCACAGTGAAGACCAGTGCCCACAATGGGACAAAAAGATACTTGCAAGTTTTGGCGTTTTGCAAATATGTTTAAATGTAGTTGGATCCAGTTCTCAAAGTAGATTTTGGGCCCATTCCTGACCAACTTCCAGGGCCGATGCAGCTGTGCCAAAGGGGCGTGTGCAGCATCCTGCAGTCGGAGGAGGGGACTCACAGAGGGCCCCTCATGGCAAGGCACAATCATTCCCTTGCCTTGGGGCTGCACTGCAGCTGCATTGGCCCGGGCGAGTGGAACACGAGTAGGCCCTTTGTTTTATATTTGATCTGGCTTGAAGCACCAGGGTTAAGTGGGTCCGAGTTGCCTGCGCAAGTGGCGTTTCTGAGTTCTGACCCTTGGCTTGTTCGTGTCGTGTATCTTTTGGTGGGAGAGCAGTATGTTCACCGCCTTCTGCCCGCACACCTCAGTTTCTGCCATGTGCTGTGCTCACTGTTGGCTTGAGAGGCAAGTGCACAGAGCTGGGGCATCAGGACATAAGAAGAGCCCTGCTGGAGCAGGCTGAGGCCCCACCATGAGGTTCCGCTTTTAGCATCTCACAGTGGGCCACCAGAAGCCTCAGGGAGCACGCGAGACGACAGGATACCCTAATCCTGATGCCACTCCCTTGCACCTGGCACTCAGATAGGTTGCCCCTAAAATCCCAGAGGTTGCGTATAGTCCTCATGGCTTGTCATTTGTGACGGACGTTTTCTGCATATGCCTGTCCAGTTCCATTTTAAAGACATCTCAGACTTCAGGTGCCATCATCATCCGCATGTTGTGGCAAATTAAAAAAGGCTATGTGAAAGAGGTGAAAAGCGGAGTGCTCCAAGAATCGGTCCTGCGACTGGTGCTTTTCAACTTGTTCATAAACGACCTGGAGACAGGGATAAGCGAGGTGGCCAAGTTTGCAGATGACACTAAACTTTTCCGGGTGGTAAAAACCAGAAGGGATTGTGAAGAGCTCCAGAAGGACCTCTCCAAGTTGGGGGAATGGGCAGCAAAATGGCAGGTCCATTGTGGGGCCAAGTCCACCGTAGGCTATAGGCCATGATGGGTGGGGCAATCTTCCTATGTTAGTAGCAGGCTACTTCAGAATGCCAGGTGCAGGGAGTGGCAACAAGATGCAGGCATATTGTTATCTCATATGCTCCCTGAGGCACCGGGCCACTGAGATCCAGGAAGCGGGACTAGATGGGCCTTTGGCCTGATCCAGCACAGGGGCTCTCCTGATGTTCTTATGCCTGTTCCGGGGGAGGCAGAGACCAGGGACTGTGAAGCATGGAGCACCTTTTTGAATGTCCAGTTCAGACGCTGAAAAATGTGTTGCCTGAGAGGGGCAGCCCCCCTTGGGCAGGCAACAGGGAGCCACGCTCTGGAGTGGACTGCAAACATCTCACTTTGCTCTGACAAGTGAACCAGCAAGTGGTGCGGAGGCTGCGGAGCCGGCCACTCGCCTGCCTGCCTGCCTGCCTGCCTGCCTTGCTGCAGCTTCTCTGGTTGGAATCCAGCCAGGGCCTGGAGGGTCTTCACCCAGCTCTCCTGGCTTTGATTCACAGCTCCTTCAGAGCTTGTTGACAAGAGACTCCTCCCCTCCCCTCCCCTGCAGTCTTTGTCTGGCTGTTCCTGCCTTGCTCTGCCCCAGAGAGCCTCCACTGCCCACCCTTGGAGGGGCTCTGTGGGGCTCTGGGTGGCTCAGTGTGTTGGGGTGTGGTGGTGGTGTTGTTGTTGTCGTCAGAGGACAACGTTTCCTTTCTGGAGCCAGCATCAATATTCTGCCAGTGTGTGCAGCCCCCTGCCAGCGCTTCCCTTCCTCCCCTGCCAGGCAGACATCCATTATAATGGGGGGGGAGACAAAGGCAGAGGAGCGGTGTGATGGCGCTTTGACGGGACCCCCCGCTGCTGCAGCTGCCAGTGCTCCAGCCCCAGCACAGACGGGTCTGTATTCTTGTGCCACCGCCAAAGTCAAGATCAGTCCAATTAGGGCAGTTCCAGCCCCGCCTGCCTGCGTCCCAGGCCCTCCCCGTCGCTTGTCTGAAGGTGGGGTGGGGGGAGGAGTGGCCGAGGAGCGGTCTGAGCAGCAGTGAGCAGAGGGCGCCAGAGTGGCTGGGCGGAGCGCCGTGGCCGGCTGCTCCGCCACCTGGGTCAGGCTCGAGCATCTGCGCTCGGCTCTCGTCCCTTCCGAGCACAAGTCGGTGCTCGCACCGAGCCACGAAGCAGGCCTGGTGCAGTCGGTGTAGTGCTGGGCGTGGGCCAGGGAGGCCCACCTCCCACCGTGAGGCTTGCTCGCAGAAGGTGGACACGGTCCTCAAGGCTGCCTCTCCCCCGTGGGGAGGGGGGAACCAGTGCGCAAGGAGGGAGCTCCGGACCACCCTGGCAACGGTGCAGCGGAAGGGACGAGCCTGGCGCTGCCTTGGGACGGAGTGTCAGGCCGGGTGGCCAAGGCTGCCGGGGTTCTGCCGTGGACCCCCATCCCAGCTCAGAGTGGGGGCAGGGTCCACCACTAGAAGGCCTTTTCGGGAGGGGGGTGGCGGTTTGGCTCCAGCCTGGAGGCCTCACCGCCTCGGGTGCCCCCCAGCCGCGTTCAGAACTCGGTTCTCCCCCTCTGGAACAGCCGACTTTTTGTGCCGCTTCTCGAGGCTGCCGTTTGAGCAGCGCCTCCCTGGCAGAGCTGCAGGCCCTCAATTGCCATGCCTGGAGTGTCGCTGGAGGCCTGCGGCAGCCTGTGGAATGCGGAGGCCCAGCCCCGCAGCCGAGAGGGGATCGAGGGCGGCTGGCTGCAGGCGGCTTCTTTGTGACGCGCTCAGAGCCTCGCTGCACCCTCAGCGCCCCTCCGGCGCAGCGCTGGGCCCAGCAGGTGAGCAGCCGCTTTGGGGGTGACCCGCACTGCTCTGTCCCTTCCCCACGTTCCACCAAAGCCGTTGTCTGGGCCAGCAGCAGCCCACGTGTGTGAGCACAGAGACCCCCCTTCTCTTCACGCCTGTCGTCAGCAGTGTCTGCAGGAGGAGCGCTCGGTCTCCAGCCGTGACTGTCGGTCGGTGGTCCATCCCTGTTTTCCCAGCTCATTGGGGGTTGCAGTGAGCACAAACGGCCTTGCTGGGGCTCTGCAGCGTGTGGGTGTTCCCCCCCCCTCGGTACCCCTTTCTGTTAAGTTGGAGGGGGCTGATGGGCCGTGGTGGCCTCGTGCCGAGCGCTCTGTTGGCACCCCCCCCCCCAGCCATCCCTCACCCCCATCCTGCGCTGGGGGAATGATAGTCGCTGAGCAGAGTCGGTGACCAGATAACAGGTTTATCGCTTCTCCTCCTCTTCTTGCCAGCCGCTCGCCCGTCTCCTTGGCGCGTGAAAAATCGACACCACCTCGAGCTGGAATCTGTTGCTGTGGGAGCCACATTTATTAGCCGCTAATGGCACCTGTGCGCACATCCCGCTCTCCTCTTGGCTGCCCTGTCCAGGCGCAGAGTCCCCCCCTGGGGCGTGTGGGGCCTGCATCGCTTGGGGCGGCAGGGGCCTGGTGCAGGCGCCAATTGGCGCGCACTGCTGGGCTGTTGGTGGCAGCTTCTTTTGGCCTCCAGGCTGAGGCAGGGCTGCGGAAACTCACGTTATTCTGCCTTGACAGCAGCGAGGAGACGATCCCTCTCCTTTGTGTGTGCATTTGCCTCTCTGGAAGGTAACACATTTTGACACCCTCTCCTCCAGCGAGGCAGCAGTGGCAGATCCAGGGGCCCCCTCTGCTTCGTCAGGCATCATCGGCCAGCTTAGGGCCAGGCAGTGTCGGAAGCTGGAATTGCGCTTGTGTTGGCAAACCAAAGCTGGCTTTAAATTTGGGAAGCGAACATGCGTGTCTGTGCAGGAGGGCGTGGGAGCTGTGTGCTCCTCTGCTTTGGCTGTCCCGAGTGCTGTGCCAAACAGGGTCTTGGATCATCCTTCTACCCGTGCCTGGATCCTAAGACCCAAGCCAGGCACGGGTAGTCTTGGATGGCTGATCTTGGCGGGGTGAAAGCCTGCTCTCTCTCTCGCTCTCTCGCTCCCACCTCTCCCAGAACTGAGACAGATTTGAAAACAGATTTGAAAGCCTTTCCAAGGCTTCCGGGAGACCCTGCTCAGCCTCCTCAGGCCTCAGAATGCCGGTTTTCTTTTACCTCCACTGTCAGGGGTGGACTCTCAGAGTGTATTTGACACAGTCCCACGGACAGCTCCACAGTCAGGGAACAAGAGGGCAGGTCCTCTTATGGAGCAGCAGTGAAGAAGGCCAATTCCATGCTCAGGATCATTTAAAAAAAAGGGGTTGAGAATAAAATGTGGGATGCTGGACTAGGTGGGCCCCCTTTGGCCTGATCCAGTGGGGCTCTTCGTACATCCCTCTCCTCCTGCAGGAGCCTGTTTGCCTATTGAGATCATCCCTGGGTGCTCTGCCAGAGACGTGCTGGAACAAACTGGCTCATTCCTTGCCGTCTTCTGCATGCAGAGCCTGGGCTTCCCTCTCTGAGCTGTGGGGATAACAGGCCTTGTCTGGAGTTTGGATCCTGGACCTTGGGGAGCCTCCAGCACCCGAGTGGGCCAGAAGCTGGTGCGCAGTCAAAGCCGGGCAGGGGTCTCCCTTCCAAGGAGCAGGTGCTTCGGGCACTGTCCGTTTGCCAGAGACTAAATGCTGGGGGAGAGGGGCAAACTCTGAGGCCAGGGCTCCACGGGACCTGGTGGGCATGGGTTGGTCCTTGAGGGGCAGCCCGCCAGGCTTTCCGTGGCCCCATGCGAGGAGGGGTCCAGGCCCGGCCACTGGAGCCCCCAGGACCTTGCATCACCCTTCCCAGAAAGACACGAGGCTGCCTTCCTTGCGGGAGCCCAAAAATCCCCCGGCTCAGTGTTGGGGATTGGCTGGTGTTCTCCGGGGGGTGCAGGAGGGCAGAGTTTTTCCCTAGGGTGGAAGCACATATGCAGAACACACGTGCTGGGTGGTGGAGCGTAAACAGGTCTGGAAACAAGGATGGTCAATACAGCTGCAGATCGGGACAAGCGTCCGGGTTATTGGTACAGCAAAAGGAATTTTCCTCTTTGCATGGGGTGGTGGTGGTAGAAATACATACCCAGCTTTTAAGTGTGCTTGGAGTGACTTGGGTGGGCCTTGTTCACAAAAGCACTTGATGGCTGGAATTTGTGGCCAGGTCCAATGAGCTCTCCGGCATTTGTCCTCTTGCACCTTGTGTTGGTGGCTCTTTGGGGGCCTTTTGCAGCATGCCCTGGAACGGAGTAGCAGTGGGGAGTCTTGCCTAGGGCAGAAGGTTTGGACCAGAGGACAGTCACGGTCCCGCTCCGAGTCTCCCCTTGGCCCCATCCCTAGTAGACTGTGCAGGTCCTCGGCTGCTGGCAGGATCAGCTATCAGAGCTTCCTCCACCCTGATTGTTTGGAAGAATGGCTGTGCCACTGCTGCCAGGCACCTTGAGGCCTGTGCGAGGGCGAGGAGGAAGGGGCGGGTGTGCACCTGGTGGCCTTCAAGGAGGCACTGTGGGCACGGAGGCAGGTGAGCGGCAGCCTCCTTCGGGAGCGCCTGCCCTCCCTACCCCGCCAGGGCCTGTGCTGCGTTGAATTCAGCCCGGCAGCAGCAGGCGGGGAAGCTTCTCGCGCAGGGTCCCGCTCTGGGTCTGGCACTCAGACCTTTCCGTGGAATTCCCGCAGCCTGGCTGCGGGACCCTCTCCTGCTGTGGCAAAGGAATACCCCGTGGCAGCACACTGGGTCAGGGATCATTCCTGTCACCCCCACCCCCCAAAAAGCCCCTTGCTCCCCAGTTCTGAGACTGCCCAAGTGCAGGGGCGGCCGGTGGCTCGTCTCGCCTCGCCTGCAGCCAGCCAGGCAGGAGGGGGAGGCGGCTCTGCTGTGCTCCCGGCAGGGGAAGCGCCTCGGCTCTGACCAGGTCCTCCTCTCTGTCCCCAGAACACGTCTGCTCCATCCTGGCCTCCCTCCTGCGGAACCTGCGGGGACAGCAGAGGACGCGGCTGCTCAGCAAGTTCACGGAGAACGACAGCGAGAAGGTGAGGCCGGGGAGGGAGCCGGGCGGGCTGGGGGCGAGGAGAGCTTGCGGCCAGGCCTGCGCCGGGAACCCCCCCCCGCTACCCAGGCCCAAGGACCCGTGCCCCGGGGGTCAGCTCGTGGTGGGGTCACCCGGCCATTGTTCCAAAGCAGGAGCCCGCCAGGGGTCTGCAGAGCTCTTGGCCCAAGAGAGGAGCCCGGGGCCTGCCAGGCCCGCCCACCCGCCCCCTCCCTCCGCACGGCCTTGTCCAGAGGTCCAGCGCTGAGCCGCCCGCCCCGGCCAGGCGGAAGGGCTGTGCCACGAGCAGCTCTCTGCGGAGGAGAGCCGCGGGTGGAGGGAGGGGGCAGCTGGCCGCACGGCTGTTGCCGCTGCAGAGGGGACAGCTTTGGTTTTAGGATCCGCTCTGAGAGCCAACAATTCAATCTGTGATTAATGAATTAAATGATTAGTGTTTTCAGTGCTCCTGAAAATATTGGCTCAAGAGAAGCGGCTGTTTGGAAATCGATTAGCATAATGGCGCGAGCCCTGCCAGTGGGCAGCCCACGGAGGCGCTTGCCAGTCGGTCGGCACTCGTGCGGTGGGGCTGGCGGGGGGCCCCCGGGGGGCTCCGCTGGGGTCGCTCTGCAGCGAGCAGCAACGGATGAGCCCAGTGTGCTCCTGAGGTTCGGCTGCCGGTCCCGCTTGCGGAGCGCTTTCCCCCGAAATCCGTGCCAGGAGGGAGGCTGGGGGCCCAATCCTGCAGTGGTGCAGCCTCAATGCAGCCCTGAGGCAAGGGAGAGGCCTCCATGACTGCCCCCCCACAGCAGTTGGTGCAGCTGGGGCTGGGGAGGATTGGGCCCCGGAGCTGTGGGGAGCCGGATGCGGCGCCTCCCCCTTCTGCGGTGCGACTCTGCGTGCCAGGCTCTGGGGGAAGCCGCCAGCGCTGGAGCTGCTTGGCACAATCCAGAGTTTCAGGGCAGGGCTGGGAGGGGGGGCACTGGAGGGGGGGGAGAGCGGAAGTGACCTGAAGGCTGCTGGGCCCCCAGGGCTCCTGCCGCACGTCTTGTGGGGCGGAATCGACGGAGCCTCGCCGCAGCGGCCCTGTGCCCTTGGAGGGGCCCTGCCAGCCACCAGCGCCCAGCCTCGCCCAGGGTGGCCCTGACTGCCCAGCCTGGTGGACGCGGGCAGAGCCGACCCTTCAGCCTGGCCTCCTTGGGGCAGAGAGCACCCTGTGGCCGCCTGTGCAGGTGACCTCTCTTTCCCTTTCCCCCGGCAGGTGGACAGGCTGATGGAGCTGTACTTCAAGTACCTGGACGCCATGCAGGCAGCCGATAAGAAGATCGAGGGCGAGAAGCACGTAGGTGTCACCTCCCACCCCTCGCCTTGGTGCCGGGCCCTCGGAGGGGAGGGGAGGGGAGGGGAGGGGGCTGGGGCTGGCTACAGGGCCGGGCCCCCTGGCCTGCCTCCTGCTGCTCCCCAGGGCTTCCACCTGAGGTGCCCCCATCCTGGGCTGTCTGCACATGTACAGAGTCTCCATTGACGGCAGTGTTGGCGAACGATCTTTGACTGACTGACTACGCATGCGCAGCGGCGTCATTCACCCGGTACGCTGGGCGGGACTTACCTTTGAGTGGCAGTCCACCCGTCGCGTCACGCCGCGTTCCGCCACGTTCCCACCCACGGCGGAACGCGGCGTGACGCAACGGGCGGACTGTTGCTCAAAGGTAAGTCCCGCCCAGCGTACCGGGTGAATGACGCCGCTGCGCATGGGATTGGAATGAATGTGCAGCCCCAATTCCCGGGGAGGGAACCACAGAGGTGACCACAAAGCAGTGCTGCACTTAGCCAAGAAAACAGTGTCGGGGGGGGAGGAGAGGGGTTGTTGCCCTCCGGCAAATCTCAGAGCAGGAGCCTGCAGGGAGGTGCCTCGGTTTCCCCTCGGCTCCTCGCCCTTCCTGCAGGGGACACGTGGCAGCCCCCCTCCGGTCTCAACTCCCTCGGAGACGAGACGTAATTACGGCGCCTCAGCCGTGATCTCTGCAAAGGGAGGCACGAGCTGGAGGCGGCTTAATGCATTTTGTTCTTAGTTTTGTGAGAAAATTATGCTCAGCAGGTTTATTCAATAAAATGTTCTCACCGGATATTTTGCGCCGTAACGACTTACAAATGAGATGCTAATTGTGCCACAGTTAAGTCGTTCCATCCTCGGAAAGGAGAAATGGGCTCCTGGAAGTGGAGCCGTGTCCAGAGGGTTGGGTGGCTTAAAAAGGGGACGTGGAGTAACCTGGTCTTTAAGGGTGGCTGGAAATAGCTGCCAGCGCACGAAGGTGGGAGGTGGTGGCAGGGGCCAGTGGGGGGGGGCGGGGGTCCTTCTCCAGCCGCTGGACCCTCCTGTCCTGGTGCCTTCCTCAGGGCTGAGCCCGCAAGTGAGGGTGAGCCCTGGGGCTGGCAGTGGGCACAGCCCTTGCTCTCAGCCCCTTTCCCCCCAAGGGCTCTCAGCACCCACATCCGTGGCCTCGCATCCGTTTGCTGAGGGCTGGCTACAGAAACGGAACGGTCCAGCAGCCGTGCATCGCGTAGCAAGCAGGGCTTGCGTAGGCCCACTTCGCCTGGTGCGCACACGTGCACCACCCCGCGCCTGAGCAGCCTGTGCAGGTCACGCTGTGTGCCGAAGGGGTCTGTGGCGCAAGGGCTTCTTCTCGGGCTCCAGCAAGTCTCTCGTCCTTCGGAGCGGGCAGCCTTCCTCGCATGCAGGTGTTCCTGGGACCTGAGCCCACCCCAGCCGGCATCCCGCCTCTGATGCCCAGGAGGGGGGCGGGGACCGGAGTCCTCCCCCCTCCTGGCAGAAGCAGCAGCCCCCTCCCCCGCCTGCCGGGCTCGGAGAGCCCCCACTTGCCATTCCCTCCCTGTCCGCCCAGCCTCATTAGTGCTGGAGGAGCTGCTGTGCAGCTTCGCAGGAGCCCGTCTTCCCGCTGTCTTCTCCCATCAGCACGGGGCATCTTGCGGCAGATCAGGGATGGCACCTGGGCGGAGGCTGGCGTTGTGGCGGCCGGGAGAAGGGGGGGGAGAGAGGCTGGCTGGCTGGCTGGCTGTGCGCTGTTTGTACTGGAAACAGATTAGTGTCGGGAAGGGGGTGCTGCTGTTGTTAACAAAAGTGAAAACGGCACGTCGCCCCCCCCCGCTTCCTGCACCCCCAGCAAGTAGCTTCCTCCGACTTCCCTGCCCTGCTGCTGCTCTCGGCCCGGCCGGGGGGGCTCCCACCGTGCAAGGGGAAAGCGCCTCCCTCCCTGTGCGCTGCCTGGGCCAACGGCGGCTCCTGCCTCCCACGTCAGTCCGTTATCTGGGCCTGCAGGTGTCGTGCGCCTGGCTCCGCGGATGTCAGCTGGGGCTGGCAGGGCTGATGGCTCCGGAAGGCTTGCCAGTGGCTTTAGAAATGCAGGAGCTGTCAAGGCAGCTGGGCAGAAAACCTGGCCTATTGGAGGGCTTCCATGGCGGCTCCTGAGTGTCGGGGAAATTTCTGCCGTCCCGGGCGGGGGTGTGATGGCCTCTGAGGCACCAGCGGGAGGGAGCGCAGGGGGCGGCAGAGCAGCACTCCCGGGGGAGGGGGGCAGAAGGTCACGCGTGGCGTCCGCTGCTGCTCCTGGCGAGTCAGGCAGGGTCTAAGCCCCGGTCGTACTGGACAGAATGGGCTTACTTCCGAGTAAGGCAAAGAACTCTATCGATGGGCTTTCTGAGAGGCAGCGTCTGGGAGTCGACGGGGCCATTTGCAGGATCCGGACTGTTGCTGAACGAAATGCTGGCTAGGATCAGGGGGGAGCAAGTCGGAGGCAGGCCCCCCAGAGTCTGGAGTGAAGAAGGGTCAGTGGTGAAGTGTGGGGAGCGGGGCCCAGGCCACTCCTGCTGCGTAACTTCGCTTGGGCTCAGTGGCAGGAGGGCCCGGCCAGGGGCGGGCAGGCCAGACCAGACCCCAGGTGCGCTGCCTGCTGGTGGGCCCCAGGAGGAGGCTGGCTGGGCTGTGCGGCGCTTCGCCTGGGGCTCCAGGTGGACAGAGTGGGGCTGTGGGAGAGGTTGCTGGCCCTGGGAAATGGGACTGGCCCAGGGGGTGGGGCTGGGGCTGGGGGAGCGCGTTGCCAGGCGGGAGGTGGCCAGGCAGCCTGGCTTTGCTCCTCTGAGGTTTGCTGGCGCAGCTGGGCAGGGCTGGGGCTGGGGCTGAGGCAGCCTCTGGGGCCTCTTGGGGGGCTGGGCGCTGGCAGAGGAGCCAGAAGAAGCCGGCCTCCGCTGGGGCACTGCCCTCTGGCCGGCGGGGTTTGTCTGTGGCGCGCTCAGGAGGAGGAGGAGGCGGCGGCGGCTCTAATGAGGAAATACTGCTCCAGCAGAGGGGCCCACCTGCCAGGGCGCGCGGCCATGAATCACGCGAGCGGCAGGGAGCTCGCGGGCTGGCAAAACAGCATTCCAGTGTGGGGGTTGCAAAAGGTCACCCGTGGCATGAGTTAGTACTGCTGGCGGGGGGCCAGGCAGCCGACCTGGGCTATCGGCAAGGACTCCGGCCCGCGGCGCCACTGCCGCCACTCGAGGCTTTCCAGGGAGAGGCAGCGCCTTGCCGTGGCCGTGAGCCTCCTGGCCTGGCGGGACCTGGGCTTCCACCCCTGACGGCCGGCCTGCGAAAAGGGCCTCCTCTTGCATTTCCTGCCCTCCCCAGGCCCAGCCCCGCTTTCCAGTTTGGGGCCTGAGCTGGCCGGCTGGCCTCCCTCTGCCGGCGTTTCTGGTCCTGCGTTTGGCCGCTGCGCAGATCCCCTTTCCTCGCTCTGCCCCTACGTGAGCCTCCCCCAGGCCCTCTCTCTCGACCCAGCCGAGGCTGGCAAAGGAAGCCCTTCCCAACGGCTGGCGTCCCTCGGCAAAGGATGCCTCGTGCTCCTCCCCTTCTTTGCGGGAGGCTGCTGTGGTGGACGTGCGGTGGTGGACGTTCCTCCCTCAGAAGTGCTCCACTTACGTGCTGGTCAGAAAGTGCAAAGGCACAAAATGCAGCATGAGATTGAGCCATTCCCCCACCTGCAAAAACGGTAGAACGGTGGTGACATTTTCCGTGGCTTCAGCCAGATCCTTGTGGTGCAGCTCAGTGCCGGCTCAAGCACTGCTGGGGTGATGATGTGGCAGAGAACCGAGTCGGCCCCTCCTGGCTGAGGGCCCCCCGTCCTCCACTGCTGGGGAGGCAGCAGACCAGCCAGGGCCCCTGCCAGCGGGCGCTTGGTCCTGAGGAGGGCCGTTCCCCGGGCGATGTGCTCCCCTGACAGCCTCGTCCTGCTTCCCTCCAGGACATGGTGCGCCGAGGGGAGATCATTGATGACGACATGGAAGACGAGTTCTTCCTCCGCCGCCTGGACGCCGGGCTCTTCGTCCTGCAGCTCATCTGCTACATCATGGCGGAAATCTGCAACGCCAGCATCCCCCAGGTGAGCACCGCCCCCCCCAGCCCTGCTCTGCCTTGGGGGCGTTGGGGGCCTCTGCCACTGCCGGAAGGACCTCTGTGACGGAGCCAAGGGGGTGCATTCCGTATATGTGCGTCCTGAGAGAGAGCGGGGGATCTTGGTGTGTATGGGGGGGGGCACTGCAGGCAGCCCTGAGCAAAACTCTGCCCTGCCCCCAGAGGCTCTGGCTCAGCTTATGCCGGAGTTGGTGGCAGGAAGGAGACGTGGACAGCCGTTGCCCTCCGCGTGGGGCTGGATCCGGCCACAGAGTACCCCAGGCCAGCACGATGACAGGGCTGCTGTTTCCTCCTGCACTCCCCCCCCCCGCACCGGCATGTTCAGATGGGCCTTGCAGAGGCCCTGGTGCTCTCTGGCCACCTCCTGCCTGGCTGTTCGCTGCAGGCTTCCACCAGGGTGTGCGTAAGAGCAGCCGGATCACCAAAGTGTTTCCACAGCTGCTGGCAGGAGCTGCGCACTCAGCACACACAGGGCCGCCTTCCTCCTGTGAGGGGCCGTGTGCGAATCTCCCTTCTTCCCAGTCCTTTTGAGTCGGGCTTCCTAGCCACTTGGGGGTCCGGGGGATGGAGGGTGCTGTCAGGACCAGAGTTCAACCAGCTGCTTCCTCCCAAAGTGATGAGGAGTGGCAGAAGATCCCTCCCCCCCCGGCTTTCGGCTGTGGGTTCCCACTGTCCTGCCTTGTTCTTTTCTGGCCAGATCCGTCAGAGAGTCCATCAAATCCTGAACATGAGGGGAAGCTCCATCAAAATAGTTCGGCACATCATCAAAGGTGAGTCCCTGGGACCGGGTCTGGCAGGAGGAGGTCTGCTCCCAGGCCCCGGCCTGCTTGGGCGCCTGCCTGGCCCGGAGCAACCCAGGAGAGGGTGCCTGCAGCCTCTGGGCCAGGCGGAGAGCAGGAGGCGCCAGTGGCACCCGGAGGGCCTTTGTGCTCCGCGTCTGCTCGAGAGGGAAGGCGGTGCCTGGGGAGCTGCCTCGACTGCAGCCTGGCCGCAGGACTTCAGGCGGGAGCCGCTGCTTCTCTCCTGCCTGCCTGCCTGCCTGCCTCCCTCCCTCCCTCCCCGCCGGGCTGGGATCCTGCAGCACCCGGGAGGACACTGCTGGAGCGAGACAGCCGCCCCCCCCCCCCGCACGCAGGCCCTCGTCCCCGACTCCCTCCCGCTCTTTTGCATGCTAATTGGGAGCCTGTTTTCTGGCTTGGCTTTTATGGCCTACATATTTTCCTTGTTTCTCTGGCAGCCTGACAGCTGATGGGTCCCTTGGGAGGGCCAAGAATGGCTCCCGCCGCAAAGGAGGGAGTGGGGCTCCGCTGATTCTAAGTGGGGGGGGTGCATGCGTGGAGGCCAACCAGCGGGAGGGAGCGAGTGAGCGAGTGGCAGCCTCATTAGGGCCAGGCTGGCCCCTGGGGAGGGCCTTGGAGTGGGGGCAGCCTCCGGGGAGAGGGGCTGGTGTAGTCTCGAGGGGGGGGGTGCAGGTTGCCAGGGTTGTGCTGGCTGCCTGGCTGGCCAGGGCTCTCGGTGCTCCGCCTGTGGCTGTCCTGCCTGCGCCTGGAGATGCCGTCACTGCTCTAGGCAGAGGGTTAGACAAAATCACTCCTCGCGGTTTCTTTGGAGGAGGGGGATGCCAAGGGGGTGGCCGCAGAGTGTTTCCAGGGGCAACCGGTGGACCAAGCCCCAGTTGTTTTCCCTTCTTTGGGTTGGATGTGCTGGATCTCCAGGCCTGGGCCTCGAGTGCCCCCCCCCGAGATGAGCTCCGTAGAGTGAGTGCCCCCCCGAGACTCCTGCTGGCCGACAATGGAGCCATTGCCTGTGTCCAGCCGAGTCCAGCTGCGGGGGTGGGAGCATCTGAGCCCTTCCTCAGCCCTCTCAGACTTCAGACTGCTGGGCAGAGACACGTGGAGAGGAGCCCCCCCCCTTGAAGCAGAACCTGTGTGTGGAAGGGGAGTGGCTGGGGGGGGGGGCTTCCCCAGGACTGAGGGGAAAAAGGGAAAAAAGGCCTTTTCCCCCCCCCCCCCCGGGTACTCAGCAGGCAGTTGGGAGCGCAAGCAGCTTCCTCGAGAGTCGGCATGTCCTGCGCAGGGAAAGAGGTGGGGGCTTGCAGGCTGCCCCTGGCCCTTCTCTTGGCAGGTGGGCTGCACCCAGCCAGCCTTTGAGAAGAGCCCCCCTGAATCAGGCCAAAGGGGGCCCGCCCAGCCCAGCCTCCTGCACCTCACAGTGGCCCTCCAGATGCCACTCCGGGAGCACACGAGGCAGCAAGACCCCTGCATCCTGTGGCCACCCCCTGCCCCTGGCACGCTGAGGCAGCCCCTTCTCCAGCCAGGAGGCGGCACACTGGCATGCCACTCTCCAGGGGACCAGCCTTGCACGCAAAGGGTGCAGCCCCCACCTCTCCTCTCCTCACCGTGCCTGGCGGCTCTGCCTGGTGTGGGAGCAGTGGGTGGTGAGGGGGTGCAGCACAAGCACTGGGGCTCCTCCAGGGACACTGACTGGCGGGAGAGGTGGGGTGGGCACCGGGGGGGGGGGCTCCTTCACCCAGCGCCTCGTTGGACTGCGATGGCCACTGACTCCCAGGTCCCTGCAGGAGCCTTGGGTAGCAGGCCTGCCCTCGCTCTGGCAGTGTGTCTCGGAATCCCGGGGGTAGGGGCAGGATGCGCTCATCTCCCCTGGGGGAGCAGGATGGGTCCCCTTTTCCCTGATCCGGCCAATGCTTCTTACGTTTGAGCAGAGTGAGCCTCATGAGGAAGGTCCCCTTGCTTCCCCCCCGTCCCTGCTCTGCCTGGGGGAGCATGTGAAGGGCCCAGCCCCCGTCACGCACGTTTCGGGGCTCTCCCTCGCCAGGAGCCTGGCAGCACTGTGGTGGGGAGGGGGCCGCGTCCCTGCCCTCAGCCTGACCCCTGCACTTGCATTCAGGTACTGGAGGAGTTTCTGGGACACGCATGTCCCCCGGGGGCGGGGGGGGGAGCCGCTGTGTCCTGTGCAGCACTTGGGCTGTGTCCCTGTGGTCCCCCCACCCCTCCCCCTACACTTTCCAAAACTAATGTTGCGCTGGTGGGAGGCGGCAGGCCGTAGTGGGGGAGCATCTCCCAAATTACTGGACTTGAAACAGTCTGACTTTCGGGGGGGGAGCCAAGGGGGCAGCCGGTCAGGTTGTTCTTCTCATTAGCCCCCCCCCCCGCCTGCTTCCCCCTTCCTGCCCCCATCTTGAAAGGGTGCGAGTGGCTGCTGCCCCCGCCTGAAGGCCGCCCTCCTCTTGTCTTTCTGCAGAGTACGCAGAGAACATTGGGGAGGGGAGGAACCCCGAGTACCAGGAGAGCGAGCAGAAGCGGATTGTGGAGCTGCTGGAGAACTTCTGACGCGCCCGCCTGGGCCACCAGGCCGCCCCTGGCCGCCACTGAAGGGACTGTTGGGAGAAGGAGCCTCCACAGCCATTTTTTCCTTTTAATTAAAGAAGTATTTCTCCACTGATTCTCTCTGGTGGACGCAGCAAGCAGGCTGTAGACGGTGGGGAGACTGGAGATGGGAGGTGCACCCTGGGCTTTCGGTATCTTGAGTCCTTGAGCTTTTGAGTCACCAGACCTTCCGCCCTGATGGCCTTCTGCAGCCCCACTATAGAACCTCAGTCTCTCTCTCTCTCTCTCTCTCTCTCTCTCTCTCTCTCTCTCCCTCTGTATTGAACACCCCCCGTTCCATATGACTCAGATTGTGTCCTGAACAGTCCTGCTGCAACAAACCGTCCCTGAGTCTTGTCGGCTCCTGTCCTGGCCCTCTCTGGGCTTCGGTCTCTGTTTTGCTTTGCCCTTCAGCAGCCGTCTCCAAGCCACAGCCAAGGAGCACCTGAATTAGTCCAGGTGGGGCGGTGACCAAGCCTTACCCCTCCGCCCCACGGCCAGCAGTTTTTGCGCCCACCTTTGGCACAGCCTCTCGCTGAGCAGCTGCTTCCCCTGGAAAATCAGGGCCCAGAGCCGTCTGGGGCAGTTTCCTGGCCGAAGTGAGGCTCTGTAAAGATCAGGGGCAAGAACTGCTGGCTGTGGCGCAGAGGAGCGAGGCTTGGTCACCATTGCGTGGTGCCCAAACTAATTATTCAGGCGCACTGGATCCAGCCCACGGTTAGAGGTTGGAGATCCTTGCGGGTGGTTGAACAAGCTCGGGTGGTTTCCAGACGGGTTTAGAGCAGTTGGTGGAGGAGGAGGGAAGGGATATTGACAGCCGTTTGCCAGGTGCAGCCTCTGCTGGGGGCCTTCCCAGAAACACTGGGAATCGGGACTAGCAGGGGCTTCCGGTTGCGGATTCAAGCACCAGCCATTTTGGAAACTCCCGGAACGGTCCCCTGGCCTGCGCCGCCGTGAGCATGTCTGCAGACTCCTCTGTTTCGCACAGCCTTGACGGGGAAGGGGCCGCCCAGCGGTAATTGCAGTCTCCGAAGCGTGTGTGCGGACGGACGGTCCCAGAGCTCAGTTTTATCTCCCCCCCCCCGGCAAGGATCTGAGCTTGCAGGTTCTGCAACGTGGTGGCCGAAGGGGCTCTTGGTGTGGGGACTGTGTGCCCTCGGGCGCTGGCAGGATTCCCCTGGCCCTGCCCTGCCTCAGTGGGGCAGAGAGGACCTGCAGCTGCCCCGGCTTCCCATGGCAACTGGTTAGTGGCGGCCAGCACAGAAGAGAGCAGCTGCTCTCGAGTGGGAGGCTGGGCCTCGTGGAGGGAGATTTGCATGCTGGCAGCATTTGTTCCTTATCTCCCCGAAAAACGCCTTGTCAGGGAAGCTGAGCTGGCACGGCAGGCAGGCGGGCGGCTGTTGTTTTGGTCATCAACCCAGGCGCTGCAGAGATGGTGGCCAAGGGAAGCTGCTGAGGCTGCTGCCCCCTCCTCCTGTTCTCCAGCAGGAAACGCCTTCCCTTCTCCACCAGGCCTCCCTCCTTCCATGTGCTCTTTGCAGTCAGCCATAAGCTCTGGGGCAGCCCGGGGGGGGGGGGCAGGAATGCCACGTGGTGAGTGCAGAGATGTGGTTCTGTGGCCTGGCTGCGCCGGGAGGGGCCTGCCTGCCTGCCTGCCTGCCTGCCAGCGAGGTGAGTTCTGCCTCCACCCTGGCCTTGCCGGGGCATCCGCGCACCAGGCTGGGTGGTGCCAGGGTCTTCTGGTCCTGTCCAGGCCCCCAGGGGTTGTGTGCTGAGGAGGGGGCTGCGTCCTTGTTTAGGAGCCCTGGAGCAAGAAAACCGCCCCAGCCCTGCCGAGAGGAATTCTGCGGGTGCTCCTGGCTTCCTCCTTCCGTTCTTCCCTCCAATGAAATAAATGTTTGAAGGGATTATTTAAAAAAAAACCTGAAATGCTGTTGCTTATCTTTGTACAAAGCCCACTTGGTATCTGGTCCTTGTGGCAGATGATGAACGAGGCTCCAGGCGTGAGAGGAGGGGGCAGGCAGGCAGGCAGGCCGCGCTCGTCTTTCGCTTGCAGCTGCGCCCGGATGGAGACCTGGAAGATGCAGGTGCAAGTCCCTGCCCAGCCACAAGGCTTCCTGGGTGACGGTGGGCCACTCGCCTCTCCCCGCCTCGCCTCGCCTGCCTTGCAGGGCAGTTGGGAGGAGAAACGGAGGGGAGGAGCCGTGTGCGCCACCCTGCGCTCCTCGGAGGAAGGCGGGAGGAAAACGTGGAGAAGAAGCAACCCCTCTTGGCCACCCCAATCCAATGGCACTCCCTGCGCACTGCCAGCACGGTGCCCCCCCCCCCGTGAAAGGATCGGCTCGCGGGGTCCCCTCCCACCTGCACGCGCTGTGTAGTTCTGTAATTCTTCGAATGAAGTGAGTGCGGACAGACCTGGACTGGGGAGTCAAGGTCAGGAAGGGGGGAGGACTCAGTGGGGGCAGCTGGTGCCCTCCTGCCTCCATTGCTACTCAATTCTGCCACCCCCCCGCCGCCTTCCTCCATGCCCACCTACTGAGCTGGCAGGCAACTGTTGTCCGCTGGGGGGTGGAGCCAGCCAGGCCGCACCCGCCAGAATGTCGCCTTTCCTGACGGCTGGAAGCCCCTGAGGCCACCGGAGTGTTCATTATGCGCCCTCTGGGGGGGGGGGGCTGTGCGCCCAGTTCACCCACCTTCCGGCCTGGCCGGGGCAGGGGCACATGTGAGGGTCAAGGCGTGCGTGTGGCGGGCGCTGGGCTCGGCCGCGTCCTGCTGGGCACCACAAGGGCTGTGTCGTCGTGGTGGCAAAGCGGCTTCCCTGCCCGGCCTGTGCGCCTCTCGCTCTCGTTCCGTGGCAGCCACGTGCTCCCTTCACCGAACACGGATTGGTTTGCATGTGGCTGCTGGTGTGCCAGCGCTGGTTGTAGGGCAGGGGCTGATCCGTGCAGCAGGCCCTGGGGGTTCAGGCAAGCTGCTGGTGAAGGCCACGGCAGGCAGAGGGCCTGCAGGCTGCAGCCACGAGGAGGCCGGTGAAGACACGCTTGTGAGGAGGGAGGGAGGGAAGGAGGGGGGACTAAGTGCCCCCCCCGCCTCAGCAGCTGGTTCTGGCACCGGGCGCGCTCTGCCACGGGGGAGGCCACCGGGCCATTAGCACCCTCATGCACAAATGGGCACGCTTCCCAGGGTGGATCCTGCCTCCTTCCCACCTGCGGGGAGAGGAAGTGGCGGCGGGGGAGGCCCTGAATTGCAGCCCGACTTCGGCACCAGCCGCCCGCTGCGCTTCCTCCACAGCCCCCGTCCTGTCCTGTCTGCAGGAGCCCCCTGGCCGGGGAGCAGCAGGGTCTGGCTCAGGTGAGCGATGCAGCCGGGGAAGAGCCCTGAGCCTCCCCCACGGGGTGTCTCTGTGGGGGGGGGGCTTTTGCTGGGAGTGCCCTCATGCAAGCAGGCTGCCTCCGAGTCCGGTGTCCGCCCCCCGCCCCCTTCACAGGAGAAACCAGCCGCCCTCGGGTGGAGGTTTGCACTTGGCTCGGCGGTGGGAGGCCTGCTGTGCTCACTCGCTGCAACCGCCGGCCCTTCCCAGGCTTCCGGAGCAAGTGGAGGGGAGTCAACCGGCCAGGCCAGTGCTCTTGAGGGGGTAAAAACAACAACGAAAAGGGCTGCCTGCCTTCTGACTCAGTGGCTGCCGACTCTGCCGAGGGAGCTGGCTGGGCTATCCGTGGGAGGGGAGCGGAAGCACCGGCACAGTCGGGGCCTGGCTTCGGCTCACGCACTGGGGCAGGTGGCAGGGGGAGGAAGCTGCCTCGGGTTGCAGACCAGAGCGGTCCCCCCCCAGCCTCCTCCTGGGCAGGCCCTGCAGTCAGGGGGCTCGGCGGCACCAGGGGGCTCCTCTTTCCTCGCAGCCCCACAAGCCACTCCGGGCCTCCCCCCGAGGCTGGCGCTCCCCAAGCCCGAGCGCGCGTGAAGCAAGTTCGGTGTGTAATTCCTTGTAAACCTATTAGCAGCTGAATGCGGAAGTCGGACTGGGAAGGATTAAGGCCTTTAAGCCCTGCACCAGGCTGAGCAGCGGCCAGCCACGCAGAGACGTGGCGGTCTGTCCGGGTGCGGCTCCCGGTGGGGCAGAGGGGCAGGAGAGGGGCTCGAGTGCGCGCCGGGGCTGGGCCTCCTGTGCGGTCCCGTCCCTGCCGAGCCCGCCAGTCCTGCGCGCTGGGGCGCTTCTCTGCCGCCCCCCGGACAGGCGCGCTGCGTTCCGAGGAGAGGCTGGCGCTGCCTCTTGCTGGGGAGTGGGACGGGGCGGTGCAGCGTCGAGGTCTGTGCGGCACCGCTTCCCAACCCCTCAGCATCGTGTCGAGAGCGCCGCCGGTCGGCCCCGGCCTGGCCTCCTGCCGCCTCGCCAGCCGGACGGGGAGGCCGCCGCCCCTCTTCCGGCGCTGGAGGCGCTAATGGGGCGGACAGCGGAGCTGGCTGAGCCCCGCTTGCCCCCGCCGCACTGGGGCGAAAACCGCCGCTCTGCGCCTGCTGACTTCCCGGCAAGGTGGTGGGGCGCAAGTGTCCGAGGCCGGAGCGGGGCCTCCAGGCGGCTGTCCGGGGCAAGGGCGGGCTGCGACGGAGGAAGGCCGGGGCAGCCGGACTCCCTCCCTTGCCAGGTCGCGCGTGGCGCTCGGGGCTCTTCAGCAGCGATCGTCGTCCCAAGTTACTTTCCGCCACGTGATGAGGACGGGGATGCCGCGGGCAGCGGTTGGCGGAGCAGGTCCTTTGTGGGCGCCGCCGGGCTCAGCCTCAACGTGGGTTCCTTCTTGTCAGCTTGTTATGGGGGGGGGTAGGAACTTACCCCCCGTGGGTACAGGGGCACACCTGTAGGTTTGACTAGAGGGTAAGTGTATGTGAGCATGATCTAAAAAGAGACGGGGAGGGGAGGCTGGCTACCCACCCCACTAGCCAGGCCCACTGAGCAGGCGTCTCCCTTGTCTCTGGCTAAAGAGCAGCTGCCTCCTCCGGTGCAAGGCAGAGAGATTTGCCGCAGTTCTACCGAGCCCCAGGCAGACTAGGGCTTGCCTTGCAGCCTGCCAGTCTGGGAACTCTTGCAAGAAAGGCCAGAAGGCAGGACCCTGGGCAGATCCAGCCAGGCACTGTTGTCGCTTCTCATTGCCTGGAGTGCCGGACGCAGCCACCATGCGCTCTCCCATCTCACAGCTGAAACGACGAGTTCCCCGCCACGCAATTCTTTCCCCATGCATGCCCCAATCCCCCCCACCCCGTGACTCCCCCCCAGAGCATGAAGTGCCAGCAAAGCCCCCCACAGCTTTCTGGGTTCCTGCTCGCTTCCTCCTCCACCATCTGCCACTCTTCTCCTCCTCCTTCTCCCAGTTGCACCACCACCACGAACGCCCCCGGTTGCTCCGCCTGCACACACACCCCGCTCTGGTCTTTGTGCTGGTGCTCTGACTTCTCAAGAGTTGCCTCCATACGCAGCCAGCTCAGCTCAGCTCCCCTCCTTGGGCTTCATGCGTGACCCGGCCCTGCAGCCAGGAGACTTAATGGCTGCTACAGCTGCTGCTGAAGAGCACCTGGGGGCCCCTACAGAGATGCTCTTGCTGAATTGCACTGCTGGTCTGTTCTTGACCTACAGAAGGAGCAGTGGGCAGGGGGAGAGGCTGCAGCTCCACCCCAACGAGAGGGGTCTTCCTTTGGCAGTGTGGACATGATGCTGTCAGGCGCACTGATCAGGAGAGGGAGGGTTGTGGTCAGGGGCGGGCGTGACGGCCTTCCAGCCCTGTGATCGGTCTGGAGGGAATAAAGGTGGAGCTGCCTTGGCCTCAGCCTTGCTCCTTCACTGCCAGCCCTACTGCCCTCCCCAGCAGGGGCCCTGACAGTCTGTGGCGCTTTGCCCAAAAGGCACAAAGGGGCTGGGTGAAGAACTTCCTGGGTGAACAGTTGCTTTGATCTCAGCACCACATTGAGCCACCGTTCCTTGCCCCAGTGCCAGAGGCTGGTGGAGAGATTGGCATGGAAGTTGGCTGTATGAAGCCAAGGACTGCTCAAGCAGTTGCGGAGGGGGGGGGGGCTAAACTGTGGCTTCCGACATCTCTGCGCTTTGACTGAGCAAGCCTCTCAACCAGTCCGGTGTTGGCCTTCGTAAGGGTTCCTCCAGCCCACAGGGTGCTCCAGGGATTCTGAAGGGGGGCAAGGAAGTGGATGCTGGGCAGCAAGAGACATGATGCTCAGCAACGTCAGATGTGCAAAGAGGCCCCGCACGCCTGCAGGAGCACCTGCAAGTTTTAAGAAGTGCGTGAACGTCACAGCGGGCCTCCAGATGGCCCCTCTGCCTCTGGTCCAGTGAGACCTGCAAAGGGGGTGGGGGTGGCAGGTGGAGGCCAGATTTGCTGCATGGAAGCTGCCTTGTGCTGAGACAGGCCTTCAGAGGTCCGCCTTGGCTGAGTGACGCAGACTCTCCAAGGCCTCAGGCAGAGTCAGGTCTTTGGCAGCCCCACCTGAAGGCTGCCAGTAGTCACAGCAGGGCTCTTCTGCATACTATGTGGGTTGCAGAGGTAGATCTAAGGGATGGCTAAGCTCTAAGTTTCCTTGCAGTGGAAATCACTCCTCTCCTGCACCATTTTAGCCAATCCTCACAGGGAACAGCAACATCTTGGCGTTGCTTACTGGCTACAGCAGCAAGGGAGAGGAGGGATTTCCATGACAGGGTAAGGCTTCTTGCAACACTTAGAGCTTTGCCCTCCCTGCAGATCCACCTCTGGTGGGGTGGCTGCACCATTGAGCCCCACCACCCAAGACAGGCTGCTGATCCACAGGGACTGAATGCACACGGAGGCCTCTGCAAACAGCATTGAGTGCCAAAAATAATATTAAAGATGCCCATTTTGGATGCTTATTTTGTATTTGAAACTATATTGCAGTTGCTCAGGGTGATGCACAGTATAAAATTGAAGCAATAATAAAACAGCCAATATAAAATGCAAAGCAATAACAGCAGCCAGTTTTTTTGTTTTTGAAAAAAGAACCAGAAATGACACACTACTTAAAAGAAGACCCTTGCAGACGGGGGGTGGGGCAGTTCTAAGCTCCAGGGGGAGGGAATTCCAAAGGCCAGGGGGCACCACGGAGAAAGTCCTGTTGCAGTTCAGCACCAAGGCGATCACATCTGTGGTGGGCCATCTGAGGTGACCTCTCCCTGGCCATCCTCCAAGAATTCGCATCTCAAACTATTTGGGGTTTGATAGTACATCAGCAGCTCCCCTTGTATTGCGCCCGTAAGGAGCCTGGCAGCTCTGTTGTGCTAACTGCAGTGTCTGGGCTGCTGTCCAAGGCAGCTTTCCTTACAACAGTCCAGTCTTGATGTTATCACTGCATAGAAAACTGTTCCAACGATTTTGAAATGCCAACTTGTGTATCTGAGTAAACAACTGACTAGTGCATCTGGCTGTTTGGGCGGGAGCGGGGAGCTGATGGCCCATGGCCCATAGACACCACGGGGACGCTTCCCTGTGTCCCCCTCCCAATCTGGGCCATTGTGAACTTCCCAAATTGTGGGCGGGGGAGGGGGGAGTCGCAGCAACTCAGTAGGACCAAAAGAAACTTGAATAACCAAGTCTGAACACCTTCCTAACGGCTTCTGGGAGAAGGCTCAACATTGGGCAGTTACACCCCCTCCGGCCGCTGCTCCAGCTGTGGTGCCTCCTCCAGCTGCTGGGAGCCAGGGAGGGTGTCGCAGGTGCTCGTCAGTGGAGCAGCAGCAGAGGCATCCAGCCCCCCCCCCCGGCACCTTCAGCTTTGTTTCCACCTGAGCGACTCAGCAGAGCGCCCAGGCAGGGAGGAACGAGCCCGAATCCTGGGGAGTGAGTAATAAGTCTTGGCAGCCTTTGGACAGGGACAGAAGCAGTGCCAAATGCAAGGAGACGCTGTCAAAACTGGGGGGCACGAGCCCTCCCTCTTCTGGTGGGGATTCTTCTCTTCCCCCCTAGAACGGGAACGTTTTATCCTTGGCAGGGCCTTTTCTTCAGGTTTGATTTTGTGTCCTGGAAGCCGAGACGTGAGACGAGTCTGATCGGTTGTGACGGGGTGTCTCCGTGGGGAGGCTGCCGGTGGAGTCCGATGCAGGAGAGCGAGGGAGAGGAAAGGAAGCCGGGCGGATTATTCAGAACAAACAATCTGTTCTGCGGGAAGTGGCTGAAAAGGGGGAGTGATGCTCTTTGTGGTGTGTTAGGCTGAGCAGCCCCAGCCGATCTCCCAGATCTTTGGGGATTCGTCCAGGGGGCCCTGCCGGATGTCCTCCTTCCCTCTTTACAAGGACTTTCTCTCTACGGGCTTTCACTTATCCAGAATGTGCATATTGATGGGCTAAGACCATCCCTCTTTAACCACACCACAATCTTCGATACAAGTTCCGGGTTCAGGTGGGGCAAAAAATCCCTCATGGAGACAGGGCGACCTCCCCTTTTACTGAACGGGCCCACCTCCCCTCTGCTCTGAGCTCTGGCAACGGAGAAGGGGGGAAACCTGCCTTGCATGCCCAGGAAGGAGTTCCAGGTTTGGACCAAACTCTGGGGTTTTCCCCCTGGTAGGGCAGGGGCTCAGAAGGGCCCCTCTCTCCAGTGAGCTCTTGCAGGCTTCAGACAAAGTGCTCTTCAGGACCCCTGGAGGATGGAGCCCAGCTGGGGAAGAGGAGCCCTCTGTGGGGGGGGGACACTGCCTGTGGGGTGGAGGGGCCCCCTTCCAAGGCACGGACATTGCAGGCTCCCATTTACAGGGCACCAGTGTTTGTGCAAAGGTTCTGCGAATTACTTTGCTGGTCCTGAAGAACAGGAGAAAAACTCTCCTGCGGGAAAAGTGGAGGGGCAGATGAAGTGGGAGGGAGCTGTTCATGGCCAGCTCAGTGGATGATGCCGGAACTTCTGAAACCATTTCATGGCCGACCTTAACGTTTTCCTGATGCTGTATAATGTTATTACTTAATGTGATTTATCCTATTTCAGTGTGTCGTGCAACTTTTCCCTTCTGCTGTTTGGCATGTAGGGTGATTTGGGGGCGAGCCTGGAATGGCTTTGGAATAAAAATTTTCCCATGGAAATTAACATAATTGTTATCCAGACTACCACTCTACTGGCTGTTTTCAGGGATGGGTTCGGCATGTATGAAAAGTGTAGCGGCTCAGTGCTGCTTCACATGCCCGGCACGGCAAGAAGCCGGTGTTTGCCGCTGAACATAAACCTGAAGGGGGCATCGCCAGCCCCACCCCCTTGACAAGTGCGCCTGCGTCAGACCTGCGCTTGCAAAGGTTTGTCACATGCTGACGGTGCTTCCCAGGCGTACACTTGGAGACATCATGGTGGGGCCGCTTGCTCTCCCCCCAGCCAGGCATTCAGAAGCTTCCGGAGGCAGAAGGCGTGAAGCTGCCCTCTCCTGAATCAGGCCCAGCCGGGTCTTCTCTCAGAGCCCAGCAGTGCCTCCCTTGGCTCTTGGGGAGGGGCCTTGCCCAGCCCTGCAGCCGGAGGTCCTTCCCACTGGAGGTGCTGCCAGGAATTGAAGTGGGGTCCTCCTGCAAGCCAAACGGGGGGGTGGGGGTGGGGTCTGCCGTGGAGCCTGGGAGACGGGCCTGGCCTGAGCATTGCCACTGAGACGCTGCTGGCTCCCCCAGCGCAGAAACCTCCCAGTGTGCCCTTGAGGGCAAGGACTCGGGCATTTCTGCAGCCGCGGTCACCTTTGGGCCTCCCCCCATTTCCTTCTGTTGCGGGAACAACATATTCAGCCTCCGTGGGTGTGATGAAAACGTGGCTCGATGGCTGCCTCTGGCCTCTTCCTGGTCCGCCCGTCAGGTGGTCTGTCCAGCCTTTGGCCTGCTCTTGCTCCCGGCGTTGAGTCAGCAGCAGCCTTGCAGGGGTGTTGTGGAGAGAGTGGTTTTTGCTAAGGACTATGGGATTGGGGAAA
>JAJKFI010000109.1:495408-523841 GCA_029204185.1 Lerista edwardsae | reverse complement strand
ACCCTGAGGTATAAGTCTATCAAGCCTGTTTACCCGTGTTAATCTTGTTAGTCTTGTTTGACCGAAACTCGCTGAGTTAATCAAAGCAACCTTCTGATGTGTTAATCAGCAACATACTGCGCTGTAAACCTGAAGGATAAATATGGCTTGTGTACAACAATAAAGTAGAACTTATAGATCACATTGGTCTGCGTGTTCTCCCTCGTTGCGCGACTTGGCACAGGGGTCCAGTAAAAGTGGGCCATACGCAGACCCAGAGGAGCGCTTGTGCGAAATGGCAGCACTGAGACTTACTGGGTCCTTCTAGCATGAGCGCAGCCTTCTCAAGGCGTTTTAAGGCTAGGAGGAAATGGCCCTCCTCGGGCTGTCTGGAAATGGGGGGCCTTTCTGCATTTGTGGGTGGGGGGGCAGCCTTGGACACCTCTGGGCCTGGATTGGAGTCCCTGGAGCCTGGCCAGTCCCTATGTTATGACCTGTTCAGTATTCATCAAGCAAAGTGCCATCAAGCAAAGGCCCAGCACTTTACCCTAGAAGGAGAAAATGATGTCACCCCCGCAGCAACTTGGGCTGCAGTCCGAAATACACTCACCTGGGAAGAAGTCCCATTGGGCTCAGTGGGGTTTACTCCCAGGTAGAAATGTATCTAATGGTGTGGTTGGTCTCCTTAATGAGTCCCACCAGAACTTCCAGTGTTGGCATGGGCTGGGGATGGGTGCAGCAGCAGCCCTGCGTGGTAGTGGAGACTGCAAGGGAACAGACCAGCAGCCAGGGATCGGGGGGGGGGCCTTCGTGGCAGGAATGTGTCCCTCTGCACAGGAATCTGAGCTTGGGAGACAGTTGAAAAGAGGGCAAGAATAAAAGTGTGAGAGTGGTGTTCTCCCGGGAGGCGTCCACAGACCACCAGGCCAAGCAGAGTCATGGATAAGGCTCTCCTAAAACAGATGGCCCAATCTGCCAACAGTGAGGCCGTGCTGGCCACGGGGCACTTCAACTACCTTGGCATCTGCTGGAGGCCTCAGGGCCCCACCCCCGCCCGTCCAGCTTCCCACTGGCCATTCAGCCGCAACACAGCTCTGAGGCAAGGGAGACAGCGTGCCCTGGCCTGGCGGAGGCTTCCATGCCCCCCACCGCAGGATGCAGCCGGCGACCTGTTGGCCTGGCTGCGTGGGGGCTGGACGGTTGGCCAGGAGGGAGACTTCCCTTGGCTGGAGTGGGAGCGCCAGGAAATCCAGGCCTGGCCTTGCAGACCTCGTCATTCAGAAGGTGGCAGAAGGAGCCGGGGGGTCTTGCTCCACTGCTGCACTTGCTGTGCCACGGACAAGGGTGCCCGCCTGCCCGCCCACCTTCCCTGAAGAAGCCCCTTCTGAGGCAGCCCTTCCTCCTCAGGGGGCCCGTGTGGTCCATGGGGCACCTGGTCCTTAGTCGGGAAGGGCTACAAGGGGCAGCGTCAGCCCCCTGAGTTGTGCCCAGAAGTTGCAGTGCTGCTTCCCAGACATAAGCACAACGCAGGCCTCTGCCCCCGAGGAGACTGCAGTCTAGATTTCCACAAAGGGGAGGGCAAGAACAAGCAGGGCAAAGTGGACACCAACCAAGGCCGCTGCCTGTGTTCAGGCCTCCTGGGCCGAGTCTTCCCCTCCCGCCTTCAAGCCTCCCAATTCCACTGGCGTTTAAATCCATCTTCGGCCTGACATTGTTTCTCCATTGAATAAATAGTGCAGCCTTCCCCGCGCAGGCTGTAAATTCTTGGCACAGCCTTCCTTTGATTATTCCTTTTATATCTCAAATCTGCCCTTAGCTGTCTCCATGGAGCTGTTATCATTGTTGTAACATGCTTGTGTAATAAAATGTCGTCTTTTGTTTGATCGCTGGCTGCTGCTAATACTGTTGTCTCCTGATGCAGAGATCTCTGGGAACAGGAAAGTCGGGGGGGGGCTTGTTGTCCCACTTCAGGCGCCACCACTGGGGCATCACGATGAGGAGAAGGCATTTGCCCTGGGGGTGGGATGTCACCGTGGCTGCTGTGGAGTCCGCAAGAGCAGCCCACTTGGCAGAGCTGGAGCTCTGTGCAGCCGCTGGGCCCTGGGAGTGCAACTGCAACCTACAGGCGGCAATAGTGCAAGGACACCGAGGTCCTCAGTTGGATCGTTCGTGTTTGGGATGGAGATGTTTGGAAGATGCCCACAGAGTGTGGGGTGTGGGTGATCCCAGCCCTGGGAGAAAGCAGCTGATGACACTCAGCTGGATTGGGGGGGGCAGGAAAGGACATCACACCAGCGATGCACAGATGCCAGACTGACGATGTGCCGACATCAGGGTGTCAGTCCGTGGGTGATGGGCCACGACAGGGTTTCCAGGGGCCCTGGGGGTGTTATCAGGAAGGACTGTGCTAGCCCGGCATTGCCTGGATGGGCTTGGCATATTTTGTTTTGTTGTTGTTGTTGTTGTTCAGTCGCTAAGTCGTGTCCGACTCTTCGCGCCACCCTGGACCACAGCACGCCAGGCCTCCCTGTCCTCCACTAGCTTCCAGAGTTCACCCAATTTCATGTTCATCGCTTCGGTGACACTGGCTAACCATCTCATCCTCTGCTGTCCCCTTCTCCTTTTGCCTTCAATCTTTCCCAGCATGAGGGTCTTTTCTAAAGAGACCCTGTATCTAAAGAGATACATGTTTTATGAACGTGTAACCCGCCTTTTCGGTTAAAAACTGCACAACACAGCTTACAGTGAAATCAAACAAAATGTCATTAGAAACATTAAAACACAATCAACAGGCAATAATATAGCAGCAACAAAACAAGAAATAAAGTAGCAGTTATAAATAAAGCACCCCCCACGAAAACCTGGAGTCGTGGCAAAAAAACAGCTCAGAAAGGGAGTGAGGCAGCCCCTCCCCCCTCAAAAGCTAGTTGAAGTAGAAATGTTCCTAAGCCTTGTGGGGCCTGCCCCACAGAGGAGGCTCATCACAGACCCTCTGGAAGCAGGTGCCGGAGGCGGGGGCCACAACGGAGGAGGCCTGTTTCCCGCTCCCTTCCCTTTTAACCTGGACGGAACTCTGAGCAGGACCCTGCCTGCTGGCCTAAGTAGGGAGTAGGGGCCCCCGAAGGCACCTAAGAAGATGGCAGGGAGTTCCCAAGGGCTGATGCCACAGCTCAGGCAACGCTGCGACTATCGCCAGCCACACCTTGGCTGGGGGCAGTGCAGCCCACAGCAATGGGTCAGTCAGACGGAGGCTGCTCTTTTGGCAATCTGGCTGGCTGGTTGGAAAAGTCCTTAGTGGTGGTCTTCGCTTAGCAGTAGAAGGAGGCAGGTTGGGTAGTCGGAGAGGCCTTGAGAGAGCTTTGGGCAGCAGTGGGGCTCCTGCGGGCCGTGGCTGGCTTGGTCTGGCCTCTGCTGGGTGGGCTGCAAGGACACCACACCTGGCCACAGGGCTGCAAGCCCGAACCGCAGCAACCTCCCTCCTGTCTGCACTGCGAGTCTCCCGGCAATCGTCCCTCTCCTCCGTTCTGTCCTCTCCTTGGCCCTCCTCGGCTGGCCCCGTGCGAGGAACAGCAGCCAGCGCCCTCCAGCAGGGCCCTTGGTGAGGGTTCGGGTTCCGCGCTCAGCCTCCCGGCCCAGGCACAGGGTCCCCTCGCTGCCCTGCCTTGCCAGTCGAGTGCTGGGGAGATCGAGATCTGCCGGAGGCTGAGATGAATGCAGAACAGGCTGCTCCGCACCTGGAGATCGCTGCTAACGTGGCGTGAAATTTATGCCCTCCCTGCTTCCTCCTCACATGATTTAAATACGTTTGATTATACAATAAAAGATCTTAGCAGGTTTCAGCCATTTAAATGTAATTATGCAACGTCGGCATCCAGATTCCAGAGGCAGATCGTGAATATGCCTGCTCCTTGCGCCTGGTGCAGCTGCTAAGTGGGCAGCCCTGGCAGAGAACGCCAGCCAGGCTGGGCTGTGTGTGCTGCTGCAGAAGCCCCGGCCCAACGGGGGGCGGGATGCTTCAACCCCCTTCCAGAGGAAGAAGGGCACCGCAGAGGCACCTGGGCAATGGAAGTGGCCCGTTGGCCGGAGAGGTGTCAGGCCTCCCTCCGACCAGGTGGTGCTGGCAGTCTGTGTCGTCCGCTAAGAAGTGGCGGCTTGAGAAGGCAGCTGCTCTGGCACCGGAGCCGGCAGCCCACCTGGTCCTGGGGCAGCCCGGCCCAAAACGGGCCTGGTCAGTTGCGATGGGGCCGTTCCCAGGAGCGCTCAGGGTATTTGCGGAGGGCTTTGCAAAAGTTCATCTTGCTCACTCAGAGCAGGATTACGGTCCAAGCAGCTCCTCTAAAAGCTAATTAGAATCAGTCTTAAGCCTTCGTGGTTGAAGTTCCTCCCCCAAACTCTGCGCTTTGGCTAAATGGAAACAAAGCGCTTTCGAAGCCAACTTTGCTCAGACCTACAAAGCAGCCCCCACCCCCACCCCCACCCCCACCCCCAGCTTTCTCCTCCAGGATTCCTGGCAATGCAGCGGCTGGGGCTGCGGGGGGAGGCAGGCTGTGACAGTCGGCTGCAGTTTCCCCGCCCAGCTCCCCTGTCTGCTGCTGTGGCAGCTCCACGCGCCCAAGCCTGGTGCCGAGTGGGAGAGAGGCTTGAGTCTGTGGGTGCCCCACCATCCTCCTCCCCAACAGCCTCCTGCCTGGGCTGGCAGAGGGGGTCTTGGGCATGGCACTTGGGGCCCTGCCTGTTGGCGCTGGGGAGCATAGTTGTTCCGAGGCCCGCAGGACCGGCTCAGGATTCCAAGGCTCTCCTGGGCAAGGGTGGGCCTGCTGCCACCGGGAAATCCTGACCCCCCACACTTTGGCCTGATGCTCACTGCTGGGCAAGCAGGGGGCAGCCTGAGAGTGGAGGGGGTGCAGAGCAGAGCCTCAAGCCAGGTCTTTACTGGCAGGGTTTGGGGGCACCTTCGGCTGGGGGCACCTGCTGCCAGGGCCAGCGACTCCTCCCGAGGGCCCCCCGCTGCATCGTTCTGGGTTCTGAGCCACTCATTGCCCTGACCTCTCCAAGCGAGGAGGGGCAACCCAGGGTCCTGCAGTACCCAGTTTGCCAGGCAACTCAGGGGTAAAAGCACTCGCGGCACTCACTCTCACTTGGACTCCCCATTCGCAGGTCCAGGTGCATCTGTCCCCTCGGCCTCTGGGGCTGCTGGAGCCCCCACATCCCAAGCAGGGCCCCCCAAATTGATGCCATGCCCACCCTGACCCAGACACGATCTCCAGCCGTGGATTCTCACTGTGAGGTGGGTGGCCTGCCCAAAAGGGAGGAGGTGGCCAGCCGAGGCTGGCGATGGCCAAGTAAAGTGGGAGCCTTGAGCCAGGGCTGACCCTCCGGCCACTCCACTCCTGTGGCCAAAGAGCTCCACGTCCACATGCTCCCTTGCGGAGGAAGCAGCCGAATTCATGGCCCAGAGGGAAGCCGGGGCAGAGGCTGTCAAGGTGCCAGCCTGCCCCACGTGCTTCTTCCACTCCGCCAATAACGCCAATTGGGCAAGAGCGCCCTGGCGTCTCCCCAGCCCCCCCCTTCCTGCGCCAACAGGCCCCAGCACAAGCCCAGCAGCAGAGTGTGCAGAGCCCGGGGCTCCTGCTGGAAGGTGGCGAAGCCGTCAAATCTCGTCTTGGAGACGATTACGCCTGGCTTTTATTACGCCCTTTTACGAAGGGGAGCTCTGCAAAGCGGTGATTTGTGACGATGTGCGCCTCACATTTTGCAGGGGGACAGATTCCTCTCCTTCAATATGTTGCTTGCATAATGTATGCAAACAGCCTTGGCTAATGCAGCATTTATGGGTTCACACCATTTATATTTCATGGGCTGCACTCTTACATTTTACTTTTCCCTATTAACAGAGAGAGATTAGACCACTTAACCAGAAAATCAGGGAGAGAAATGAATGCATTTTAATAACTATAAATGCATATTCCATCCCTAAATCGGGGTACAGGGAAGACATAGATTTAGGGATTTAATCTGACCTTTATAAAGACAGCAGCTTTCAAACTCTGTGAGCGTTTTTTGCACCATAGAAGTCAGGAATGGAAAAGTCCAGGAGATTTCTCAGTCTGACCTCCTTTTTCACCAGGAAATTGCTACTAGGGAGGTCAGTGTCCAGCCAAATTGAATCTGTGCTCTGGAATCAGATAAGCTGAAATCCTGTGGATTGTTGGGTCTGCCGACTGACTGACCGGCAACTCTCCCTTCCTGCCCCAACAGCTGTATGCATTGGAAGGGACTAACTCACCCCTTTCCTTGAGCGCTTATGTTCTTAAATGGATTGCCCAACTTCACAGGGCAGCCCAGGGATATTAGCCATGGCAACCAATGGAAGCTGCCGTGTCAAAAGGCAGCCAGCCCAGTCCCTGGTACTGGAGGGCCAACAATGCAGGAGGCTGTTTTCTCTCTGCCCCGCCTGTGGCCAAACCCGGAACGGAAGCCTTGGGCTGGCCAATGTGGGAAGCAGGACTAGGTGGTCCGATCCAGCACGACTTCCTTTGGTGTCCTGAGCAGATTCACTTGGGAATCTGGGAACAGTTCAGGGGCATAAATGAAGTAGGGAACATGCAAATGATGCATGCCAGGACCCCCTGAAATGCAGTGGCAAGAATTGGCAAGGCGTGCAGTGGCGCCCACTCTCGTCAGTGGGTGTAGCGGCAAAGGTGAGAGAGAGCTGCACCACGTCAGGAGCTCCTCCCCAGGCCCCCATCCCTCGGCAGTCCATGCAGATTGACTGGGTCAAGGTCCAAAGGTGTTTAACTTCCCTTGGAAAGTGGTGGCCCCAGACGACCCAGCACCAATTCAGGTGCATTTCTTGGGCTCTGATGGCTGACCTGAGCTCCAAGTCTCTGAACGAAAGGCACCTCTGCCCCCTGGCCAGGAGGATCCCCACAGAGGGGGCCACGCCGGGCTCTTTTGCTCCCTTTGGCTGAGCAGCCACTCATCGTCAGTGATGCTCTTTGCATCTGGCAGCAGGAAAGGGGCAGCTGCAATTAGCCGTAACTGTTTCATTTTAGTCAAGTGCCCCATTATAATCTGCATCTCACCTTTTAATTGCGTTCTGGAGAGGCGGGGAGCCGGCTGCCTCTACCAGTTGCCATGAGTGAAATATGCCGAGGCCGTAAAAAGCTAATGTTGGGGGACCCCCCAGAGTACTTTACGGCTCGGTTTTATTTACGGATATAAATGCTAATCTGACTTCTGTGTCTAGATGTGCTCTGCGGTTTTCCCTCACTTTTAGGGGCCTCTTCCTGGTCTCTGCAATTGTCCAGGAGGAAACCCCTAAAATTATACCATCAGAAGCCAGCCAGTATCAACCAGCAAGACCAGCCACATCCAACCCATGACCAAGCAGCAAAGCTGAGCCTCACCCACAGTTCAGCCCTCACAGTTCACATTTCTGTGGGTCCCCAGCAGACCAATGCAGAAATGAGTGCGAAAGAGCCTCCCTCTGTGTTCGGTGTGGCTTCAGCTTTTCCCTATTGGGGAAACAATAGTAAACCCCTGATATCAGAGTAAAGCTGATTCCCTATCTAGGATTTTGATCTTTCTAGAACAATTTGCATTTTGGGTGCCCTTTCAGGTTGTCTTTCGGCCCCTCCCTTCGTTTTCCTGGTTATTTACTTGTCAGCAGTTTGTGCACCACAACCCTCCACTTAAGAGAAGCAGCCAGCCAGCCACTCTCTTTATTCTTCAGTTCAAGGCCTTAAAATGTGTATCTGCAGGATTCAAAATACGATGACGTTAGCCAGCAAAGTCTGGCATGGCCGTCCTTCTCCACGCACTGCAGCATGATGCAGCCCGGCTCGTGGCCCCCTTGCCTGGCACCACAAAAGCAGTGTCAGCAGCCCAAGGTGACGGAAGGGACCTCCCATCCCAGATCGCAGGAGGATAGTCTGAACACTAAGATGCGCCAAGCAGTGCCCTGGAAGTTCTGGAAGCCACTGTGGCCAAACGGGGCCCTTTTTTATGCAATCCATGCCATCTAGAAGCTTAAGGGCCCAATCCGATCCAACCTTCCAGCACTGTTGCAGCTGTGCCAATGGGGTGTGTAGGGCGGGGAAGCTAAGGCTGCAATCCTATGCTCACTTTCATGGGAGTAAGCTGCATTGAACACAATGAGACTTACTTCTGAGTAGACATGCATAGGATTGCGCTGTAAGTGTTGCAGGAGCCTGAGTTCCTGTGTAACGTGGTCTCTTCCCCTTGTCAGAGCCATTCGTGGCTTGGAGAAGTGGCTTGGAGGCTTTGCTCTCTGAGCCACAAATGGCTGTGGATGCGAGAGGGAGGGGCCATGTTACACAGGAGCTCAGGCTCCTGCAAAACCATGGGAGCGCCACTGGGGTGTGCACTGCATCCTGTGAGGGGGTCGGTCATGGAGGGTTCCTCAATGTAAGCGAACATTTGTCCCCTTGGGACTGCATTGTGGCTGCATCAGTGCTGGAAAGTTGGATAGGATTGGACCTTTATACTGTAACCCTATACGTGTTCCTTCTCACATAAGTCCCACTGTATTGGCTTACTAAGGAGTGTGGCTTGCTCTCAAGTAAGCATGCATAGGATTGCAGCGTTAGGAGTAGGAGTAGCCATGAGTAGGAGCCCAGCTACCACTGCTGCCCTTGGGAGCTCCCTCGGCGAATTAAGGAAAGCTCTGCTAACGTGGGAGGTCCCCTGGTGGGTGCTGGGCAGTGGGTGCTCCACCCATGGAAGGCACTTCAAGGGCAGAGGCACTAGCCAGGAAGCAACCGCCTGTCTTGACCAGCAACTCACCAATCAACGGGCAGCCCAGTCCAGCACGAAGTCCCTCCCCTGCCAATGCAGGGGCACCATGCTGCAGCCTGCGGGGGCCTTTGCATGCTGGAGGTCTCCTTGAGGTAAGGGGGGATTTGGCCCCTTGCCCTGGGAAAGCACCAGCCCGCACAGTGGGTCTACTCGGATCCACAGCAGCAAACTCTCTGGCACGAGTCCAATATGTGTCAACAGATCAGGCCCAGGAGGGGGGGATAGGATATGGCACACGCTGGCACTGCCAATCCTGCCCCCTTGCACCTGCTGGCAGCACCCTGACAGCACACACTGGCAGAGCACTCGCTCCACCAGCGCAGAGACACCACAGAATTGTCCCCTGAATCATGCGCTCAGCGATATCAGTCATGTATACGGATTTATACAATTTAGCCCAAGATGACAAGCAGACCACATAATAAGTCAGAATAAATGCAACATAAAATACGAAGGCGGCAGACCAAAAAGTTGGGTCATTGCACAATAACGTCATCTGTTTAGTCACTACTGAAAGAAACTGTTTCATGTACAAAACCCCAAGTGTCTCTAATATATATCCTTCCTCCATCCGAATCCATGGCTAAATTGCTTATATTAGCCTGTGATTCTTTGACACTTTCAGCTGATGGCTACCCTGTTGTTGTTGTTGTTGTTGTTGTTGTGTGTGTGTGTGTGTGTGTATTTGTGTGTGTTTGCTAAATGGTATGTATTGAATTTTGTGGTCAGCTACCTTGCAGGCCTTTTGGACTCACAACTTGTCATATAAATAATGAGATGTAAACATATTGCCTGGATCTACGAGCACCGACACCCACAATCAGTATCACACAATCTATTTTCTGAACATATTCCCTATCACTGATACCTGTGAACTGCTGCTATAAACCCTTCAGTGGTGTGGTGGCCAATTTTGATGTGCAGGAGTGCCTCATGCCACACACACTTCGCCACTAAGACTCCACACCAAATCAACTTCTCATTTCTTCAGTTGAGTATTTTCTTCTATGCTACTAATTTCTGCTTTGAAACGGGTTAAGCAACATCTTTCAATAATTTATAATTCCACCCATTTGCAGTGGGCTGCAATTGTTTCAGGCTGCAGTCCTATGCACACATTCCTGGGAGTAAGGCTCATTGAGCTCAGTGGTTCTTACTTTTGAGTAGACATGCATAGGCTTACACTGTAAGCACCTACTCCTATCTTCACAGTATGCCAGTGTACACAGATGTCTGCAGACACCCACATAATGCCACACGAGGGCTACTGTGCTGGCAGAGAGACCAAATATCGAAGGGGCATGGGGGGGCAAGAAGGAGTCAGAACGCACCGTACTAACCCTCTTCAGATGGCAGACTTGCTCCCAGTGCCAGAAGTTGCTTCGCCAATGACAGAGCTGGTGTAGGAAGGAGGAAGAAGATGGGGAAGAGGGAACACCACAGACCACAGTTTTCCCTCCCACGGCCACCCTCCCACCTCATCCACTCTCTACAACAAAGCATAGGATGCTGAGTACTCTTCGCAGCCAATCGCGGCACACCTGTCCCAGTACTAAACCCTAAAGACAGGGAGACCCCAGCTCAGATTACCAGATGCACAGCGTGATGCTACTGTCTGCCAATCTGGCCTCTTGTCTGTTGTTCTTAGAGCAAGCAGAGGTGAACTTTGGCAATGAGAACGATGGTGAGATGAAATTTGGCACACAGAAGGCGCACTATGCACAGACAACCTGACGTCCCACAACACCTGTGGCCAGATATGTGGTTTGGATGGCTGGTCTTCTCAACATTCCAACTGCAGGGACTCTGCCCCAAGTGGACTCCACAGGCAGGCATCCAAGTGGAGCCTTAACCCGGCCACCCCAACAAGGGAAGAAAGAAGAAAGCACTCCACGCGGGTAAGGAAAATGGGCAGGAACCCCATGCCGTCAAACAGGGATGCCACATCTCTGCCTCAGGTCTCCATCCTACCCCACCCCATCCATACCACCATCAAGATTGCCAAATGGGTCTTTTATTTCCTATGGACTGTGTTGCCTTTTTGAAACAGTGAAGGGCAGGAAGTGTCTGCTCCCCCTTGCTGAATGCCACAGACTGGCACTGTGGGCCAAACACTCATCAGAAGCCCTTTTGCTTTCCAGGTCTGCACTGTTGCCACACTGGGCAGAGAGGTCGTGTTCCACAGAGTTCCACTGTAGGGTCCCCACCCAGCGGAGGAAAAATCATGTTCAAAGTCACAGCAGGGATGTGCACTCTGTGGCACTAGTCTCCCCACTACCACTGAGCTTGCACCTCAACCCAGAGAACACGTGTTGCTGATGTGGCTGTAAAGTCTGTGCTACCCTCTCTTTCTCCTTGATCTCCGCAGGCAGCTGTCCAACAGGTGAAGATGTCGTGCAGGCCCCAAGGGAAACCTACAGCCTGCCTGCCTGCCTGCACTGACCAGAGAGAGCCCAGTGGGGCTCAGTGACCTACTAATTCCAGCCAGGCTTCTGTGCCTTTGCAAACTCAGTGGCTCCTCCCTCCCTGGCAGACAGGGTCAGAGGAGTCCTGCTGTGTGGGAGGGGCTCCTCAGTGTCCCCAGACTGACCTTGCCATGGATCCAGTTCTGCCAGAGGAACCAGAAGCTCCTTGTGTCAGAGACTCCTTGGCCTGCAGGTCAATGCAATATGGGTCAATGCCCCTCTAAGCATGGCACTGCCCAGCCATGGGATGGGTGCAGTTTCCCCAGCCCCAGGTTCCCTGGCACCCCTCAGCAACCAATCCTGAGGAAGCAGCAGGCTCTCAGCAGCATGGAAGTTTTGTCGGAGAGAAACTGAACAGCACACCGTTATGTGGGTCATACCTCCATAAGCATGTCAGTGCCCAGCCATGGAACAAAATCTCAGCATCCCTCAGAATGTCACTGCCAGGCGTGGAATCGCTGCCGCGTCACCACCACAGCATCTGCGAAAGGCCAGGTACTCCGTTCAACAGTGCTGCTGTTCCCCTATGGCTACGGCAGGCCATGCAAACAGCAAAGTGGACTCTGCTTCTATTCGCACAGAGCTTGGTTGCAGCTTTTGATGTTGCCGGCAGTGAACTGAGCCCTGCTAGCCCAGCTCATTGACCTTTGACTCAGCTGTGATTAGTGGACACAGGATTCTTCAGTAAATACTGACACAAACTCATTTTTCCCCACAGGCAGCCAGCAGCTCTGTCACCCCCACAGAGGCAGCGCCTCTGCTAGCCTGAGGGCATGCCTGGCTGTTGACCCTTGAATCACCTGTCATCACCTGGAGACTGAAAATTTTGAAAAGCCTGCAAAAAGAGCTGGGAATTTCCCAGGGCTGTATTCAGCTCCTGTTATCAGCTGTTAAGAGGAACTTAGCTCTAAATTAGCTGGGGGCTGCAAGGGAAGAAGAGCTGAGCCATGCTGACAGATGCCTGACAATGCAAACCCCCAAAGTTGCATCTGTGCAACACTATTTTAACAGGTGATTAGAGGCATTTACCTGTCACTGAAAAGTTTAACTGACACTGCAAATATTCCAACTGCTATTTCATGGAGTGGGGGAGGTTATGAATGTTATATTCATTATAGTTGCAGAGGTCCCCTAAAACACTAATCTGCATTTTTATATGATTCCATGGCAACAAATTATAAAACCTATATTTTTGAAAAGTTCCATCTCTCAACTATTAACAGTAATAAAAAAGATGGAAAAATGAGCCTAATTACATTAGATTATTGCTGTACAAATGCAACTTTGGAAAGACTTGTGTGCTTCCTTTACAGGGCTGCCTTCTTTCCTCTGAGCTAACTTCCAGCCTTCACTCTGCTGTGCTCAAAAGGGTGTTTCTTGGAGGGTTTGCATGGGTGTAACAGAGAGACTGGAATGCTGGGATTTCTAAGAGTTCTCTGCATTTGTCGCTCCTATGGGGGGCAGGGGTGCTGTGGCATCCTTGTGGCAGGTGTTTGGAGCATCTCCCCATGGTCGGAAGTGGTATTGCTCATTTATAAGGGCTGGAGGTGGGAGAATCACCCAGCATGCACCAACATTATGAAGAGAACCTGGAGGGGGGAGGGGGGCTGACCTTTCTTCCAGTGGTTTCCAAGCAAGCTTGGAGAGAACGAATTATGGCCATTCTTGGGTCAGTTGTCTGTCAGCAAGACGGCCTCCAAGGTTAAGCATCCTTCCTTTTCTGTTGTGCCTGGCCTGCTGGACCACGTGCCTCTTCTCCTTGCCTGGCTCCTTGCTTCACAGGAGAAGCCGTTGCTTCCATGTCAAAACTGGCCCCACACCTGCCTGTGAGGTGCTTGGGAAGTGCCTGTGAGTGCCTGTCCGGAGGTCCGCTCTCCTCTCGCCTGGCTCTGCTCCCTGTGGAGCGCAGCTCCATTAAGTCGGTGCTGCCGAGAGCCCCCTTTCCTCAGTCCTGGCAGTGATGGATGAGCCAAAGGGAGCCATTTAGATGGTTCCACACACAGCCCCAACCCACACGGTGAATGATTTCCAATGCCGGCTTTAATTTATTTTTAAATGAAATTTGCTATTGATTCTGGATTAAAAGAACAAATCTTAGAACAGTTACTACTGACAGCACCATGAGAGCAGCCAGAGGGACTTTCCCTGTGGCGGGACGTGGCACTTTTCTCAGACATGGAGAAAACTAGCAGTGAAATGCAAGACGGGGATCATTAATCCTGCCTTTTCCCCAAATTACAAAAAAGGCAAATTGTGTCTCAATTCCAAATGCTGAGACAGAGGTGAGAAAAGAGGGGCAGATGGTGGAGGAGGGGAGAGAGGCGGGTGACCAGGCCATGCCCCAGAGTGGAAGAGGGTCTGTAGCTCGGAACGGCACCCTCACTCTTATGGCCCAGGCACAAGATTTGGCCCCATGAGCAGCTCTCCAGAGGGGCACTGGAAGGGAGGGCTGGGGAATGAGTGGTCGGAGGCATCAGGACTGGGGCACTTCTTGCCCACCCAAAGTGGCACACAATCACAGTGACCAAGAGGGAACTGGAGCCCAGCACTCTCCAGAAGGGGCTTGAATGTGTGGTTGTTACAGTTCTATTCTACACACACACACCCCCGGCCAAAGGAGCTCTGAGTAGCACACATCATCCACTCCCCTTGCTCCTTTCTCCCCCTAACCATGAAGAGAGGGAGGGAGAGTGACCCGGTGAGCTTCACAGTCGAGAAGTGGGGGTTTGAACTGGCTCCCCCTTGTTTCCAGCTTGCCACACCAGCTGCAGCACCACATGGGAACTCAGCCCTTGTTCGTCAGGATGGCAGCAGACACTGGCATTGGCCAGGATGATACCGCACGGGGAAGTCACAAAGCGGGGTGACCGAGTCAGTGACCGGGGGGGGGGCAACTGTGGCTGAGGCAGCTCAAAATGCAGCAGCCGCGCCAGCGAACAAGCCCGTGTGCCGCAGGCAGGACTGGCGGCGTCAGAGCCCCAGGTGATGGTCAGACACCTGAAGAACGGAAGGGCCAGTGCTCTGATCTGCAGCTGCACTCTGTGGAATGCTCAGGTGGCCTCATTTTGTGTCTGTGGCACCGAGACTTTCAGAGGGGCAGAGAGCCTTGGGGGGCTGCTGGACCAATGGGGCAGAGAGTCCTGGCTTGAGACATGACAGACCAGAACCACAAGTTCCAGCACCAGGGCGTGGTGAACCCTCCTTGCTCTCAAGGAGGACTTTGGAGAGTGACCCTCAGAATCCACTGCAGTTAAGTGGGGGGGGGGACTCCTGCACTTATCTGGGTCACTTCTGGAGAAATGCAGAGGCCAGATGATGACAGAACGATTTGAATGGAGGTTGTCCGCAGACTCATAGCAATGGATTTGCTGCCCCGAATGGTTCCAATGGCAAGTGGGAGGGGCTGCTTACATGGAGCATTGAGGCACCTGCTGTACTTACTGCTTCCCCCCCCCCGGCTCGCTACTGTGCAGGAGCCCATCATAACCCTCCCCCATCACACACCTATAGTGACAACCCATCAAGAACAGAAAACCCACTTTACAATTTCTTCATAAGTTGTTTTCTTCCCCAGCCACTTGTTCCTGCTTTGAAATTTATTGTACTTCATTGAAAGAGTAGCACATTGATCCCAAACTCTCAGAGTGAGTTGTGATATTTTTTAAAACGAATGTATAAACATTGAAAAGTGGAATTATAACATGTTCCAAACAATAGTTTGCAAGCTATCCTATGCATGTGTCCTCCAAGTAAGTGTTCAACATACCTTATTCCCCGGAAAATTTGCACTGGTTTAATGTACATTTTTAATGTAACACGAGCTACTCCTGGCCTCCCAGCTAGCCCTTGGGAAAGACAATGGCCTAGGCCAGCTATTGGCAACGTTCTTCTTCTATGGCCCACTTACCTCTACCATCTCCTCTGTGGTCTTTACCTCTTATGATGTCACTTCTGGCTTCCGGGAGACACTTCTGGGTTCTGCGCCTCTATTTTTGCCTGCTTTGTGCATGTAGACCAGGGAGCATGATCCTACATATGCAAGTGTAGAGCCACATATGCACCTCTCCTTGCACTATTGCACTCCTTGCACCATTTGCACTACTTACCAAAATAGTCCAGGTTTCCCTGGGAAGAAGGCCTCTTCCATCCAAAAGCACTGGTGTATCAATGTTGGCAAAGAACAATGGTTGAATCACGTCACATGCGCAGTGTGGACTTGGTGACACTTCCACACACTGATTCACCCAGTGGTGTCATCTAAATGATTTAACAACAGGTACTCACTTTTGATTGGCATGTTTTGGGACCCGCCCACCGGAAGTGGCATCATAAGCCAGAAGTGATGTCATGGCAGGAAGTGACATGAAAAAAGCCCTTTTTGAGGCCTCAGACAATTTTAAACTGATCCAACAGTTGCAACAGTATTCCACAGCACCCCCAGAACATGTTAAGGAGGCCTAGCATCATGTTAAAGTGACCCAACAATTCCAAAACCCCAGAGCAGCTCATTTTTCAGTGGCAAAGCAAGGCAAGGCTCCGCTCACTGCCTTCCTGGCTCTGAGAACGTGCAGGCAACTCAAATGTGCAGGAAATTCAAACATTGCAGGGGGCGGAGTCGATGAGTGGGCAGGTGAATGGGTGGGGCCAGCTGTAATCCTAGGAACCGGTACTCGCGTACCCCCGCATACCCCCTGCATGACATCACTGGATTCACCCCTCCATTTGGCATTGTGTAGATTTCTTCCCACTCCCCACTTCCTGCAAAAACCTTGAACACAGGGTTGAAGAACACCAGGGCTGTGTCCTCACCAGTGTTGCCAAGCATTCAGAAGACAGTTATTCACCATACCAAAACTGCAGGGAAAGTAAACTTTTGGAATGACTTTTTTTTTTTTTTTTTTGCAAAGGCTCCAGCGGAACCTCTGCCAAGGGGATGACGTTCTAGGCAAGCAATCACTAGATTAGGCGGCCACCTGCCCAGAAGGCTCAGGTACATCAGTGGGGGAGCCTGATTTGCCACTCAAATGGCCTAGCCCAAATTAGGAAGAGAATCTATCTCCGAAAGCAGCATTGAGCCAACCCAATGCTGATGGACGGACGGACGACGGACGGTCTTCGCGGGGAGGGGGTCGCTCGCTCGGGGACAAAGGCCCGGAGAGCTGTCCGCTCACGCAGTGCTGAAATGGTCTGTACCAAACCAGGCGCAGTGGGGAGCTGTCCAAACTCCGGTGCTGAAGCTACCGCAGCCTAGGAGGTGCTGGCCGAAGTGTCCTCGTGAGCAGCAGAATCTTTTCAAAGGATAGTGCGTGAAAGTGGCAGCCTCTGAGCCCCCGCTTTTGAGCACAAGCGCGCGCGCACACACACACGCACGCACTCACGGGCACGCGGGCGCGCACGCACCAACTCGCCAAGGAATGAGCTTTGTTCTCTGGGTAGATGCGGGCGCCTGTTAAGTATAACACAATAAATAATATATGACGCTGATAAATAATACACGAGAGATCTGATCCACCTTCCCAGGTATTTCTCACGGAGATTTATAGTGTAATCCTGTGCATGTTTACTCAGAAGTAGGTCTACACCATACTCAGTGGGAATGAAGTGGGTTTAGGACTGCAGTCACAGTCACAGACAATTCGACTCTGTACATGGAGAGTGAGGGGCTCGTTTCTGGTGTGTGTGGGGTTACCTACTTGTCCTGTTCTCCCCGCCCCCCCTCCGCCTATGTCTAGGGATGTCAGGTCAATTCTCTCAGTCGATTCGTGTCCTAGAAAGGATGGCCAGTGTGTAAGTGTAGTGTGTGTGTGTGGGGGGGGGGGAAGGGCAAGGAATTCCGCTCTATTGGCGCCAGCAACCCCTTCAGTGCCCTTTTGCCAGCAGAAGGATCACGTGATCCCCTACAACTCCCTTAGCCAAGAAGTGAAGTGAGGGAATAGGGAGTAAAACTGCCTCAAAGGGCCAAAATGCTGTTCAATTTGATTCACTGGTATAAATATACAAGAAAGGGCAAAACATCTCTTCTCCCACCGCCACCTCCGCCTCGCACCTTAGGCATCCGCTTTGTAAAATCAAGCGAGCCCCTTCCCCCGAATGAACAGAGGCGGGGGAGAAGATTGGCCGCGCCTCGCCGTCTTCTGCCGCCGTCACCCCCAGCACCATCTCGCCCCCCGCCCTGCCCTAGCACGGAGCCGCCGTCGCAGCTTTAAAAACGATCCCCTTGGAGAAACTTTGATGATAAATCAAGCCCTCGGATCCTTCCGCCAGGCTGGAGAGCGAGCCGCTGCACTGTAGCGCCCTCCGCCGTGGGGAAGAGTCCCGCAGTCCTCGGCAGGCAGGCACAGCAAAGCCGCGCGGAGTGGAGGACGGCGGGACCGGGCGAGGCAGCGGAAGGATCGAGGGGCCGTGGCCGGGTCTCCCCCACCCAAGATGGGGGGCGCCTTCGGCCTGACCCTGGCCCTGTGCCACTCGCTGGGAATCTACCTGCAGCTCGGCGCCGCCTCGCATCCCCCGCAGTGGGAGAACCAGATCGCGGGCAACGGTGAGTGGGGAGCCGCAGGGTGGGGTGCGCCCGTAGCCTCCCCGCGCCCGCCTGGCGGCTGGGTCAACCGCGCGACACCCCCGGGCAAGGCTTGGGGTCCTTCTCCGTTGCTCTCCCGCCCCTGCTCGTGGTGACCAGGCGGCGAAAGGGCGAACCCCCTCCCCCGCCCGACACGTGTTTGGGGACACAGGGCGAGGCTCTGTAATGCGCGTCAGGATTCAAGTAGGGAATGTCAGCAGAGCCCCAGAGTCATGGTGCGGGTCCTCAGAGTCGCCTTCTGGTCCAGTGGGACACCGGCGCCCCCTGCCGACAGTGCAGAAGGGCGGCCCGGGAAAGTGCGGAGCGCTGCGCCCGCGGACCTGGAACAAGTTGCGCGTCAGACGAGCGAGGGGACGGCGGGAGCTCTCGAAAGCCCCCACCGCCACCGCCACCCCGCGCCTCAACAGGCTTAAGCTGCTCAGGATCGAACTGCGCCTCTCCGAAGTGCAGGCTGTGCGGGCATGTCGCCGTTGCTGCCCTGGATTTTGGGGCAAGGATGACGGGAGGGCCGCCAAACCGTTGTTCGTAAGCCGCGGAGGGATGCGGAGGGAGCCGAGTGGCCGGGGGCGCCTCGACTCTGCCAGCGAAGGGAGTCCGAGTAACCGCGGCGACATCGAGGCTGCGGAGAACGGGCGAGATCTGGACTCCGATGAGATCGGGGGAGGGGGGACTTGTGGGTCGAGGGAGGGGCTGTCCGTGGTGTACCCCGCTGCTTGGAAGGAGGGATCGGGCGTCCTGACACCGAGGAACCTTCCCTCTGAGACGGTGCCCAGGTGTGCGTGTGCACGGGCAGAGGGGTCGGGGGGGGGCTGCGAGTGGAACGGATGTTTGCGCCACTTGGAATGCGGGCGGGCGCAGGCGGGAAGCGCCAACTCCGAGACTTGCTACGGAGTGAAACGTCCTTTCTCTGTGCCAAGCCTCTCCGACTCCGAGGAGACTCCTGGGTAGCTCTTGCCTCTTGAGGGTCCCCCGTCCAGTCCCCCAGCCAGCCAGGGGGGCGGAGGGCAGCTTCCCTGACTGCAAGCACAGGCTGGCCAACTTGGCGCCTGAGAGCAGCTGGTGGGGGAGTGCCCGGACCCCACTGCCGGGAAGGAACGTCCCGCGCAGATCCCGGCTGCGCAAAGGGCTCCCTGGACCCAGCCGGACCAGGCCCTTCCCAGAAACTTCCAGTGGGCCGGGCGGGCGGGACGGGAGTCGTCCTGCTTGGGGCTTCCCAGGAGCCCGGAGTGGCCACTGACGGAGAGGGTGTAGTGTAGCAGTGGCCATGGCGGACCTTTGGGCTGCTTCTGCAGGGCCGCTCTTATGGGGGGGGCATCTGCAGAACCATGGTGAGGGCCAGCCCCAAGTGCCACTGCCATTCGGGGGACGGGGCTCCAAGCCGCACAGCCCCCTTCCCCAGGAGATGCGCCTTTCAGAAACCTGGGAACACTTCCTTATGCGGTATACTCATGTGGATAGTCTGCACATGCTTTACATTGTAACTCTCATTGTAATGGGCTGGCTTAAGCCTCTGGGAGTGGGAGGGAAGGAGGGAGGGAGGATGGATTCCCCCCCCCCCCAGAGGCAGAAGGGAGCCAGGGTTAAGTGGCTGGAGACAGAGGCAATGGAGCCTGCTGTGCTGCCTGTTCAAGCACCCAGTGAGAAGGGAGCGGGAGGAAAAGGAGGCTGTCGGCTCCTGCAGGCCACCAGCTGTGCTGTGGGAGCTGTGCTGACAGTATTTGGGGATGGCAGCAATGGGCCAAACTCCCCCCTTCTCTCCCCCACCCTGCTCCAACTGCTTGTCCTGCCCCTCCCCTCCCTTTGTGGGAAGTGCCTGTTTCTGGCAAGCTAAGGAAGGAGCACTTTCTTGCAAGCAACTGGTGGCTCTGGCAGCTCCCTTCCTTCGTGAGCCAGAGTTGCCCCCCCCCCCGGCTGCTGCAGGAGAGGGTCTCTGCTGCCAAACGAACGGGGAGGTCCAGGACAACTTGCTTGATCAGCTTGGCCTGCTGAGAGGCCAAGGGATGGACCCGGGTTCCGCTCTGGTCCTGCAGTGATGTGGAGCCTGGATGGAAGAGGGAGGGAAGGAGCCCCTCACGTTGCTCCTGGGGAGGCCCCAGCCAGGCAGCCGCCTCAATTTCTCCGCTGCTGCGTTGTGGAGGCTGGACAGACCAGCTTGCCCTTTCTGACTCCAGCATGGCCTCGTTTCCATGGGATTCGTTTCTGTAAGGACGGACACACACACACACACACACACGCACACAGCAAAAGCGGTGAGGAACAACAGTGTGGCAGAGAATTCAGCTGAGTGCGGTTCTGCAGCGACTCACTTAATCACGGCCAAACCCTCCATTAACAAGGCCGAGAGAAGCGGGGAGTAAATGGGTCATGTATAATAAGCCGTTTGCGTTCGGTGGGTGAATACCAATTCGATCAAAGGGGCCTGCGCTGGAAACTGGAATCCAGGTCCGTTGAGCAGGCCGGAGCTTGATCATTGCGTGATTTGCTGGTACAGCACAGCAGGAGGGGGCAGAGAGAGGAGGCCAGCCGGGAAACCTCCCTTGGAAGCCGGGAGCAAGACTGTCGTGGCAGCTCAGAAGCAGGAAGGAGGCTGGCCGGGTCCCCTCCCCACACACACCCGCTCTCACCCAGTGAGCCCCCCCCCAGTCACTGAGCACAAGCAGACCGGCCCTCCGGTTTGTCAGGACAAGGGGCTTTCAGCTGGCCATCTTAGCCTCCAATTTGGGCAGGGGCCTTCCTTGCGAGAGTCCCGGAGAAATAAGCCTCTGAGGGGTGGGAGCGCTGGTGCAACGGCAGGAACCCCTCCAGGCCCCACGTTCCTTTGGGGTAGGAGCAAGTCAGGATGTGGGTGCTGTAGGTGGCAGAACTGATAAGGGAGAAAGCCAAAGTCACACGGTGGGATCAGAAGAGGTCTGGGCTCAGGAAGGGCCAGAGAGGTGTGGCCAGCAGAAAGCAGACTGGCGCGCGGGGGAGTGCAGGGAACGAGATGGTGGGGCTGACTTCCTGTCTTGTGGCAGGAAGCAGGGTAAGGCCTCTGGCTGGCCAAGGAAGCAGGAGAGCTCAAGCCCCCCACCCCACCCCCAAGGCAGAGTGACACGGATCCCTGACAAGGGTGGCCAACGAGCCCATCCCTGTTCCCGTGGCGTTGCCCAGTTACTTGCTGCAATGTTCAAATGCATCAAATGCTGCAAAGTCCCCCCATCTAATCATGAGGTGGGGGGGAGGACGGGTGTGGACATCTCGGGTGCCCCATGCATGACCACAGACTGTTGGGACCCGAGGAGAAGCCTGCCCCCTGGCTGTGGACTCCTCACACTGCATGCCGGGCGGGCCAGTCAGCTGCAGCCCTGGTGTCATTTCAATCCATCAATCACTAGTATTTATATACCGCTTTTCAACACAAAGTTCACAAAGCGGTTTACAGGCAAACAGTAACATTAAAGTTAAATGGCTCCCTGTCCCAAAAGGGCTCACAATCTAAAAGAATGGAGAACACCCCCAGCAACAGCCACGAGAAAGACACTGTGCTGGGGTGAAGAGGGACAATTGCTCTCCCGCTGCTAAATATAAGAGGACACCACTTGAAAAAGTGCCTCTTGCCCAGTTAGCAGGGGTTAATTTCCTGCCTGTCTCTGCGGCTTCTCTCCATTGCCCCAGGAATTGAGACGACTGTAGTGGATAGTTAGCAAAACACGACTTAGGTGGCCTCTTTGATCTTCTTCTGCCAAGACTATTCTGGAAACAGGACGATGAGCCCTCCTTAGACACATGCGCAAGGACGTTCCTGAAAAGCAGAAGGAAAGACGGCTGAGGGTGATCAGGAGCTTTCTTGGGTGTGCCGGGAAACCAAAGCCAGGCCAAGCAGAGGTTGTGTCCGTCCCAAGGCGGCTGGGAGGCCAGGAATGAGCACATGGTCAGTGTGGGAGGGACCTCAACACCCACTCGGTCCACAGCCTCTCACAGGCAGAGCTCCCCCGACAAACCTACAAAGTGCCCCCAAATAGTTTTGTGGTGGGGATGTCGGCAGTGGGACCCAGTCACCTGACTTGCTTCACGGGACAGGAGGCTGGTTGGGCACAGAGGGAACTGCTGCTCTCATCTCTGCCCCTGCAGCACTGCTGCCCCAGGTGGCTGGAGGGTGTAGTGCAGCTTTCAGGCAAGATCTGGTGAGCCGGGGTCCCCTCGGTCCTGAGCCAGAACCGTAACTAGGGTGGAGCCTGAGGAGCACCTGCTCCAGGTGCTCTGCTAGACGGGGGCACAGGATTGACCCCCCAGGCCCCGCCCTGATTACAGAGGTGACTGTCTTCACACCGAAAGTGGCAGGAAGGCAGTCACCTTTGGGCTGCCCCGGAGGAGGAGGTGCTGGTGAGATTGTGACCCCCTCCTCTGGGGAGGTGCTGGGGGGGCTGCCTTTGCTCTTGGAGAGCAGAGGCAGCCTACACCTGGGCTGTCCCCAGGTGCTCGCAGCCTACTGCACCCTCCTCTGGGGAGAACCTGTGCCATCACTGTGGGGGGGGCACAAATGGGCAGAGTCATGACCTCACTGCCCCAGGCGCTGGGGTAGGACATTACGCCCTGCCTGAGACAACTGCTGCCTCTTGCCAACTGGCAACTGCACTCTGGCCACTCACTGCTCAGGACAAATTGGCCCACTCCGGACGACCAGGGAGGCCACTTTCTCCCTTAGGAAGCCAGTTTGGAAAGCGGTGCCTCTGGCTTCTGGGGGAAAAACCCGCTCAAGGAAGCAGCCGTCCAAGGTGGCTCCTTGGCCCCTCCCAGCCGAGGCAGGTGCAGTCACTCTTGTGCCCAAGTGCAGAGCTCTGGAGCCGCTTCCGGAAGCCGTTCAGAGACACGTGGATTTGCACTCTGGGGCGGGGGAAGGGCTGGCGTCTGCACTGGTCGTGGCTTCATAGATCACGGGAGATGACAGCACATCACTGCACAGAGGATTCTGTTGTGCATAAGTGACAAACCTCATCTCTCTGCGTTTGCTGAATGGCTCTGAAGTGGCTCAACCCGTCTGGACTCAGCAAGGTGTCATCCGGACAGAGGGGGCGCACCCCTGCCCCGGGGATCCTGGCCGTTGATGTGGCGTGAGAGTTGTGGTGAGGGGTGAAGTGCCCGGGGCCACCCTCTGGACCTCGGCCACCCAAAGGTCTCCCTGTTGCAGGCCTCTCGGGCTGTTCCTGGACGTCCCTCTTCCTGGAGGTGGAGTTCAGACCTGGAAGCCCCTCCTCCACCTGCGCCCTCCCCTCCACTTCCCCTCTAGGCCAGCCCCTCCCATGGTTCATGCCGCCACGGCAGGCAGGCAGGCAGTGGAAGTGAGGCTGTGCCACGCCTGTCCTCCTTCCCAGGGAGCGCCGAGCAGTGGGCAGAGAGCTGCGTAAACAGCCACGAGCGGAGGGAGCCAAGCGCACCATCTCCTCCCTCCACGCCATGCGCGCACACACCCCGGTCTTGCCCTCAATCAGCCGCCGCTTAGTATGACAGCTGGACAATGAGCAGGTCCCCGGCAGGGCCCCCCCCCCCCCCCCCCCCCGCAGCTTCGTTTCCCTTTCTCTCAGCCACTGCTGATTACTCCATCCATTATGTTCAGACACACTTTGCATTCAGCCGGATCTCCTCAAGCTTCCAGCAGGGAATTCTCCGCCCACTGTGTTTTTCCTGCTGCTACTCAGCCTGTCATTCAGTTCAATTGACTATGACATGCTCCCTGTGCAGTGCTGCTGCGCCCTCCCCCTGCTCTCAGGGGCTGGTGTGCGGGGGGGGGGGCGGAAGGACGGACGGACGGACGGACAGACGGATGGACGACACGACACGTGTCCACTGGGCATTGCAATTGGGGGCCCCAGGAAATGCAGAGTCCAGCCCTGACGTTCTCCCAAGGCACACGGGCAGCAGTTGCGAGAGCAAAGCCTCTCCTGGCCTGGCCTCCCCGCGCGGAGCAGCATCCCGGGAGTCCCGCTCGGACGGGATGTGCCTGCTGCAGGACGTCACCCCGGGCGCCCCCCTCCCCAGCCAGGGCTTCCCTCGTCAGTGGGGCTCATGCAGGAGAACGTGCTGGTGCCGCGGGGCTCTCTGTCAGTCCAGCGCCCCCTGCCACTTGGAGGGCACCCCAACTCCTCCTACTCCTCCTCCTCCTGCTCTCCGCTTGGTGGTCGGTGCAGAGGCCTGCAAGCATGTGGAGCTGCGCAGAGCGGCAGCAGTGAGGGACCAGGGAGGCTCTTCCTGCGACAGCCGTGCGCTGCTTATTTACCAGCAGCAGCAGCATCCGTGTGCTGTTGCTGCTGCTGCTGCTGCTGCTTCTCTTTGCAAGGGACGCGTGTGGGAGGGAAGCGGCCCCACCCCTGTGGCGTCCCTTTGCTTCCCTTATCAGCTGAGGGTGAGAGGCAGTTGCCTGCCCCAGGCTCCTCTGTGGGTCCAGGGCCGAGGGGCGGCTTCCCCTGGACAGGAGCCCACGTTCCTGCTCGCCGGAGCAGGGGCCGTGCCGGGCAAGCTGGGCCCTGCCACCGACTGCAGCAGCACAGGCAGACTGGGAAGGAGGGCAGGAGGAGGGGTCGCTCCCCTCTGTGGTCTCCACCTTCCGTGGCCCGCTGGCCAGGCTAGTCCCTGCCCTCGGGCTTCAGGGGCACTTCAGGCCTCACACAGGAGCTCCGTGAGAAGGAGGTCGCAGGAGTGGCTGAGCTCAAAGGTCGGCCTCCGCGGATTCTTGGGCATTCCTTCCTTCCTGACCCTGGTGGGTCCACTCCCGGCTGTGACAGGCCCAGAGTGTCCCTGGCCCCGAGGACTCCTGGAGGACCAGGTCACGGACATCATGCCGCTTGTCCCCTGGAAGTGCACTCGTGGTTTCTGTGTGGTGCCTGCCACAGGTGGGGGGTGGAACCGTCCGCCTCTCCTTCCCCTCCTGGTCCCGGCAGAATCCTCCAGAGCCCCTGCCAGTGAGGCTTCGTGCTCCTTTCAGCACCGCTCGTCCAGCCGAAGACTCTGGCTGGGCGTCTGGCCGAGGCTCGCTGCGGAGCGGAGCAGGCGGCCAGGCCAGCGGGTGAGAGGCGTGCTTGTTTCGCAGCTCGTTGCACCTTGGAAGGCCACAGCCGGGGAGGTCCAGGGCACAGTCCCCAGCAGCAGAGCAGGCTGAGCCAAGGCCAGCCCGGGGCCCAGGTCTGCTAGGCTGCGAGTTCAAGGCAAAGTGTCGCAGGGGCCAGGCTGGGATCCGCTGAAGGGCTGGGCTGAGGCGGGGCAGGACGAGGCTGCTCAGGGGTGCTCCTCAGACTACTGGGCTGAGTTGGAGTCCTGGCTTCAGACGGCCTGGGGAAGGGGCTGGATGGGTGGCCTGCGTCCAGCCTGCCTCCTAGAAGGCCTCGCACGTTCTCGGGGGTGGGGCAGATGGGCTGGGAGGCCCAGCTTGTGGAAGGGGCCGGGCGTGGGGAGCCCAGCTGGGGACATGCAGATTTGAGCAGTGTGCGGAGTGGCTCACTTCCCAGAGGGCCTCCTCTGTGGGAACGTTCTGCCAGGAACCGGGGCTTGCTTGGGGTGGGCTGCGCAAGGTGGGCAGAGTGGACATGGCTGGGCTGGGCTGGGCTGGGCTGGGCTGGACAGCCTCCTCCTCCTCCTCTCCCATCCAACCTGTGCCTGTAGTCTTAAAAACACAATACAAGGCAGGCAGGAATCGTCAGAAGTATGCACAGGTGTGCGCTTGAGTGCGTGGACTGAGGGTGGGCTGCCTGCCACTCTGGCTGAGGGGCTCCAGGCATCTTGCAAAGTGGGCTTGCAGACGGAAGGAAAGACCGCTCAGGGAACAGCCTTCAGGCTCTCTTTAGGTCTCTCCTGCCTGCTCAATGCACGTTCAGATCAATTTGGCTCTGGTGTTTGATTTCCAGCTGGAAGAAAGAAAGAAAAAATCGCTTGTGGAAATAGTCTCTGTCTGGGGGCAGTTTATCAGCTTCTTGAGTATGTGTGCGTGTGCCATGCGCTCCTAGCTGGGGGAAAAAGATGCTTCTTACAGTGGTGTTTGATACATACCAGCAGGGGGGAGTAACAAGCTCTTTTCACCCCAGCAAGGCATCTTTTCCAAGGGGTATCTGCATCTCTTGGTAGACTGGAGCCCTTTGGTGACAAGGAACCATCTATTGACTTATTGTGCTTTGTAAACCACTTTGCAAACTACTTTTTGTTGAAAGGGGGGATAGAAATAATAATAATAATAATAATAATAATAATAATAATAATAATAATAATAATAATAATAATAATAATAGACATTTTTCCCGTTTGCTGTTCGTCATAGTTGTCATAAGCCTGTCCTGCCTTCCAGCCTCTGCTCTGCTTCCTTTAGTAGCGGGAGTTGGGATTTCAGATGGTTGCTGAATGCTGGACCTTTTCCAAATCCAGCTTTCAAAGACGCACTGAGCCCCCGAGCCCCAACATCATTGTGAGCAGCCCTCTCTCTCTGCTGTCTTTCATTGAGGCCGAATAATGGGAGCATCTCAGAAGTGTCGCAGTCCATCTCTGTCAGAGAGCAGTGCTGAGGGTCAGGTTTTATTGTGGAAGTTGCTCTTTGGAGGGGCTGGGGGGGGGTGTTCCACCCCCTGTAGTTTTTCATGCATTTATTCATGTTGGTCCAGTGCCATGTTCCTCCCCCCACCCATTTGCTTTTGCACGATGTTTTGCTAGTGGTTTCTGTTTCACTCGTTCGCCCCCTTTGCTCCACGAGCCGTGCCAGCCCCCAGGGACCAGGCAGTGAGCGAGATGACCGCCTCATGTAGCCTGTCAGATGTGGCTCTCTGAAATGGCACTGGGGGCAGATGAAGCCTGCCCTCCCATCGGGGGATGGGCTCATGGCATGACATTCAGAAGCCCCCTGGTCCAGTGCCTGGCAGCATCTCCTGGTTTTAGCTGGCCTGAAACCCTGGACAGTTGCTCTGTAGACAAAACAGACCTTACTGCCCAGTCCTGTTCTTTCCCCCCCATCAATGCCGTGGTGCCAAAATGGCTACTGCTGCATCCTGCAGGTGGCAGTTGTGGAGGTCTCCCTTACCCAGAGGTAAGCCTCCACAGCGTGTGTGTGTGTGCGCGCGTGCGTGTGTGAGTACTCAGACCAGAGCTAGCTAAATAGCTAAAGGTGCACGGACATTGCCTGGCCCGGATAGGATTTGGCTGTGTGTGGATCAAAGCTTCGATTCTGTGCAAGGTAGCTTCTTATTCTCGTATATGTGCCGTGGTTCTGAATGCCTCTTCATGGCCATGTGCCTCTTCCTAGACTGCCTCTTCATATCTAGCCATGCTCCACAAGCTGTAGCAATGCCCACCAGCTCTGCATAGCAAAATCTCCCCCCCCCCACACACACATTACTGTTAGCTGTGCAAGAGTACTTTGGGCAGGGCAGGGCAGGAGCGCTGCACCCACACATTCGGACCCACAGGGCAGCTTTGCGGGGCTGGACTGGAGGAACAGAGCACCCGCCAGGTTGCCTTGGCAATGGCAGCATGTTGTTCCCTGTCTGCCCCCCCCCCCGCGCCCAGCCACCTTCTTCCAGATAATTTTGCACCTGTTCGTAAAGGGGAGCCATGTTTGCCAAAGGGGGAAGGGATTTTGTGGAGAAGCAAATGTTTGTAGTGCTGCCCCCCCCCACTTGAGACGCAATGCTCTTTTGTTTGTCTGGCAGCTCTTTGGTCCTTCGTGAATTTCATTGGGGAGCCCCAGCTGAAAAATGCAGATACTCAGATTTACAGTACAAATCCATACAATGTCAAAACGAGGAGATTTATTAACCCTCTGCAGTTCCCAAAAGTCTGATGAGGAACTTGTATGGTGGTAAAGTGTGTGTGTGTGTGTGTGTGTGTGTGTGTGTGCACGCAATCCTAACCTGCAGTGAAGCCGGCACAGTTAGGCCAGCAAAGTTTGGCTGGCACAAGGGTCACTGTACAGCGCGTTTGGACCACTCTCGGAGTCAAGGAGGATGCTGCACCTCTGTGGCTGGCCTCTCTGACTCTGAGCGTGGTCCAAACATACGTTACAGTGTCCTTTGTGCCGACCAAACATTGCTGGCCTAACAGTGCCGACCTCGCTCCAGGTTAGGATTGTGCAATCCTGTAGGTCAGTGCAATCCTAAGTAGTGCTGGAGCAGGCCGGCCTGCGGGCCTGCGCTGTATCCAGCCCTGCTTATGGGGAGGGCTAGCCTCCCCTATGGGTTCCTTGCATCTGTACTTGCTAAACAGCAGGCATAGATCCGAGGAGACCGCACAGCTCGAATTGGGGCCTGTGGCTGGGGAAGGGACTTAGGATTTGGCTTTATGGTCATGCTCGTCCCCCTCCTGGGTCAGCATGCCTGCCGGCCCCCCCACCCCCCAAGAATGCCCTCCCCCCTCCCCCCTCCCCCTTCAGCACATCTCTGCGCTCCGGTCTTAGAACATTAGCACTACTGTAAACATGTTGCCTCAGCACTACATGCAGGGCGGGATTGCGCCCTCTCTCTCTCTCTCTCTCTCTCTCTCTCTCTCTCTCTCTGTGTGTGTGTGTGTGTGTGTGTGTGTGTGTGTGTGTGTGTGTGTGAGAGAGAGAGAGAGAGAGAGAGAGAGAGAGAGAGAGAGAGAGAGAG